>JAHRHZ010000031.1:6207137-6230931 GCA_024137785.1 Ginglymostoma cirratum
CAGGCCAAGCAGCATCAGAGGAGCAGGAAAGCTGACATTATGGGTCTAGATTTAGATTTCTGATTCAGATTTCTGAAGAAGGGTCTAGACCCGAAACATTAGCTTTCCTACTCCTCTGATGCTGCTTGGCCTGCTGTGTTCATCCAGCTCTACACTGTGTTATCTCAGATTCTCCAGCATCAGCAGTTCCTACCATCTCTGTAATACGGTAGGAAATTGTAAGTGCTGTATTATTACAGGTACCTTGCACTCTAAACCCCACATCACACAAGAATGACAGCACTGCATTTAAGAACACGTTGCAGAACACTTACACTTCAAGGTGAGAGGAAATTAGTTCTGTGGCTTTCAGCCAAGGTAGATCTTGGATTGTTATTGAGCTTTGTGGCCCACAGGTGCCTCTTTTATTACTTCTGCTTCACTGAGATGACTATCTTCAATCAGAAATTATGAATGGCGTGGTCAAGATTGCTGGTAACCAGGATTTGTATCCAACACAGTTGCACACTACATACATTACACATTCAGGGTATAACGATTACCAAAGACTTCAGCAAGTACTATAAAAACTCCTGATGAATGCATTTTGTTCTTAAAGGTCATCACTTCAGTCATGAGCTGAGTCTGCTCCTTCCAAAAGAAAAATCACTTACTCTGCCCACTCCAGGTGCGGCTTCAGCCATTTCCTATCTCAGAAGCACATTTATGAGTCAGATGAGTCTGGGCGGCAACTTAGGTTGTGTGTGGTGCAGTGAGTGATAGACCCAGCCTGGGAATTAAAGGGATCCTCAAATGTTCCATGTTCCTTTCTTCCTGGCAGTGCCTCTCAAGGTCATCAGTGCTGAGCTTCCAAATATTGTCACGCGCCTCTTTGAATTGCGACTTCATCTCTCAATATTCCTTCATAATCTCCAGCTCCACCATGTAGTCATCCCAATCATCATGTTGCACTATCTTCCTAACGAGGCTAGAGTGGTTGTGACCATTAATAAACCACCTCCCCCTCACCCCTGCAAGAGCACATATCCTCCAAGGCACTACGGTCTTTCCCCCCCCCCACCCCCGTTTTATATGTTGAGTTGCCCACTCCTCTGGGGTGTGAGAGAAAATATGGAGGAGCAAGGTTGGAGAAGGTTTAAAGGAAAGCATGAGGGGGATGTGAGGATAGGACTGTGGGGAGAGACAAATAAAGATCACCTATGAGGATCCAAAACATAATAAGAGAGAGGATAAGATGATAGAATGGAGATGGAAAGGAGAAGGAGCAAGCTTCTCAGTTTATCTACGAGAGACAGTTTCTTAGATCTTAAGTGTATATTGTTGCATATACCTCTGAGAAGGTTATTACTAATAAATTACCATAAGAATTATCCACTATGATTGGTGGGGAGAGTAACAAAGGATATTGGAGGAGTCAGACCTAAAAGCAGACCCTCCTAACAGTTATAGCATTATACAGCACAGAGACAGACCCTTTGGTCCAACTCATCCATGCTGACCAGAAATCCCAATCTGACTTAGAACCATTTGCAAGCATTTGGCCCATGTCTCTCTAAACCCTTCCTGTTCATGTACCTATCGAGACGCTATAAAATTGTTTACCATATCCTTGTAAGATGTAAATGCTTGCTAAGATAGAAAAAATTAAATCCTGTTTACTATTAAAGACTCTTCAAGTTAAGTCAGAAGGTGGCCTCCCAGCTAAGCATATGAGAGCATGCCCGACTTCTCATCTGAGGAAGGGTCACCAGTTAAAATATTAACTCTGTTTTTTCCTTCACAGATGCTAACAGACCAGCTGAGCTTCTCCAGCAACTTCTATTTTTGTTCCTGATTTACAGCATCCGCAGTTCTTTCAGTTTTTATCTCAGCTAAGTGGTTAGTGCAAGGCCACTGCCTCCACAAAACATTCTGCCCATTAGCTCTGTTCCATTTTCTGGAAATGTTACCAGATCTGCAGAGTATTTCCAACATTTTCTGGTTTTATTTCTGTAACGTTTTGATTTTGTTTTATTGCTTCAAAAGCAGAACTTAAATAGTTTTATTTCTTAAATACTTTGCTTCCTGGATAAATTAATAAAAGTGTTCTTTAAAATGATCAGAATTCCTTTGTTTGCAGTTCTAGTGACTCAATCCTCAATTATGTGCTATTTCCCAACAAGGTGATATCATAGCCATTGGTAGAGTACAGTTTGATTTAGAAATAAACCCTTGTCTTCTTTCTTTGAAAGAATACAATTCTCACTTCCAGAATAATGTCTTGTATCTTAGTTAAACCTTGTGAAGCCATGTGATCAGACTGCTTAATGAGGAAAGCAGATTTTCATTCATTGCCTTCAATTTAGAATTCAGTGGGGTCATATATATAACTGGAGGGAAATAATTCTATTTCCTTTTCCATCATTCAATAAAATGCATGTGTAGTCATGTTGAAAGCTCAAATCCATCTTTATTAAAAATAAAATGTACTTGTTGTATAATTGCCATTGTTTGACATCAAATTAACTGCAAACATTTTCTCACAGTTAAATGTTTGTTTTATTTCCAATATTTACATATCTTTCCTGGAAAAGATGTAAATAATTTCATTTTTGTCATGTTGACTGTCCAAATCTATTAAAATTTACATGTCCCAAGATAGTGTTTTTTTTGTTTGTTCTTGTGACGTGGGCAGTGTTGGTAAAGATGCATTTGTTCCTTACCTTGAATCGCCCTGAAATTTATGGTGAGACTTGTTCCTGAACCACTGAAGCTTTAATATTGATGACGTCTCACTATCATATTAGCTAGGGAGTGCCAGGTTTTTGGTTGAACGACAGTGAAGGATTGTTGATATATATGACTTAAAAAGAAAAACTCACATTTCTATAGCACCTTTCGTGACCGCCAGATGTCCCAAAGCACTTCCAACCAATGAAATACTTTTAAAATGCAGTCATTGTTTTAATTGGTAAAACCATAGTCAATTTGGCACACACAAACTTCCACAAACAGTAATGCAACAATGACTTTGATTAGTTGAGGGATAAATACTATTCAGGACATAAGAGAAGAAAAATCAAAACAGGATTGTGGAATCTTTAATGTCGACTTGAGAGACCAAATAGATATTACACCTGAATGATGAAACCTTCAGCAATCCATCACAATACTGTGCTGGAGTCTCAGCCTAGATGTTTGTGCTTCAGCCCTGGAGTGGAACGTGAACCTGCGGCCTTGTAACTCCAGGTTGACAATGCAACCAAAAGAGGCACAACTGATACATCACTTAGAGGCGAGCTTAGAGGTTTCAAATGAATTGATTTAGATTTATTGTCATGAACTCACGAGGAGAGTAAAAAGTTTACAAGTCGCCACTTACAGTGCCATCCTAGATACAATAGGTACAGATTCTTGACGACAGATGTTTCAGAAAAAAAAATTAGGAAAATAAAGAAATAAGAAGTCCAGCATTACAGACCTTTAAAAGTGCAAAATCACAGCATTAAATTATAAAAATAAAGAAATAAAGAGGTTAAAATAACTTCCATAATATTATTTTAAAAAGAAATGAAATTTAAAAATAAGAGGATTTCATAAAACGTCCACTTAGTCCATTTCACGGCTCTGGGCTCAAAGAGCCAAACCCCTCAACTAGAATCCCAGGCTGGACCCACTACAATGCTGAAGAAAATGTCTGCAGGTGGCACAGACTGACTGAAGCTGCCACAACGAGGTCCCAGACCGACGCCAATGAAAACAGCCACCGAAAGGGCTCCCAAGCCGCTGCCAAAAGCAGTCCCAGGCTGCCGTCGAAGCCGTCTGAAGGAATCCCAGGCCAGAAGGAATCCTGGTGATGGTAGATTCCTGAGACCGGTACTTCTGTTCTGCTTGGTGGTGCAAGTTACAAGGAGAATGTGCTGTCATTGGTGACCTTGATGAGTTTCAGCCATACATTGTACAAGTAGTGAATTCTGCAGCTACTCACCCAACACTTGGTGCACCTTTCAGCAAGATACAAAAGGACTTGCTTTTAGCTGACTTAAATGAAATAATTATGAGTTGCAGATTTCTCATAGGAAATTCATGCATTTTATTATTACTTTGACTTCTTCTACAGTACATACAAAGACTGAATATTAAGTTAAGGGTTCCAGCCTAATATTACATAACTGAAACCAAGGAAATATTAAGTATTCTCTGAGCCATCTCTACAGATTTCGCAAAGATAGGGTTAGGTCAGGACTATTACAGGAAACTATAAATGAATAATACAACATGTAACTTGAAATATTAAAAGATTATTAGAAACTAAAATTATAATCATATTTTAAAGACTTCTAAGATGATGTTCCCTTCTGTGTTTAAATTAAGAAGCTTTTCAAATTATGTGTTGTTACTACAGTAATCACAGACATGCATCTGAAATGAAAATTAGAATTAATTGTATTCAATGGTATAGTCCTGTAGTTCAACTGGAATTCTTGCTGACCTGACTAGGCTATCCAGTGTTTGAAAGAAAATGTTCCTTTAATTTCAGTTTGAGAGCTGTTTTATCAGACGCCTTTCGTTGGATTACTAAATGAGGAAACACCCTCACTTATTCCTGGGATATGGGATTTGTTGGCATTTATTACCCATTGCTAGTCTCCATTGAACTAATGGCTCTTGAGGTTCTTAAACCACTGCAAACAGGTGAACTACAATCAATTGGGTATCTTTCACAGTAGAGTGATGTGATAGCTCCAGTAGCATGGTTCCATTAATAAAAAACCATCTTTACCACATTAACTTCCTTTCTCTTTGTAAAGTTTGATAGAACAGCTGATTTTGTGAAATAAAGTAGCCTAAAAGTTAAGAAAATTGTCGAGCAGATTAATTTGCAAATCTTTGCGTACGACGAAACGAAGGTGGGTCGGGTTGTAGATAGTGCAGAGGGCTGTTCTAGGTTACAAAGGGACATTGATAGGATGCAGAGCTGGGCTGACAAGTGGCAGATGGATTTTAACCCTGAAAAGTGTGAGGTGATTCATTTTGGAAGGACAAACTTGAAAGCAGAATACAGGGTTAGGGGAAAGATTCTTGGCAGTGTGGCGGAGCAGAGGGATCTTGGGGTTCATGTCCACAGTTCCCTGAAAGCTGCCACCCAGGTGTATAGAGTTGTTAAGAAGGCATATGGTGTGTTACCTTTCATCAATAGAGGGATTGAGTTCAAGAGCCGTGAAGTTATGCTCCAGCTATACAAAACCCTGGTTCCGCCACATCTGGAGTATTGTGTCCAGTTCTGGTCGCCTCATTACAGGAAAGGTGTGGAAGCATTGGAAAAGGTGCAGAGGAGATTTACCAGGATGTTTCCTGGAATGGAGGGAAGGTCTTACGAGGAAAGGTTGAGACAGCTATGGCTTTTCTCTTTAGAACGACGAAGGATGAGAGTTGACTTGATAGAGGTGTACAAAATGATCAGAGATATAGATAGAGTGGACAGCCAGAGACTTTTTCCTAGGGTGGAGGTAGCTATTACGAAGGGGCATAGTTTTAAAGTGGGTGGAGGTAGATATAGGGGAGACATCAGAGGTAGGTCCTTTACTCAGAGAGTGGTAGGGGCGTGGAATGCATTGCCGGAGAGGGTAGTGGAGTCAGCCTCATTAGGGGCATTTAAGCAGCAATTAGATAGGCATATGGATGATAGTATAAAGTAGGGGTGGAGGTTAGATAGACCTTAGGTTTAGGGTAAAAATTCGGCAAAACATTGTGGGCCGAAGGGCCTGAACTGTGCTGTACTGTTCTATTTTCTAAACATGTAACAGAAGGGGCTTCAGCATTCATCTCTCTGTTGTACTGCTGATTGAATTGTTATTTGTTTAATTGTGATACTCCTACGGTTAGATTTATTCAGCAAATTCTTGTGGAGGTTCTTCAGTAAAAGTCCACAAAACCCATTAAGATAAATGTATATTGACCACAATAATGTCTAAATGGTTGTTATTCATGTGAGACAATATGATTTTTCTGTTGAACAACCCCATGAGCTATGTAATAAAGTAAACTTGTCCTGCCAGACCCCGAGGGAGATAAGACCATAATGCAATGGACTTTTAGTAAACCTGAAAATAAAATGCTTTCTGTTTAAAGAATAAAATTACTTCTTTTACCTCCAAACACAAAATGGCATACATGCTTTTCCATTCTGAAGGTGTATAGACCGAAGTACGTATAAAACATTGCAAACAAGAAAAATATTTATGACTGTACGTTATTGTAATGAGGCCAGCTAGGTGGGCCTCATAGAATATGAGTTCCCTGATTAGGCTGTAAATCTAGTCCAATCAGGGAGCCCTGGCTGACAGATATAAACAGCAGTGTTTGGACATCCTGTTAACTCTGAGAACTGGCTCTGAGGAAGCCAGACCAGTCCAAGTGTTAAGCGTGTGAAAATAAAGGGTGACTTGGTGACAGGGTACCGGCTTCAGTGGAGTTATTTCAATGACCTTCAACATTTCTGAACAAGATCCCTTCAGGACATTACTTAGTATTAGACATAAACCTGGAGAAACAATGGCCGTAAATAATCTCAGACTTCTCAATATCACTATTCAACAGACGTCTATACACAACATGAGAAAGAATATTTTCAATCAAGTATTGTAGCCATAATGTTTAATTCTAAACATATAACAAAATTGTTGAAAAACATGGTAAGAGCTATCCACTGTAGAGTTTTCTTTTAAGTATTTCTGACTGGAGGGTGTGGAAAGATGTGTTTAGCCAATTGAATGCCTGCCAGTTGTTCATGCCAAGGTATCACTGGTTAATCTAGATTTGATAAATCAACTGTTAAACTCCTGTATGGAGAGAGGGAATCTACACTTCTAAAAATTATAGGTGGGCACAGACACAGTGAAGTAAGTGATACATTAACCCCTGTCTGTTTACTGATTTACACTGTTTGTAACAAACTGTGATCATTATCTGCAGCGCTCACTTGGGTACTGTGTTCGAAATAAATTTCTGATCTTTAAAAACATACTCTAATGGTTCAGGTCAAGTTTATTCCCAAGCATAGCGAAAAGCAAACTGCTACAGCTCTGGGAATTTGAAGATAAATACTGGCCAAACTATATCTGTGGGAGATGGAAGGAAATTTAAAATTTCAGCTGCAATGATTATTTTCCAAATGTTACATGGTCTCTTAAGTCTCCAGAATAGTCAACAGAAAATCCATATTCAGTGGGAGCTGAAGCAGGTTTTAAACTTCTTGCACGGGCCAGAGAAAACAGCCCAGTACCCATTTGAGGCTGCATGATTGGCTTGCTGAGAAAGCCAACTGTACCAAGGGAAACCAGGTTCACATACAACCTAATGTGCAGGCTGCTGCCAGAAAGATAACATTTTAACTTAATGTGGAGTTATCACATCACTGCCACTTTGTGACCACTACCCACTCTCACCCACTGCTAACTGCCTTCCAATTACTTCTCCCAAAAAGATCCCCTTCTTGACCAGAACATGTCCTCTTCTGGAATGTCACACTGCCCCATTCCTCCCCTCTTCATCATTCCCTTTTACCACTCAATAGGGTAATTAAACTATTATCTCTTGGGCCTCCTCATTTAGATGCAGTGATCAATTCCTATGCGCTCATGTTTCTAGAACTGGCCTCATATCAATTGTTTGAGTTTGGCTTAAACAAACTAAGCTTGAAATATGCTGATGACACAAAATAAAGTGTTTGGCCAACAGTGGGGAGAAGTTTTAAAGGATTTCTGAAAGAAAAACAGGTTAATGGAATGGGCATTTCTGATGAAAGGTCTAGGCCCGAAACGTCAAGCTTTCCTGCTCCTATGATGCTGCTTGGTCTGCTGTGTTCATCCAGCTCTACACCTTGTTATCTCGGATTCTCCAGCATCTGCAGTACCTATTATCTCTAATGGAATGGGCAGATAGTTTGTGTGTGCAATACAATATTGTGTCTAAATGGGTCATATACACTGTGGAAAACGACAAGGTAAAAACACTACGATGGCAGTGATGAACAGCACAACTTGAAGTTCAAATACATAAATACCTGAAATTGTGAATGCAAACACATGATGCCATAAACTCCTAACCCAAACATTTTAGATGTTATAGAGGGGGATAGGACACAGCAATAAAGGTGTGAAAACAAATTTATATGTAACATTGCTTAGGTTGTATTTAGAATATTATGTATAGTCTTGAACACCCATTGTAAATAGCCAAAGTGTAAAGCTTGAATTCATTAAGATGATGCTAGGAATAAGAACCTATACTTACTGCATTTGAGAATTTTATCGACATTGCATTATTGTGAGGAATTAGTGTAACAACAAACAATGAAGACCGAAGTGAGGAAAAAGTCTATGTGTGGATGGTTGATGGAGCAGGGACTGTTTTGCTGGGACAGTGATGATAAACAGATCATTGCACTTACTGATGGAAAATTGCAAAAATATTTGAGGCAAAAATAAAGAGTTCTGGGACAAGAACAGGGCAGCTCCAGCAAAACGCTAGCAAAAACATAGGGACAATAGCTTTCCTTTTATGCAGCAAATTTCTATATAATTAAAACTATAAAATTAAATTTAAAACTGGTGTTCATTGACTGCATATGTTTCATTTTCATATCTTTGCTTCACTCAATTGGTAGCATTTTAAATCAGTGGAAGTAAAACGCATGAGAGACGTAAAACACTTGTCAGCATCTGTTTTACATAATTGCATAAAGTCTAAACTCACCTCCCTAGGTCGGAATTTCATGGGTCCAAGCCATGTAGAGATTAGCCAAATAATCTACTCTATGCAATACAGATAGATGTTTCAATGTAATTTGATGCTATTTGTCTATCCAGGTAAATGCAAGAAACTCCATGGCACTAGTCAAAGAAAAGCATAGTGTTTTCCCAGTATCCTGATCAATCTTTGTCTCATCGTTATTAACTCCAAAACACATCAATGAATTGTTTACCTTGCTGTTGTCTGTGGTACTGGTTTGTGGCTGTTACATTCCTTTACACATCACCACACTTAAGTTCAAAGCAGCTTTAATGAGCATGTGATAGAGACTGGAATGGAGTGATATGCTGACAGAATTAAATGATGTAATGTCAGAAGGAGCTCAGGTGGAGAATAAATATCCAAAGATCGACCTGGTGAGTTGAGTGACTTCTTCCTGTGCTGTAAATTTGATATGATTGGACACCTTAAGGTTGTGAAATACACAGTTGTCAGTTTCTGACAAAAAATGAATCAAACACCTTTTCTAAGATGTTGTTATCAACCATCAACTGTAAACTTTCTTTTATTATTGAGATACAAAGTATAAAGTGTCAAGTTCACAGTCTATTGGGAAAGCCATGAACAAGATAATGGTTGAACGATACGAAAAGGAGTTTGGTAAATATTATCATACGACATTAAATATTCTCATACTAAAATAAATATATTGGAAAACTACACAAGTTTATAAGAGCTCAGTCGATCTTGATAATGTTCATTTATTCAGAATAAATTTTACATTAAATTTGAGATTAGCAATATACTATATACTTTACAAAAATACTGTCTGCAAAAACACAAATAACTTAGTCTATTTTACAACATATTCACATCAACCAATGTCAATATTCAGTATGTGTTCGTTTTCCCTGTAGCTTGAGTTTTGCTGTGGGCACACAGTGTGTCTAGTAGCTTGTCTTCTATATTGACATTACCAATAGGTCTGAAAAAGAGTTCAATAATAACACCTGCTGTAATGGATCGCAGCATGGAAAGCGCAATGATCAGGCTGAAAAAGCGAGTCTGATCTTGTGTATACATGGTTTTCACATATTCATTCAGAGCTTGCCGTGCTTCTTGCTGAAGGCTCTGTATGTACTCTGTACAGTGCAGTCCCGGGAGCTCTAGAAAAAGAACACAGCAATATTTTGGCACCAGAGAAATGAGGAATCTACACTAGCATTGATAAGTCACAAACTTGAAATGGGCCTCAACTTACATTGAGCTATTTAAAACATTCTCATTGCACACCTTTCGATTGTGAAAATTTAAAACAAAAGCAAATGTAGCATGCACCTTGTCAAGATTAGTCTGTAGGTTACTATGTTATATCATCGTAGCATATTTTTAATGTAAAGGAAAGGCACTGATACTGAAACACAGAGGGCAAAGAGGAAATTTTATAGAATTCACTTTTAAAAAAATGACACGTTCTGACTGAATCAAGAATCTATTTATTTTGTTCGGTGAATCAGCATTGACAGATCATGAATTTAAACCTTTTCCAAAGACAGTGAAAGGAGAGGTTCAAAGAAATTTCTTTAAGAGACAGTTGATGGAGCCTGGATTGAGAGACCGTGCCCAGTGCAGAAGACAGAGCATGGCTGTTGGCGGTGAGACGGCAGGACAGAGGTGTGGGGAGCAACAGATTGAGCCCAGGGTAGGAGAGATCGAGCCCAGCGCTGGGATTGAGAGATCAAGTCCAATGCAGGAGAGAGATTGAGCACTCGTGGGGAAAGCCCATTGTGGGGTGACTACTGGCCCTTAGGTAAAGAAGGGCTACAATTTGGAACTTTTAACTTTACTTATTTCTTATACTTTATACTGACAAGGATTATACTGTACAACTTATAACTTATTTATTTAGTTTTCTACTTTTTTAGCTAAGATTTTGTACCTTGGTACGTTGTACCTAAGATGGTGCCATGAATGGCAACTTTGTACACTTTTCACTGTACTCCTGTATCCCCGCACTTGAATACATGTGACAATAAACCTAATTCTAAATCTATGTGTACTAAATGTCTGGATTCTTTAATGCTATGATACTTATATCTTGGTTTCTTATGTTACAGGCAATAAGATAAGAATTGCTGCATCAGGCAATATACCCTGCCAGAAGCAAAATCCATATCACTGCAGGCTAAGTGAAATCATTTCAGTTTCTGAAATGTTAAGTGTGGTGTTGTAAAGAAACGTGGTCATGGACAGTCTGTCTGGCTGAGTAGACACAGCTCTCTGCAGGTAAGAACAAGCTTTCTGAAGTCTGGGGTTGACTGCTAGCGCAGGGGCTGAGGATATCACTTCAGGCCTGGAAAGCAACTCAAGTGGAAGCGAACAGATCCAGTGAATACCAACAACACAGAAGTGCCAAGAAGGAGGTTATGCTACTACAGGCTAATGTTGGTTTCTTTTTATAAAAAAAAAAGCAAAACTAAGATAATAATCTCTGATTTGCTACATGAGCCACAAACAAATTGGCATAGGATAAGTAAGATCAGAAAGCCAAATACATGGCTCAAAGACTGGTGTGGGAGCAATGAATTTCATGGGGTAACTGGCACCAGTTAAGACGGAGCATTGAGACGGTCGCCTGAACCTACTGAAGTGACACAACTAGAGCTATTGAGTTAAATTAAAGTTAAATGGCAGCGGTGATGGGGCAAGGGATGGTGGGAGATGGGTAAATGTTCATGTGAAGGAAGACTTTGAATGTGAAAGAAAAGCACAGGGTAACAGGGCAGTTTAACGGCATGGTCACAATAACCAAAGTGTGACAGGAATACATTTGAGTTTACAAAGGTAAGAGTGCATGAGCAAATACGGTCAGAGTCGGGAAAATAGCTTTACATTAACAGAGGAGAGCATAACAGAGGGGAGCAGCATTTGGCTGAAAAGAGGTTTAGAAATCTAAATGTAAAAGTTGAAGCAACAGAAAAGTACACTGATGTGGATAAAGTTGAGTAGGCCGGAAAGGGACAGAGAATTTAACAGTAGTTGTGTACCACAGATTAAGATCTTTGGAAAAAAAGGTACTGAAAAACTAAAATTGAGTCACTTTATCCAAATGGTGTGGAGCATCCTCAATAAATTAGATAAATTAGTAGCATGAATGGAAATAAATGATTTAGGTATAGATACATAGTATAGTTACAAGGTGACAAAAGTTAGGAAATAAATATTCCTTGAGGACAGATAACATTTCAATAGGACAGGGCAGAAAAGGAGGGATGGTGCTCCTGAAAATTAAAGATGACACAAAGACATTTGTGAGGAAGGATCTTAACTCAAAGTTAGAAAGTAGAATCAGGGTATGGGTGGAGATTAGCAACAGCAAGGGTCAGAAAATGCTAATAGTTTATCGGGCCATTAGCAACAGTGGACAGCGTACTAACAAGAAATTACTGGAGCTTTTGACAAAGATAATGTTATATTTATGAGGGACATTAATCTTCATGAAGACCGGATCAATCTAGTTGATAAACATGGTTTTGAAGATGTTTGTAAAGTAATTTTGTGACAGTTTCCTGGAAAATATGTTGTGGAGAGAACAAGGGGTACAGCTATTTTAGGTCTAGTCTGTGCAACAACGCGGAGTTAATTGGTAACATCATAGCAAAAGATCCATTATAATCTAGAGATCATAATACAGTTGAATTTCCCATCACGTTTGAAAATAACATATTCAATCACAGACAAGAATCCTCAAATTAAACAAAGTAAATCAATAAGAGCTGGCTAAGGCTAATTGGATTAAAATAGATTTAAAAATGAGAGTAAATAACAGTAGTAAACATTACCAAAATTGAAAATGTTCATAAAAACACAATCTATTTAAAAACAAAAGCTCTGACTTAGATCCGTCTGAGCCTTATTAAGGGAGTTGCTAAGGGTGGTATGAGGTATGAAGGTGAGGTTCATAATGTTGCAAGGAATAGCAGTAAAAGAATAACGATAAATCAAAGGATAGAGAATATTTTATCAAACAGCAAAGGGTTATCAAACAGTTGGTTAAAAAGGGAAACAATAGAATATGAAACACACGATCCAAGAATATTAAAAAATAAATAGCAGCTTTCACAAATATATTAAAAAGGAACAGAGTCGCTACAGTAAATCCCTTAGAAGTAGAGACGGAGAAAAAAAAATGATCATGGCCACTGGCGAAATGTCACGGACAGCAAACAGAACTTTTGTGACTGTCCTCACAGTAAAAAAAAGTTACAAATTATAAATCAAGGTTATACTAACGGGTAATAAGAGTGGGAAGGTTGTGGTAACCAAATCAAGAAAGAAGTACTGGAGAAACTCAAGGGACTAAAAACTGATAAATTTTTAGGATGCGATGGGCTAGGTTCTTAAAGAGAAAGCTGCTGACACAGTGGATATGCTCGCTATGATTTTCCAAAATTTCCTAGCTTCTCAAATCATCTCAGCAGATTAGAAACCAGCAAATGTAACACCACTGTATTAGAAAGGAGGAAGAGAGAAAACAAAGAATAACAGACCACCAAGCAAGGCATAATGCATGGGTATGTGCTGGAATCTACTATTAAGGAAGTCTTAACAATGTACTTAAGAAAGTACTAAATGCAACAAGCCAAGTTTACGAAAGGAATTTTTTTTGGCAAGTTTGTGATTTTTGAGCATGCAAACAGGAGGGTGGATATAAGCAAACCAATGGATGCAGTTGAAACTACAAACTTAGATTTCCAAAAGGCATTCAACAACGTGCCACACAAGAAGGTTAATAAAGAGTTAGTGAGTTGGTGATAATGTAATAGCATGGGCACAGGAGGCAGAAGGTAATGATAAATGGCACATTTTCAAGATGGCAGACTGTGACTGGAGAAAACCTGGAAAGCTGAGTGCTGGAGACTCAGCTAGTTAACATTTATATTAATGATTTAGATCAAATGGCAGACCATAATGTATTTAAGTTTGTTGATGATACAAAGCCAGCTGAAAATGCAAGCTTTGGTGAGTATACAAAGCAGATGCAAAGAGAAATAGACGTGTCAAATGAATGGGAAACAGGATTGTATATGGAGTATAATTGGTGAAAACGTGAGGTTATTCACTTTGGTTCTAAAAATAGAAAAGGGGAATACCTTTAAAAGTCATGAAACTAGCAAATCTTAATTTTCAGAGAAACTTGTGTGTAGTCAAACAATGGATACCAATATTACCAAACAATTAACATGTCAGCACAGCAAACAATTAGGAAATGAAACTACATGTTGGCCTTCACTTTAAGGGACTGGAGCACAAGAGTAAAGGGGTCTTGCTACAATTTATATGGCTTTAATGAGACCACAACAAAAATGCCGTGTGCAATTTTGGTCTCCCTATTTAGGGAGCCATATCATTGCATTGGAAGCAGTACAGCATAAACACATTAGATCATTTCCTAGGATGGGGGGGACGTTGAGAAACATTGACCCATATTCTCCAGAGTTCTGAATAATAAGAAGCCTTCTAATTGAAATGTTCAAGAATATGAAGAGGATTGAAAGGACTGTGGAATCTAGAACAAGGAGAAAGTTTCAGGACAAGGAGTCAATGACTTAGGACTCAGATGAGGAAAGGTTCTTCATTCAAAGGTTCTATAGAATTCTCTACCACAAAAGATTGTGAAAGCATTATTGTATAATATTTCCAAAACTGTGTTATGGAGCATTCTGGTCTCTCAAGAAATCGAGGTAAGCCAGCAAACAAGGATAATCTGTAGAATCTTTCCTCATACGACAGCCTGCTTACTCTAGGTATCAATCTAATAAATTAGTTCTGAACTGCTTCTAATGCATTTAGATCTTTTCTTAATCATTTTGATCCCCTTGTTTACAGGGGTATTTGAGATGTGGTCTCTTCAATGCTCTTATTAATGGTGCACATCATCCCTCTTGTATATGGTTCCTCTCATAATAAAATATAACATTCAATTGGCTTTCTTGATCACTTGCTGTACCAGCGTGCCAACTTTTTGTTATACGTGCACTAGAGCACCTAAATTGCTCTGCACCTTGAAATTCTACTACGGTTCTTCATTTAAGTAAGGCTCTGCATTTTAATTCTTTCTGCCAAAATGAACAACCTCACATTTTCCCACATTATTCTTCCATCTCTCAGACGTTTGCCCATTTATCAACTTGTCCATATCCATCTATACATTGCTTTACAACATGCTTTCCTACCTACCTGCAAATTTGGTTCCAGTGCCTTTGCTCAATTCATCTAAGTAATGGATACACATTATAAAAATGTGTATTCATTTTCATTGATGCCCTAGCACAGAACCCGGTGGGACTCTATTCTCCATTCGTCACATTCTCCCAATTAGAAAACTAGGCATTTATGAATATTCTGTTTTCTGTCAGCCAGCCAATCCTCCATCCAAGTTATTATGCTACCCACTACACCACGAATGTCTCCTTTATGCACGAGCCGTTTATGTGGCACCTTGTTAAATGTCTTCTGAAAGTCCAAGTACAGTACATGTATATGCTTCTCTACATCTACAACACATGAACTCCTATAAGTTGGTCAAACATGATTTCACTTCCACAAAGCCATATTGACTCTTTTCAATATCTGCAGTTTTCCTTAGTGTTCAGCTATAATTTCTTTTTAATGATAAAACCTGTCCCCTTTCCCAGGTCACAAGTCAAGCTGGCATCCTATATTTTCCTGATTTCTGCTTCCCTCCCTCCTTGAATACAAGAGTTACATCTTTTTAAAGTCTGAGAGAACCTTTTCTCAGTCTAGCAAATTTTAGAAAATTAACACCAATAATCTACTAGGTCTATCAGGATCCAGAGACTTATCAGCCTACAGCTCCAACAGTTTATTTAGCATTGCCTCCCTAGTGACTGTAAATCAGAGATAGTGGATCTTCCTTTTAATTTTTTTTCTTTGTAGTAGGAATATACTTATGCTGAGTATTCTGAAGTATCTCCTTAAACATCTGCCATTGAATTTCTATTGATCTAACCCTAGTCTAATACCTTAACTATCATGACGACATAATTGTCCTTTGTTTAAGTTTAAAATACTAGTCTTAGACCCAACTTCCTCCCTTTCAAATGAATGTAAAATGCAATCATAATTGGTTGCTGCTTCCAATGGGTACCTCTACTTTGCGTTAATTAATTAATCCTTTCACATTAAATAATACCAAGCCTATCATCATAAATCATCATCATAGAATCCCTACAGTATGGAAACAGGCCCTTTGGCCCAACAAGTCCACACTGACCCTCAGAGCATCCCACCCAGACCCAATTACAAACTTGGCTTGCATTTATAGATCCAGTCAGAGAGTCATAGAGTTACAGAGATATACAGCATAGAAACAGACCCTTTGGTCCAACTCGTCCATGCTGACCAGATATCCTAAATTAATCTAGTCTCATTTTCCAGCATTTGGCCCATATCCCTCTAAACCCTTCCTATTCATGTACCCATCCAGATGCTTTTAAATGTGTAACCGTTTTTGGTTGCTTCCAGAACATCCCACTCTAGGAACTATCTTGAAAGTATTCTATGAACTTCTCATCCAGGCTACCGTTATCAATCTGATTTTTCCAGTTTACATATAGATTAAAACCATAGGATCATACAGTACAGAAAAAAAAAACCTTCAGTCCAACCAGTCCACGCTGACTATGTTCAAAAACTAAACTAGTCTGTGCATGGCCTATATCCCTCCAAACCTTTCCTATTCATAAACTTATCCAAATGTCTTTTAAATGTTGTAACTGTACCTGCTTCCACCACTTTCTCTGGCAGTTCATTCAACACGCAAACCATTCTGCGTAAAAAGGTTACCCCTCATGTCCTTTTTAAATCTTTCTCCTGTCACCTTAAAAATATGTCCCCTGGTTTTGAACTCCCCCACCATAGGGAAAAGACCCATGTCATTCACCTTATCTATACCCCTCATGGTTTTATAAACCTCAATACGGACAACCCTCAACCTCGTACGCCCCAGTGAAAAAAAGTCCCAGCCTTTTCAGTCTACTTTTATATTTCAAACTTTCCATTCCCAGCAACATACTGGTGAATGTTTTCAGAACACTCTTCAGTTTAATAAAATCCTTGCCATAACAGGGCTACCAGAACTGCACACAGTGCTCCAGAAGAGGTCTCACCAACATCCCGTACAATCTCAACACGATTATCATTGTCCCTTTATCACAATCATACAAAATGGCATCTCATATCCTTCATCTAATATTGTGGTTACTGTTATGAGTCTGTAGATCACTCCTAGCAGTGACTTCTTTTCCCTATTATTCCTTGCTTTACCTAAATTAATTCTACAAACTGATCTCCTGAACCAAGGTCATTTGTAACTATGGCACCAATGCCATCTTGATCATCAGCACTACCCCTTCACCTTGACTGAGCTTCCTATTCAACTTGACTGTCAGGCATGCCTCAATATTCAGGATTTAATTCTGTAATGGTCATCAGATCAGATTTATTTCATGTAATCAGCATGATTAACTTGTTTACATTTTGTATACCATGCATACTCAGATACAGAGTCCTTTTGTTATCTTTGTAACCTATAGTCCTGTGTGTTGTTCTATTCTTGTGCATCTTTTTTCTTTCTCTGTCCCTTCCTGTAACTTCCTGATTTTTATTTCCCACATTTCTATTTTACTCATCTGCCTTGACTATACCCTGTGATTTGCTACATCTACATTGGCTTCACGCGTCACTCATACAGTGTACTTTAGGGCTTTCTCTACTTCCCAATTATATTGTTAGCAGTAACAGTGGTCCCAGGGCAGTTCAAGTGCAAGCCATCACGGTGGTACAGGCCCCACTTTCCTCACTACTGATATGGGTGCCCACAAACCAGAATTCACTCTCCCACAATAGTTTCTAATGATGGCTAATCTTCGCTAATTTTATGTGCCCTCTGCTAATTGGTATAAGGTTCAGATCCAGATTATTCCCTTGAGATTCTGTTCTTCAATTTGGTGCCTAGTCTCGTCATACTGTCTATTCAGAAACTATTTCTCAGTTCTACGCATGTCATTTGTACCCATGTAGACCATGACAACTGGCTTAAATATCCTTCTCAATCCAAGTTTGATTCCAGCCTTGAGCAGATGTTTGAAAATCTGGTACCATGTAGGTATCAAAGCCTTCTGCACTCATGCTCTTGGCTGTAAAAAGAAAGTGTCTGTCTCCTCATTATATCCTTTACTGCTACTCCATTGATTTTTGCTGTACCCTGGTGCTATGGTCAGTTTGCTCATCACCCCTGCAGATGTCACTCTTATCCAAAAAGGCTGAAATATCCACAAATCACTGGAAAATGGCTGAGTATCCTGTACTGCTGCGCTCTGAGTATCTTTATCTCCCTCAGTAACAGTCATACATTCCTGATTTAGTTCGTGTTGAGGGAAAGATCTTATTCTAAAAGGTATGATCACCTCATTGTACAAAATATCAAGGTAACTTTCCCTCCCTGAGACAGCACAGTGTCTGCTGCTTGGCATCCAGTTCATTTGATCGGAGCCAAAGCTTTTTGAGTCGTAAACACTTACTGCAGATATAATTATCTTAGATTACACCAGCACCTAGAAGCTCCTAATTTTACTTTCTCAATCCCATTAATCTTTGCCAATGAAATCCTTAACTTCCCTCATTCCCTGAATGACAAAAACCAAATATGACAAAAAAAAATGCATGTATTGTTAAGCATGATCTTTGAAGATTGATGGAAGTGTGGTCCTTTATTGATTCATATTTCATTCAAAACTGATACTGAGGATAAACAAGACACCTATGTATGCAACGTGCATTAAATGCAACTGTGACTGTAGTCCAAAATACAGCATTCTCTGTTATAGTCAAAAACTGTGCAAGAAGGCACAAATGTATTACAATAAACAAGGAGTTGACAGAGGCAGGAATGCAGAACATACAATATTTTATAACATCCACGAATTTGTCTACTGACATTTAGTTTCACAGAATTGCACTGGCTCTGTCTTTTTTTAAAGGGCTAGTGTGTACCAAGTCATACTGCTATCACATGAAACACCATGTATAATTTACTTTCATCTTGTAAAAGAAAATTTATGGTGCCATTTTACTACTTTATATTGAATGTAAAACAGAGACGGGTGTGATTACTTTGTGGACTTCACCGTCATTGTATTAGTGTTTCTGATTACATTTTCTCAGGTGGAATTATATCAAAAATTGTTGGTGATACCAAATAGAGGATTCAGTCAACTGTGAGAAAAAATACAAAAGATTACAGGAGAAGAAAAAAAGTACATTTAGGTAACAGATGCAGTGAAATGTGAAACAGGAGAATTTAAAAGAAAACGAAAATAAGTGTACCAAGATTTCACTACATCGGCAAAGCAAAGTGATTTAGACATTCAGATGTAAGGTACATTTAAATTCGGAATGCAGCTACATAAGGCCATAAAAGGAAAATGGCTTTTTGGATTTTAAATCCTGGACATTGATTATAAAGGAAAGTAAGTGACATTTATCTCATACACGACATTGCTTAGTCCATAACTGGGTACTTCAAGCATTTTAGATTCTATGATTCTATGAGTTCTTATCAAGCCATATATAAGTAAGATCAGATGTATGGAAAGAACATAACAAACCAAAAAAATACCAGAATGACACCAAGAACAAGACGTTATTGTTAATGTGAAAGACTGAAAAGAAGTAGCTTTTTTTACCGCAAGCAAAGGAAATAATTAACTGAAGTTTTTAAAATGTGAGACAGGATAAGTAGAGAAAGTTGGCAAATTAGAAAGAAGGTGGACATAGATTGAGGATTATTATAAGAAGAATGAAGCTGATGGGAAGGATGGCAATTTAAAGAAGAGATATTTCACACAGACGATCAATACTTCATGGAATGGGTTAAAACAAGGGTCGATTGACACAAAAATTATGAGGCGAATTAAAAAGGAATGAATAATAATTTAAAATTAAAGGATCTGTAGGAAGGACAGGGAAATGAAATTAGACCAGGAACCCTAACTGAGGAGCTAACACAATGGCTTCTTTGTATGCAATACATTATTTGATTTTGAGCAATCCGACCACTGAATGCTCAACCGCAATCCATTCCCACTCAGAATATATGTTCATCAAACAATATTCACTCGAGGACGTTTTTGTGGACTATTCATCTGCATCTGCAGGTTCTTTAATGTTTTTATAACGCGCAGGAAGGAACCAACTTGAGCTTGGTCTGGGTTGTTATACAGCCATGTGACTGTGCAGCTTACATGGAATATTTCCTCACTGGCTATGGGGCCCCAATGTGGTCCTGAGCCTGCAATTGCTGGAAACCAGCAAGCATCCTCTTCAAACTGCCTCCATATTTGCCATCCTGTTAATGTCAACAGGTGAGTCCACAATGCTGCTAAGCCAAGCAGAGGACAATGTTCTGGAGCCATAGCAGCCAGTCTAAGAGAAGTGGTATTACTGATGGAGGTCAGAAATCAGGAGGGAAACCTCAGCTTGGAGATGACCTCATTGACCAATACAGAATGATTGTACTGGAGACTCCTGATGCATGCGATGCACCTCAGGATCAAACAGAGCTGATTGTGCCATTTCATTCATGCAAGCCAGACACTGGGCCATAAAACATCCCGTCTGTCCCAGTCAGCCTCAGAAAGACTTTGCACAACAAGCTGGAGGTCTTTGTTAGTGATGGGAGTGAGGGCACAGGCACTGCACTGGCTTTGTCAAATTCCATAAAATCAGCCCCAGTTGGGACTTTACACATCCTGATTGGCTGTCCATCAGTGTGAAATGAATGTTTCCCTGGGAAAGTTCCACTTGGCAGGAATGAGTCAGAGAGTTTCCCCAAAGCTCATCCCTATTTTTCCAGTTCATCTTCACTGTCAGGGAAGTTCCAACCCAATGTGTCCACATTAAGATGACATGTGATTTGGAGGGAATCTTGCAACTGACGGCACTCCTGTGAAACTGCTGCTGTTCTCAGCCTTGGGATTACAGGTACAAAGGAAAGCTATCAAAGTAATCTTGATGAGATGCTGCATTGCAACCTGTGGGTAAATACTGCAGCTAGAGTGTATCGTTGATGGAGGAAGTGAGTATGGGGCCAACAATGAGACAAACTGGGGTCTTTCTTGAATGTATTCATTTTACGGCTGCAATAGAGTACTCCAATATTCTCCTGACTTAATCCAATACAATTTCAATGGTACATTTTAAGAAGTCAAAGGTGAGCTGCTCATCACACAGGGCAATGCTTTAGATATAGTTCTGAGGTGAATTCTTTCCTGAAGGTAGGAGAGACTCATTCACTCCCATCTGCTACTGGATATGTCTGACTAGCCTTGAGAAAGCCCAGTGTGGACTCCCTGTTTCAGAAAGATTGTTACGCTGAACTTTTAGCTTTATTTATTTGTTTTTCTAATTTATACTTAAGATTTTTGTACATATGATGATACCAGAAATGGCAACTTTGTACACTTTCGCTGTATAACTGTACCTGACTACATTTGTCAATAAACCCAACACTAATTCTAGCCAGATCAAAAACCAAATGTACACTGATACAGAGAGCAACTGTTCAATTTCAGAAAGACGGGGATTCTTAAACCCTGCAATGAAATGTCAAGAGTTTATTTGCTATTCTGAAGCTTCTGATATTTCTTTTTGTCACATTAAGTTTGGGGCAGAATATTTTGGCATGGCAAGAGTTTGGTATTCAATGCTGCACTTATCCAGTAAATTACAGGGTCTCAGATTAGGAGCAGCAGTATCGGTTCCTGCCAGGGTCAAGGACTTGAGAAATGATTATTCAGCCTGAGTGCTTTCCCGTTGTTTTAAGTGCCAGCAGTGTCCTCAGCAAATACAGGCACATCACTGGAACCATAACATGGAGAACCACTCTCACAGCATTTCAAATGTTTCAACTTTATAAACTTTGGAAAAATGAGGGCAGATATATTTGCATTAGAGGAACTTTTCAATTAGTTCTGGATACTAAGTGATAGAAGTGTTGCTGAGGAACCCCTTAAATGTTTTAAATAAGCTTTAAATTTGTGGTTGTCAAAAGTCTATGGATTCAAACCCCAGTCCAGGCTATCACCACCTAATCTAGACTGGCAGCTAAGGGTATTGCTACCCTATTGGACGTGCTGTTCTCTCTGTGTGTTGTTAAACCCAGCTGTCTCTGCTCATTAGAGATAAAAGGTACTGCAGATGCTGGAGAATCCGAGATAACAAGCATGGGGCTGGATGAACTCTGCTCATTGTTTCTATGGACGCAAAATATATCACGATACTTTTTGGAAAAGAGGCGGAAAGTTGCCCTGGCCAATGTGAATCCCACTAAAACAGACTAGCCGGTGATTTATCTCATCGCTGGTTACCTACTTCACTGTAAAATGCATTGGAACACCATGAAGATGTGTGAGGTAGGCAAGGCAAGGGTTTCGCTAACCCTCCTTTGGAGTTATGTTGAAACTGAAGCTTCACTCTCCACTTTTGCCGAAATCAGTGGAAATGTGCGAGTGGAAAGAGGGTCACACCCCAGTATCTCCGACATATACTTTCGCCCTGATCTCACATCAATCCCATCAGTGGACAGCCAGTACGTAACAACATCTGCTTTGCAATCCGAGGATAAAAAGGCGCCCTTATTAAAGTTTCGTAAGAAACTATTTAAGGCACCAACGGCGTGTCTGAAATAAATGGAAGCGCAGGACATTAAACAAAATGATGGCAATTATTCCAGTTCGATTTCTGTGGCTATGCTGAAATATTTGTTATTGGGGTGATTACACACTTGACCCGAAGCGTGCCTGAACATATCTGTGAAATTCACTCACCTGGATTAAACAGAAGAATCCCTTTCAAATAGGCATACTCCTTGGGGCTAATGTCCAGGCTCCAGCACTTCATCAGGAACCTCTGAATGGTCTGGATCTCCGCCGCCGACAGTAAACGCTGGTGCCCCGTCGCCTCCTGGATGTTCGGGAGCCCGTTGGTTAAAAGCGTGTGCAAAATACTGGGCTCTGAGGTTTCCACCGTCTCGAAATCGACTTTGTCCTGTGCTAGTCCCAGGACCAGCAGAGGTGCCCAGCACCTTCGGACTAGCTTCAGCTGGTCATCACAGGGCAGCGCTTGGAAACACGGCACGTTCTTAACAAAGCTCAGCGTCTTGGCCAGCACAACCGACGCTGCTGTGCAGGTGATGTGAGGGCACTTGAGTACCACTTTCCGCCTGGTTTTACAGGGACAGCCCTGTCCCAGAGCTCCCGAGCTAGCAGCAGGCTCCTGCTGCCCGAAGGGGAGCTCCTGGCCATCGTTTTTCAGCAGCTTGTACAGGATACTGCTCAGCCCCCTATCGTTCTTACAGCGGCACAGATCCGCGCAGGCTGAAGACATCGCTGGCAGCCGCTTGCTTCACTCAGTCAGTCAGTCACAAACGTGGAGCTTCCTCCAGCTGCCTGCTCGTTTATAACAGCTTCAAGAACAGGTCCCACCCACTGGCAGTGGCAGCGGCAGCGGCAGCAGGGGGCGCCCGCTCACTGGAGCGATGTAGTCTCTGTGCTGGCCTCGCCCCCTGCGCACCCACTGGGATCAGCCTGTCCTCTCCAGACCCAACTGCACCCCCTGGGATCAGACCATCTTCTCTACCACTTATTGCACCCACTGGGATCAGACCGTCTTCTCTACACCCAACTGCACCCCATGGGATCAGACCGTCTTCTCTACCACTTATTGCACCCCCTGAGATCAGACCGTCTTCTTTACAGCTTATTGCACCCACTGGCATCAGCGTGTCCTCTCTACTCCTTACTGCACCCACTGGAGATCAGCCTGTCCCCTCTACAGCTTACTGCACCCACAGGGATCAGCCTGTCCTCTCTACTCCTTGCTGCACCCACTGGGATCAGCCTGTCCTCTCTACTCCTTACTGCACCCTCTGGGATCAGCCTGTCCTCTCTACACCCAACTGCACCCCCTAGAATCAGAC
>JAHRHZ010000031.1:6230941-6254560 GCA_024137785.1 Ginglymostoma cirratum
GGGATCAGACTGTCCTCTCTACTCCTTACTGCACCCACTGGGATCAGCCTGTCCTCTCTACAGCTTACTGCCCCTCTGGGATCAGCCTGTCCTGTCTACACCCAACTCCACCCACTGGGATCAGACTGCCCTGTCTACACCCAACTGCACCCTCTGGGATCAGACTGTCCTCTCTACACCTTACTGCACCCTCTGGGATCAGACTGTCCTGTCTACTCCTTACTGCACCCCCTGGGATCAGACTATCCCATGTACACCTTTTTGAGGATTGTGGGACAAGGGCAGAGTGGTGATAGGAGATGAGAGATGTTGAAAATGCATTAGCAGTTTGGTCCACAACAGAGGAAATGATACAGGTGGAGAGAAAAATGTGGCCCTACAGTCAGATTTTGGGGAGCTAGGTAGAAATTTAGCAAATGGGTTCTCAAAATTATTATTATACCCAGTCTACATTCCTTCTGATGTTCTTTTTTCTTCCGCTCAGACTTCTGACGTCTAGGTTCAGCAGCGATTTCCAAAACTAGAACTCAATGTGTAAGCACACTGACCAGCATGCATTCATCCTTGGTGCAATTGTGGGGCTATGCAGCTTAGAGGGAATGTTGCTCTCATTGCTACGCGCAGGCATGTTAGCATAATTTTCCTGGCTATGAAGGTTTCAGAGAAGACAGGAAGAAAGGTAAGAAATGAGGCGGATAACAATTCTGACTTTTTTTAAAAATGTAATTACATCTGTGGGGAGGGTGATATGTTAGAAAAATCATCAAATAATGCTAAATGAATTGACATAAGTTCCGAAAAATATAAACTCGCAATAGACAGATGGAGACGGGGAATAATGTAGAGGCCGATCTTGGAGAAGTGCAACAGCAATAGGGTTGCAATAATATTTTTAACTTTCCAAGTATTAACTGGAATAATTTTAGAATGAAAGGAATTGAGGGAACAGAATTTTTGAAGTACAATTTTTACCAGTATGTAGTAAGTCCAACGAGAGAGGTCATAATTCCGTGCTGAGCTTCGGGAAATGAATCTGGCAGGTGAATGGAGTGGCAGTGGGAAGGTATTTTGGTGTTTGTGGTCATAATTCAATCATTTTTAACATAGTTATGGAAAATAACAAGAGTACTCTGAATCGGGCCAAGATCAATTTCACATCCTTGGAAATGGGTAAATGACCGTTGCGAGATGAAATTTCAGTGATTTAGCAGAAGTGGACTGGAAACAACAATCCGAAGATTAATCAATATTTGAGCAATGGGTGGCATTCAAAGGGGAATTCAAGATGTTCAGGATTAAAAGGTTCCCACAAAGAAAAAAAAGTGGGCAGAACAAATCTGATGCCCTTGGATATTAAGGAGTTCACAGAGCCAAGCGAATGCAAAAAAGAGAGCTCATGTCAAACACTGAGAACTCAATTTTACGGAAAGCTAAGAGGAGTATAGCATCCTTGCAAGTAGATAAGTGACCATTGCAGATGAAATGTACACCGGGTTGCTCAAATTGTCATGGAGGAAAGATAACCATCATTTTCCCTATCTTCACTTGATATAGATGTGGTATAAGAGGTATGAAAAAAATACAAATGCTATTGATATCTTTGATCAACCTCTTCAAAGATGTTATTGCAACCCTCTAGAGTAGTTGAGATTAGAACCCAGGCATCCTAGCTCAGAAATAGTGACACTAGCATTGTGTTGCAAGAGCTGTGAATGTTGTACATTTGTTTAAAGAAGTTTGAGGAACAGAACAAATAATTACAGGCTAGTTAGTCTAACCTCAGGATAAACTCACTTAGAAGGGTACAGAATAATCAAGAATAGTCAGCATGAATTTGTTGAGGGAAAATCTTTCATGATTAATATGATGGAATTTTTAAGGCAGTAACAAGAAGCTTTGATGAAAGTGGTGAGAGTGTGATCTACATAGCAAGGCTTTTGTCCACGTGGTCCACGTGGCAGACTAGTTAAAACAAAACTTAAAAGCCCATGGGATTCAGGGAACATAGGAAGCAGGACAAAGAGGCAGGAAACAAAGGCTAATTGTTAATGTGACTTTCTGCGACTGGAAGGCTGTTTTCACTGGGTTTGGCACTGCTCTATCTCCTGCTTTATGTTTAACATTTTGGAAATCTGAGGGCATGATAAAATGTACAGATGACAGAAAAAGTGTCCACATGATTGATCACAAGAAAGGTAGCAACTGACTGCAGGAAAATTTCAGAAGACTGGCCAAGTAGGCCGACAAGTGGCAAATGTGTTTCATCCTGGAGGAATGTGAATTTATGAATTTGTGGAAGCCAAATAAGGCGAAGGAACACACAATAACATGGGCAAGACCAGGAGACCAAGTAGAGTTGGTCAATAAATGCTGGCTTGGGTAACAATGCTGACATCTCATGAACAAATAAAAGAAAGGGTACTGGAAGTGAGGGATCTTGCAATGAATGTCCAGAGATCCCTGGGGGTAGCAGGACAGGTCACTAAGATAGCTAGGAAGCCATGTGGAAACATTTCATTTATTGCCCGAGCTATAGGATACAACAGCAGGGAGGTTTTGCTAGAACTGTATAAATTATTCATTAGGCCATAACTGAGGTACTATGTGCAGTTCTAGTCACCTCATTGCAGAAAGGGTATAATTGCACTACAGAGACTACGGACGGGATTTAAAAGGAGGTTACCAGGATTGGAAAAATGCAGCATTGAAGAAAAAAATGTATAGAATGGGATTGTTCTCCTTGATCCTACAGGGAGATTTGATTGAGGTATACAAAATTGTGAGACAGCGGATTGAGCAGATCAGAAAGGCTTACTTATTTTATCAGAAAGGGCAGCAACTGGAGGGCTTAGATTTTAAGTGATTAGTAGAAAAATTAAAGTGTCTAAATCTTCTATATGTGCAAAACTAATTGAGCCAAATTTAAATCGTAATTTGTAATTGGCATTAAAGTAAAATCTGTACTTTAAAACTTGCAGTTGTGAGCTTTGAGCAGATTTATATTCCAGGGGTGCATTGAAAGAGCAGCCTGATTAAGAATCAGCTGAAACATTAACTGAGTGAGCTAGGTGCCAGCTCTGCACTGGGTAGCCCAACTTCAGGAAGGGATTATAAAGCATATTAGACTTCTTGTATGTACAATGACTCTAATACCTATTTTGACAGCTGCCAGTTACACATGAAAATCATCTGGCCCAATATGTGGTTGGATGTATTTTAATTGTCCATAGTTTTTGAGATGTATTCACGCTAAAAGATCCCTGTTGCTCTTATTTTCTACTTATATGGGGTTAAACATTGCATCATAGAAACAGACCATTTGACCTCAATTTTCAGCTAGTGTGGTTATCCCTTGTGGGCAACTTGGTCATTACCACTCACTGAATAAGAAGTTCCTCCTTGTATTCTCCTTGCATTTCTTGCACAAATCCTTAAATCTGTGTCCCCTAGTTGTTGTAATATCAGTACACACTTTCCTTGTTGATGTTTTCCAAAACCTGTGACAATCTTGAACACCTCAATCAAACCTCCCTTCGGATCTCCTTGGGCCCAAAGAGAAGAACTTCAGCTTTTCCAACCTAAAATTGTCATTAAAATCCCCCAGTCCTTTCACTACCTGTTATCAAGGATCTTATATTCTTAAAATGTGCCAACATGAGGGCCAATTCTCCAGTGAGCCAAACCTTTGTAAATGTTCAACCTATATTCCTTGCTTTTGTATGCAAAGTTAGAAACACATTATCCCAAATGCTTTATTAACCACCCTCTCACTGCGTACTTGCACCTTCCTGGATCAACTTACATACACCACCAGGTCCTTCTCTCCTGCACACTCTTTAGAACCATGCCATTAAGTCAGTATTGACTATCCCTATTCTTTCTGCCAAATACATCACCCACACTTCTCTATATTCAATTTTATCTGCCACTTGTGTGCCACTCTTCAATCCTATCCATTTAATGTTGCAGAAAACTCATATCATCCTCTATCTTTGCCACTCCTCCACATTTGATGTCATCAGTATATTTTAATACTCTCCTCTGTACTCCAAGGACTAATTACTTTCCAAATAGCAAAAAAAAAAATGTATTTCTAGCACTAACCTTTGGAAGCAACACTGTCTACCAATCTCCAGTCAGAATAAAAAGCAACCTTTCAGCACAACTTACTGTTTTCTGTCATTAAGCCAAGTTTTTAACTGAATGGATATCAACCCTGAGCCATCATTCCAAAAAACTTCAGTTTTCTTAATGAGCTTTTTCCGTGATAATCTGTTGAATGTTTTCTTAATATCCATACAGAAAATATCAACCAGGTCCCCTTCATCAACCTTGTCTGTTATGTCATCAAAAAAAGTTCAATTCAATTTTCTTTTTAATTTTCTTAATTCTTGTTCCAATTATCTTACATTTTGCATTCTTGTTGCTGTATTATCAAACAATAAATAAATCGCTCTTTGCCATACCATAACCCCACATGGCACTAAAGGCCTCTTTCAGGACATCCCCTGGCTGTAATGAAATATTTCCCAACTTCGGTCTTCCATTTCTAGCAATACTGTAGGGAATTAATGTTGCATTTCCATTACTTGTTCTCTATCTTGTAAATGTATGCTCAGTATTGCACTCAGGACTTTAAATGTAGCCTAATGGAGAGCTTGTGCAGAAACAAAATTACTTTAAGGAAAAAGAAACAGAACTGCAGATACTGGAAATCAGAAACACGAACAGAAATTGCTGGAAGCACTCAGCAGGTCTGGCAGCATCTGTAGAGAGAAAGCAGAGCTAATGTTTGGGGTTAGTGATCCTTCTTCATAACAGCATTGAATTTTCTTTCATGGAACGAACTCTGCTGTCTCAAATTGTAATGCTAAATGAGAAAAAAAAAAGTTAACCAATTTCTGTACTCTTGAGTACTGAGTCAACTATGCATTCTCAGGTAGTTTGTATGTTGTGCAGATTTAACTTCTTGTGCACATTAATCTAATATTTCACGGCAACATTTTGATATACATTTATCAAAGCTTACCCCAAGATTAATCGGCAAGAATCTTACTCTGAAAATGGACTTTTAATTACTTATTATTTGTTTGTTTTATTTTGCAGATAATTGTAAACAAACATTGTAAACAAATGTTGCATAGTTCTAAGAAGGATCACCGCACCCAAAATGTTAACTGCTTTTTTCTTCACAAATGCTGCCAGACCTGCTGAGCTTTCCCAGCAACTTTGTTGTTGTTGTTGTTGTTGTAAACAAACATTTTTTTAAAAATTCAATCTTAATGTTATTTGTTATTAACCCAACAAATGCAATGGCACCATAATCTTTTCTGCATTCTGTTCTGAATTGTTGCCTCATAAATGCTCAAAGAATTTGGATTGTTTAAATCGTATGTTCATTGTAATTTCTATTTTTTTCTATTACTTCAAATATGTCTTCTACTATTTGAAGAATCTAAAGGAAAACTGCTGTATACAATAAAATTTGGACCATACTTTTTGCTATCTCTATTTCCAAATCTTATTTGTTCTTTTATATGTCAGTCTGGGTTACTGGGATATCACTTTTGTTCGGGCAGAAGTCTGAATGTTCCTGTTTTGATGCTATATGTTGATTGACCGATTGATTGTTGTCACATGTACCGAGATACAGTGAAAAGTGTTATTTTGTGTACTACACAGGCAGATTGTACCATACAAAGTGCATCAGGGTAGCAGAAAAGAATCCAGAATATAGTGTTACAGCCACAGAGAAGGTGCAGAGAGAGAGAAATCAGAATTAACATTTGAGAGGTCCATTCAAAAGATTGATGACAGTGGGGCAGAAGCTGTTCCCTTTTGTCCATCGGAAGAGGGTGGAGAATAACCATCGTAGGAGGGGTCTTTGATTATGTTGGTTGCATTCCTGAGGCAGCAAGAAGTATAGATGAAGTCAATGAATGGAAGCTTGGTTTGTGTGATGGACTAGACTGTGTTCACAGCTCTCTGTAGTTTCTTATGGTCTTGGGAAGAGCAGTTTCCATACCATGGTGTGATGCATACAGCTAGGATGGTATATCTATAAAAAATTGCAATATTTCTTGAAAACTGAGGAAGCAGAGATGTCGTCATGCTTTCTTGACCGTTGTATCGATGTAGGTAGACCAGGACTGATGGTTGCTGATCATCACTCCCAGACACTTGATACTCTTGACCATCTCCACCTCAGCACCATTGATATAGACAGGGGGATGCCCTCCACTCCACTTGCTGAAGTCAATGACCAAATCCTTCATTTTGCTAATGTTAATGGAAAGATTGTTGACTTTACACCATACTGCCAAAAACTCAATCACTTTCCTGTACTCTATCTCATCATTGTTTGAGATCCGACCAACAATGATGGTGTCATCAGCAAACTTGTAAATGGAGTTGGAGCGGAATTTGACCACACAATCATGAGTGTATAAAAAGTGTAGTTCGGGGCTGAGTATGCAGTCTTGCGGGGCATCGGTGTTGAGGATTATTGTGGAGGAGGTGTTGCCATTTATTCTTACTGATTGCGGTCCATGGGTCAGAAAGTTCAGAATCCAGTTATACAGGGGGCATCCAAGACCTAGATCTTGGAGTTTAGAGGTGAGTTTGTTTGGGATTATGGTGTTGAAGGTGGAACCACAGTCAATAAGTAGGAGCCTGACGTAGGTATCCTTATTATCCAGATGTTCCTGGGACGAGTATAAGGCCTGGGAGATGGTGTCTGCTATGGACCTGTTGCTGGAGTTATGTGAGCTTTGGCCTCCCAAAGCACTTCATAATTATGAAGGTCAGAGGCACCAGGTCACTGATGCACACTGCATGATTTTTCTTTGGCACTAGGATGATGGTGGTCTTCTTGAAGTAAATGGAGACTTCAGATCATAGTAAGGAGAGGTTAAACTGTCTACAAATACTCCGGCCAGCTGATCCACATAGGATCTGAGTGCATGACCAGGAACTCCACCCGGACCAGTATCTTTCCATGGGTTCACACTCAAGAAGTCGAAGTACCCAAGCTTGAGATACGTTGACACATTAGTATTGTGAAAACCTTTTTTTATTTCTTTGTATTTTTGATTTTGGACATAAATGGGAAAAGAACTGGTTTAAAAGCCAGGGATTGCTGCACTTCTTAAAATCAAGTAACCTGACTCTCATTGTTTACATAGCTGCTTGGTCAGGCAGTAGTGGAAACTTGGTTACAGACTAACTGGAACCAAAGGGCTGCATATGAATAGTAATTCAACCAGCAACAAGTAGATAATTGGTCCATGGACTAGTGACCAGTTATGAATGAGCAATGGGTTTCTGCCTGCTAACAGCTATGTGATTGGCTCATAGGTAGCTGCACAGCTTGTAAATATTTGGAAGAAGCTATCCAACCTCCACAATGGCAGAAGCCACTTTATTTTTCACTCAGCAATTGCTGTCGGCTGTGGCTGTGGCTGTTCATAAATAAGCCAGAAGCTTTATAAGCGTGAAACAGCCACTCTGTACCTTCTGCGAGTAAGTGAAGTTAACTGGAGAATGTGCAAACTCCATATACACAGTCACCAAGGCTAGAATTAAACCTAGGTCCCTGGTGCTGTGCAGCAGTAGTGCTAACCACTGAGCTACTATGCTACCCTATAAATGTAGCAAAAAACTGTTTATTTGTGATAAAAATCCATTTTTGCTAAGTACAAAAACCTGACCTGTGTACTGTCTGTTAACCCGAGTGTAAAAGAGAGTTAAACTAGAGAATTCTACATACTTTTCTCAAGTCTTTAACTTTGTTTTGACTCCAGGAATAGAATGCCTTGATTTCCAGTGCACTTCTCCAGTCAAGCATAGCAATATAAACCAAGAAAGTGGGAAAAAAAATGGCTCATTAGTTGAGTACTTGCATAAAGCATTTACATATATATTGTTGAACTGGCCCTAGAGCTCGGAGAAAGTAATTGAGAAACTATTACCCCAACTATATGAAAGAAAGGGGAAAGGGGGTGGACCATGCCAAACAGAAATTGGTGTCATATGTTCAGTTCTCAGGGGGTCACAGGTATGATCCTGAGTTCCTAAGGAAGGTATTGGGCCCTAAGACCAAAAGGCATTAGAATTGGACTTACTGATGGGCAAGAATTGGCTTAGTATTGCCTTATGAGCCACCAAGGTGAAACGACAAATACAGACTGTAGCCATTGTAATAACCTTAGTTCTGACCTGCTACAATTGTGGCAAGCAAGGACATATGACAAAAGACTGTAGTTCATGGAGAGGAGAACTAAAATCTAAAGCATGGACTTGCCATAATTGGGTTAAAGCTGGACTCACAACGTGGAAGTGGTGGGATGGTGGTAGAAGAACCATGCAAGGAAGCGCAAGAGATGCCTGTGCATGTCGGGCAAATGCCAAAGGATCTGCTGAACCAAAAATAGGTAGGAGTAGCCCCCAAGCAGTCAGGACAAACGCAGCCTGAGGATGTTGCGGTTGGTTGGCTCACTAAGCTGGTTCTTTGTTGTTCTCGGTGAGCCATCCAACCACAACATCCACAACCCAGCTACAAATCTACTCCAAAACCTTAGCAACCCGAGAATACTTTGGTAACTGCAAGCAAATGCAGGATTTTAAAAAAAAAACTTGGTGCTGCTTGTAACTTCCAGTTCTGTTTTTGTTTTCATCTGTTAAATATAGATACACTTAACTTCGTTTCCCTGTTCTAGTTTTCATGCCATTAGACCCTCTTTACGTGCAGGGAAATATCAGTCTTTCAAAGCCAATCACTTGTCAACATTTGCTTCACCAACCCTAACAGTGAAGTCACATTGTACTAATATAATAAAGCTATTCAGAAGTCAGTTCCAATTCTGTGATTTAAAGTCTTCATAATGAAATTGTGTGATATTTTTCAAATTTAGAAAATGCATTGCTTTTGTGTGTCTTATTCACAGTTCATGTCCTTCCAACATTCTTGTTCTCTCTATTTTTATGATTGTAGCTCCCTTTTTAATTTTTTTTTAATTCATGTCCTTCATTTTGTTCTTACTTATATCTTTATTCAGCACATAATTTATTATCTCCTGAAAAGTATTCAATTCGTTCTCAGTGTTTCCCATTTTAATTTATTTTCCAAATTTATTCATTGATTTTCACCCTCAGAATTTCAGGATTAAATCTCCTTGTGCATTCCCCTAATTAACCTTTCCACATCTTAAAAACAATTCTTGGTTTTTTCCAATCAAGGCACATGTAATTCCCTACCATGGAACAATGTGAAAATTCTATTTTTTTCTGTCCTCCTTCATGAGGTTGCTTTTGCTTTTCAAAATATTGTTTAATCCTTTCATTGAAAATGTCAGTAAGCTTTTCTAGGATTTCTGGGATTCACCCTTTTATTGGTACCATCTGATTTATTCAAATAATTCTTCTTGCATGTCATCTTGACCTGTTGACCATTAGCAATTCACCGTTACTAGTAGCATTTCATGTTGCAATGCCAATCCAAAATTGAAATTAATTTATAGTAAATGGGAAAAAAAAATCAAATTTAATGAAAATATTTTGGCAATTAAAATTATTTCTGTTGAATATTTATTGTCTTTCCCAAAGAATCCAACTGTCCTTGAACCCATAAGTAATTCAAGGATTTATTTGTCATTACCAATGCCACCTTTCTATTCATAGTTTCTCGAACTCCTCTTTTCCATATTCTCAATGAATCATTGCAGCCCTTAGAATAGGTCATCATCTTCCCATGATCTTTTTCCAGATTTTCAAAGCATTCAGCTCAATACCGTGAACTGTTGCCAATTCAGGAATATTGACTTCTGCAGAAGATTATACTTTGCAATCAACAGCTACATTGCCCAATCATAATGTTAAGCTGGTTAAACAGCAGAAATGAATTATATCTGTACCAAAGACCTATTCTATGCAATGTTTTGTTTAACCAACTGGAACAGCCTCTGTTTGAAATGCACTCAGTTTATCTCTTTCTGTTCTATGCTGGATCCAGTAATATGTTATTCTTCTTACAAAATATCATATTTATGTAATTTATATTTTGCTAAACAAATTTGCAACTTAAGAATTACTTAGTAGGATAATATTACTAGAAACACTACTTAAATCATTTTGAATTTCATTACATCATGACTAGGAAGCATTAGAAAATGGAGTATTTCTCTTGCAAATATTCAGACAGTGTAATGTTCTTGTATATATGTGACTGATTAAATAAAACTAGATGGGAAGCATATACTGTCAGAAAGGAAGGCTTGCATTTATATGGTAACTTTCAGGAGCTCCAGATGTTGCAGAGAACCAACAAAACACTTCTGAATTGTATTTGTTGTTCAAATGTCTGTTGTGTTACACCTTATTGAATTCCTTTTGGAAATCCAAAATCATATACACTTACTCGTTCCCCTTTATTTAACTTGCCTGTTACATCCTCAAAGAGCACAAATACATTTTTAAGCAAAATTTTCCCGTCTAAAGACCATGTTGTCATGGTCTGATTGTATTATAATTTCCTATATGCACTGCTACTATCATCTTATTAATGGTTTTAGCATTTTCCCAATAACAGATGTTCATCTAACTGTGATAACAAGGTGTAGAACTGGACGAACACAGCAGGCCAAGCAGCATCAGAGGAGCAGGAAGGCTGATGTTTCGGGCCTAGAGAAGGGTCTAGGCCCGAAACGTCAGCCACCCTGCTCCTCTGATGCTGCTTGGTCTGCTGTGTTCATCCAGCTCTACACCTTGTTGTCTCAGATTCTCCAGCATCTGTAGCTCCTACTATCCCTTATCTAACTGTGTTTTCTTCACTTTCTGTCTCCTTCTTTTCTGAAATACAGGTGCTACATTGTGGTTTCCAATTGACTGGGACTATACCTGAATGCAAGGCATTTTGCAATATCATAAGAATGCATTCATCTTTGCAGTCACTTCTTTCAAGGTGCCACCATGAAGATCATCAGGCCTAAGAGACTTGTCATTGTCAGCCTTTAGTCCAACTTTTTTTCCCTAGTACTTTTTCTAGACTGATTGTGATTATGTTGTTACATTTGTCCTCTGCTTTTCTAACTGTTCTTGGAACACTTTTTGTGCCTTCTATTGTAAAGAGAGATACAAAATCCTTGTTCAATCTCTCTGCCATTATCTTGTTTTATGTTAGTAATTCCCTCGCCTCACCTTCTAAAGGACCAATGTTCACTTTCACTATTATTGTCTGTTTAATGTACTCATTGAAGTTTGTGCTGTTGTAAATAATGTTCTCTGTCTGTACAAAAGCACGCCACTTTCTGCCTTCCTGTGATTGGACGGGACATTGCTCTGCATTCTACTAAGTTGCTGATCTTGGGAATTGAATTCCTATTATTTTAAAGCTGCATTGTGTTTAGCAGAATCTGCAGTGAAACTACAGACTCTGGGACTATGAGTAATGTTTTATGTCATTTGAAATCCTCCATGGAAAATCAAAAGTTTATTTGAATAATGTCACATTAAAATCAATGGTATCAAGATTGTCTTTAAGAAACCTTGTTGTGATGTTGCTTTAACTATTGTATCACTGAGCAGCTTCCTGACCAAGGTCAATATGAGCCAAAGCATTTAGATGAAGTAACAGTCTGCTGATTGTACAAAAGTAATAAAAAGTATACAAAATATATGGGTGGCACGGTGGCTCAGTGGCTCAGTGGTTAGCACTGCAGCCTCACAGCGCCAGGGACCTGGGTTTGATTCCAGCCTCAGGTGACTGTCTGTGTGGAGTTTGCACATTCTCCCCATGTCTGTGTGGGTTTGCTCCGGTTTCCTCCCACAGTCCAAAGATGTGCAGGCTAGGTGCATTGGCCATGCTAAATTGCCCATATTGTTCAGGAGTGTGTGGGTTATAGGGGAATTGGTCTGGGTGGGATGCTCCAAGGGTTGGTGTGGACTTGTTGGGCCAAAGGGCCAGTTTCCACACTGTAGGGATTCTAATTCTAATACTCTAAAAACAAAGATTTTCATATATATTTGATGTTTTGACTTTATGTTGATCTAAAATGCATGAACTTTAATAGTTAGATGCAGACTATCACTATGCTACTTTAATTCTGCTTTGTGTTTGTTGACGTCTGGCATCACATTTATTTTTCAAATATTAAAATGTGCTCACTTTTGGAAATAGCTTGAAGAAGTATAGTACCAAAGAAAATATCCCTTGGTTTGCATACTGTTTTGTCTATAAACCCTGGTTGAAAGTGTGTTCAGATGTGCAATCTGGATTTCTGAATCCTACCAGAATCTAACAGGAGTTTAAATATTTTGAACATACAAATATTGCCAACTTTATTTTGTGAGCATTTAAATTTGAAGTGGCCTTGTGTGTGAACACACTCCTGGGCTGGACAACTGCAGTCTAAGCCAGACAGTATAAGCCATGCGGTACTATTATTTTTTCATAGTGGAGTGGGGTGGCTAGTGTATTTTCTATTTTCTCACCTAGATGATTTGTTGTTGCCCAATATTTTGATTCCTTGGTGTGCGAGAAGCAAAGGTATTCCTAGACAATCATCACAAACCAGTGAAATCAATCAGTAGATGGCATACAAAGCCGCTAAAAGCATTTTGATCTTTTAGTCAGTAAGGCAAATGGTTGCATTTCTTTGTTCCAGTCACGTTTCTGCTTTTTTAACTTGCAGTAGTGTATCCCTTCTTCATTGTACTGTTGGTGACATTGCCTCAATCACATTGAATAAGCATACTAGGGCTCCTTTCTCAAACTCTTCATATAGTCCCATGACATCTTGTATCAGCTAGGAAGCCAGATGGTGCCTCAGCTTCAGTGAATTCAAACACTCATAGGTGCATCATGGTGATAAGTATTTGAGTATCGATGATTAGGCCTATAGAGAAATTGGGAATATTGAGAAATTAGGAAATTAGGTGTAAATTTGATTCTTCAGCCATTTCAAAATCTAAGCTAGTTGATGAGATGTAGAGCAGGGGTTATCATATTTCCTTGCAAGGTGGAAAAAAGTAGCAGATGAGACTACCATGTTCGGGCGATGCCTTGTGTCCCTCTACAGTCAGTTAAAAGGGCACTAGCAGAACTCAAAGAGCAGACCACCCACCCCTTTACTGACAGAGAAATATGTGTATTGAAGAAATCCAGGAGACATATGTAAATGCTAACAGCTATTTCTACTCAAATAGATAATGATGGACAAGACGTTATTGTGGTATTGTTATTTCCCTGAGGGATTGTTCTGAATGACCTTTGGGGCAGTTGGAAATGAGGAGGGAAAGTACGGAATGTTAAAGTCAGTCTGTTTAACCTCCCCGACTATCTAGGCAGAGAAGGGAAAGTGCTGAGAGATAACAACGTAGTAATGTATTAAAGCCAAGAAACAAACAACATCTGTCATCATTGTGGCTTAGAATAGATTCCTTGGGCAGTATTTCCATGTAAAAGGCAATGAAATCTTTCCAGACAAAATGTGTCTCTTGGTTTGATTATTGAGAGCTCTTTCACTTGAATGCATTGAAGTAGCGGTGCTTTCTATCATCTAATCTTCAACAGTGGCTAATATTAACAGTAACGCATAATGGTGACATCTAAACTGCTTCCAGGTATAGAACTAATCCAAATTATGATGATAGGTAATTTTTATATATTATTTCATATCATCATGTTGAACCAATATCCTATGACATGCTCCATAGGCACCAACCACATGCACGAATGTGCATGGACATTGGCATCTGACTTGTGCCAGCCTCTAAGAATCTTCATGACACATCTCCGATCTGCGTATAGGACATCTATGCGCTTTATTGCCATACCTCAGGCCACACTGACAATTATCATTATAATACTGTCACAAGGATACTGTGTGCTCAGGGACATGCCTGCAGCTTATGGACTGGACCAGGCTGCACCTCCAGTCTGTTGGCCTGCTGCTTATTCTGAACCAACCTGCAAGCTCACAGCATCCCTTCTTTGCATTGCTTTGCCTTTTGGCTCTCTAACCCCTTGGCCAGAGATACTCTGTTCATGTGCCTTTTGCCTTGCCTTATTGTTTAGTTGTCAACAGACCTCAACAAAGTCAAACAAGATAGCCTTTGGTCAAGGGCAGGCTCTGATATCAGTCCAGGTCGGTCAGTCAGTCATGTAGGGCCCGTAGCATCACAAAGTCCTCCACATAAAAGGGTGAGAACCTGAATGTTAAATATCTCATTGCCCATTTTGTCTGTTCCTGTCCTTTTATGGGCAGCTTTCCTCCTGGAATGAGAGAAAGGCGGATTTTTTAAAAGTTCATTCATGGGATGAGGGTGTTGCTGGCTAGGCAGCATTTATTGCCTGTCCCTAATTGGTCAGATGGCAGCTCAGAGTCAACTGCATTGCTATGGGTCTGGAGTCACAAGTAGGCCAGACCAGGTAAGGATGGCAGTTCCCTTCCCTAAAGGACATTAGTGAACATATTGGTTTTCCCCAACAATTGGCAATGGATTCATGGTCATCATTAGACTCTTAATTCCAGATATTTATTGAATTGAAATTCCACCATCTGCTGTGGCAGGATTTGAACCTGGATTTCCAGAACATTATCTGGATCTCTGGATTAACAGTCCAGCAATAGTACCACTAGGCCATCACCTCCCCAGAGGTTGTACCAGAGGTATTCAAGGAGATAAAAGTGGGTGGCATAGCTGTTACTTTTGATGCAGTTGGGTTGTGTCCAGAGCGAGTGAGTAGGCAATGCAGAGGGAAGGCAGGATTAGTGGGGTTGGGGTTGGGGTGTATAAGGGTAAGTCAGGAAGAGATTGTGGTTACTAGGAACAATGGAGGAGCATCAACCTTGGTGGGAAGTGCAGGGATTGAACAACAGAGGTTGAATGAGTGTGTGGTATTGGATAGAGGATGACACTTAGGCTGGCAGAATACAAAAGGTTATTGACCATCTTCCTACATTGGCATGCATTCCTCCAGATGGCTGAGCCTAGTTTAACTTGAATGGCAAACTTGGAGCAGGCTGGCATGATCCATTGTCATGGCCTTCACCGCTGGTCCTGATTTCCTGCCTGTCACCATTCCGTACAACAGGAGCTTCAGTTCCTGCCCACACAATGGGGTGCCAAATTTCCCTTGTCTGCCATGTCCAGGGCAAATGCCAGGAAACAAGCAGCAAAGCTCCGACCTGTAAGTTCTTGCCTGGGTACACAATGGGCTTTTAAAGATGGTGCCAGCACAAGGGAAGTCTGTTAATTCCAGGATATTCGGAGAGGGACGAGTTGTTTTAGGAACGGTTAATAAATGCAAGAAGAAATGGTATCACAATTAGTACAATTTAGGAATAAGAAGTGATTTGAAAAAAATTGATAAAAGATATACGGATCAGTCTCTGGCTGTTTTGTGAAGTGCAGATAGTGGAAAATTAAGAGGTGAGCAGTCAAATTTGAGATTCTTGACTTTGCAAGTTAGCAGAATCTTTTTTGACCTGTTTCCTTTTCAACTGATTTGCTAGCTAGCTAAAATAGCCCCTCAGTGTGTCTTTAAATATATAAATCAGCTGCCTAGCTCCTTGGATCAGAAAGCCTTTCTGCCTTTCCTGTGCAGTCAATAAATTGTCTCAACAGTAGGACTGTATCGTAGAGACAATTTGGCATGACTGTGCAGGATTCAGCTATCCCTGACCACGTTGACCTCATAAAATCATAAGAAGTAGCTTGATTCTCTTAATGAGATTCTTCCTATGAGTGTCTTCCTGACCCATTCATGACTTTGTTTTTACTGGGTCTTGTTCATTTTATTTCATATATTCTGACTTGAGAGTGCATTTCACCTTGAGTGCTTGCTTGCAATAGTGAATGTTAGCAAGATTATTTTTTGCTCACTTAACCCTTTGCTCCTACAAAGATCGAGCTAGGAAGTTGCTGGTTTGATTTAATCCCATAGTTTCTCAGTGGCAGCCTTGGTAAGATGAAAGTTTTGCTTCACTACAAGGAAACTGAGCAGTGAAAACAGAGTGATGATCTCAATCATTTCACATTAGGGTTTCCCCTCTAGAGTTTAGTCCTGTGACTCACAGCTTAACAGACATACATAACTGCAATTATAGTAAACAGATAGAAATTAATCAGTTTAATTTGTCATTTCAGGTTTTTCAGTCCATGAGACCGCTTTGCCAGGCATCAATGAGGCAAAAGCAACCATCAGGTGGCCTGTTCCATTTTGAAACGGAACAACCAACAAAATTTCAAAGGGCTTGCCTGTTTTTGATGATAAGCCAATTTTAATATGCAAATCAGGACCCCTTGTTGCCAGGAAACAGTATGGTGTGTTAAAGTGGCAGGCAACTAGAGTCTCAGGGTCTTTTTTATGGACAGAAAAAAAGACCCTCAGCTCCCTGTTGCCTGCACTTTAACTCATCACCCTGAACCTTGGCCAACATCTCTGTCTCAGGCTTATTGCAATGCTCCAGCAAAGCTTAGTGCAAGCTGGAAGAACAGCACCTCATTTTCCACTTCAGGACCTGAAGAGCTTTTCTGGCAATTTCTGTTTTTGTTTCTGATCTCCTGTGCTCTGGTATATCCCACTGTATAGTGCTACACTATCATTAATTAACAAAAGCGTCCCTTAACTTTTCCTAACCTCCCTTTCTAAACATCTATGCACTCTTTAATATTCAAGCCCCAATTTTGTCACCCAGCAGTCATGTCTTTGTAATGGCTATGCTGTTATATTTATCTATTTCTTTTAACACTCTTAGCTTATCTGTGTAATTTCAAAGGCTACATACATTCGGATATGTGGCTTTTAGTTTTGTTTCTTTATTAATTTTGTGACGTTTAGCTTTATCCACTGCTTTGCTCTTAAATTGTCCTCTCTATCCCCATATCTACAAATGTTTATTATTTCCTACATGAATACCTTTCTATATTGCCTTGGTTCTGTATTTTGATTTAGCATGTCTTCCTAATTTTGATCCCTTGCCCACACTATTAGCCACTCAGTTCCAGGACAATTAGAGATAGGCAACAATGATGGCCTTGCCAGCATTGCCCATACCTCATGAAAAAATAAAGAAAATATTGTTAGAAGGTCAGATAATTGCATCAGTGGTCATGGGGTTGGATTAATAAAGGTGGTCAGGTCCGAAGGGTGGTTGGGTCAGATCAGGGTGTCAATTGTTCAGTTTGGTTGTAGTGGTAGTTAGGCAGTCAGGTTAGGGATTAGCCAGGGAATGCCTGGAAGTGGGAATAGTTGGAGGGTCATTTGCACAGTTACCAAGGTGTTAGAGATAACAAGCATGGGGCTGGATGAACACAGCAGGTCAAGCAGCATCATAGGAGCAGGAAAACTTGACGTTTCGGGCCTAAACCCTTCATCAGAAATGGGGGAGGGGAAGAGGGTTCTGAAATAAATAGGGAGAGAGGGGGAGGCGGATAGAGGATGGATAGAGGAGAGGATAGGTGGAGAGGAGGCAGACAAGTCGAAGAGGCAAGGCACCTTTTATCTCTGATACCAAGGTGTTAGATCAGGTTATAATCTTTGTAATATTTTATTGGTAAGTATCAACGTCAGTACAGAAATATTGTCTGAAATTTTCAACTCTAAATCATATTCAGAGACATTTGTGGTGGGTCTCGATGAGCCTGCGTATTGCCATCAGAGGTTTGTACTTCTCAGGCATGTCCAATGTAGGTTCATATTGTCAGTAATTCCACAGGGGCCTGACGTACATCTTCGATCATGATCTAACTTCTGACGATCCAGAGACTGGAACATTTGGTCCATTATGTTTTCCAGTGAAAGGTCTTGAACAGTTTCCAAGGAGACAGAACACACATTTGATAAAGCTCAGAATTTTTTCTAAGTGCCAGTGTTTTCACATTTGGTAAGAGCCATTGATGAGGATCCATGTGTCTATATGAATAATTAGGACATAGATATGGATATGTCATCACATACCTATCCCATTGATAGTGTTATTTGTCCCATCAGAGAAAATAACATTTTTATTGTCTTCCTGCTTTTTTTTTTCCATGGAAGTATTGGTGAGAATATGAAACTGGAATATCACAAATGTGTGTATCATTTAAATGGGTGGGGCTAGTTATGGGTGAATTCTTTGTGAAGCTAGTGCAGAACTATCTCTGAAGATCAGAAGACAATGATTTATAATTGGTATCATTTTTGTCCTTCTGAATAATATACTTTGCAATATTCTTAAGTAAGTAATTTGAAGAACATCTTAATACATTTCTGTTTACTGTTCTTTCCCTCTTTGTAGACAATAGACTCCTCCTCAACTTGCTTGCAACCTAATGAACAGAGAGTTTCCTCTAACCTGGAGGTAATAAAAATGTACTGATTAATGCTGTTTGTGACTACCAACTGCACTGTGACTGATTGCTATTGACTTTTATTGCATTGCCACTGTTACTTGTAGCCTTGACAGTTCTGTGACCCATCTGCTGTTTAGAAATGATGTATTATCAGAAAAAATCACGGATAATACTGGAAGACAATAGCAATATAATTCAATAACCTTCTTATAGATTGACAAATAGGAGACTTCAGTCCGCACATCATTGTTGTCAAGTAAAGGTATAAACAAGGTGTGTTAATGAAAATAGGCTGCAAATGGAGCTTACTTGCGTACTTTGTTTATCTTTTTGAAGGTGCTTTCACGATGAATTAATAATACACTCAGGGTCACACTACTATGGCTATTTATAAGGTCAGGTTAAAACTGGATAGCAAGCAGCAAAGTGAAAGATTGGTAGGAAGTTGGATCAAAAAATTTGGCTCCAAATTGGTCATACTTTCTTCTTTTATCGCAAAAATATACTTTATTCACAACAAAGGAAGTCTTTATGTACATGCACAGTCAATAAAGCAGTTCAGATCTATGCAGTCTTTGCATACAGAGAAGGAAACAAACATTGGGATTGACTTTCTCCATACTTACAACTAATCTAAAGGCATTTGTTAATTATGCTAGGAACTATTTACATGTATCTAATGCATCGGAAGGGTTCAATAACTGAATGGACCCCTGTTGCACTGTGGCAGAAAGACAGTGGTCTTTTGTCATTCTGCCTTGGCAGTAAGTGCCCCAAGCTCAGTAAATAGCACTGGACCCTGGAGTGCCCGAGTCTGCAACAGCCACTTGGAGTTAACTCTTTCAACTGGAAAGCCAGCAAGTCTTGGGAAGACCAGAGAGCATCTTTCACTGAGTTGATGGTCCTCCAGGTGCAGTTGATGTTTGTCTGCGTGTGCATCCCAGGAAACAGCCCGTAAAGCACAGAGATTTACATCTAGGAGCTGGCTCTGAACTAACTGGGTCAGTGGCTTGTACTATCCACATGTAAATAAAAGGTGACTTGGTGACGGGATACTGGCCTTCGTGGACTTATTTCACATCCATTATGCATTCATTCATTCATTCATTCATTTCTCTAAGAAGCAGAAGGTAATAGCTTGAACCTTTGCTAAATACGGAGCACGTCAGCTGTCTTATACTGAATGACTGTTGCATGGTATGAGGTGTCACATTGCCAGTTCATGGCCACATAAATTTTCTATGGCATTTTATGGAAGAAGAATACAATATTCTCCCATTCTCCTGACTGACTGTCTAGTCATAAATCCTGCTCCTCTGATGCTGCTTGGCCTGCTGTGTTCATCCAGGTCTACACCTTGTTATCTCAGATTCTCCAGCATCTACAGTTCCTACTATCTCTTAGTCATAAATCTTGGTTGTGTTCAGGACTTAGCATTATGCAAATTATCTTCCATGATAGCCTACAAAGCAACAATGACAACGTTTCATTGATTTTTCATTCACTTTATTATTGGCATATAATTGCAAGGTTTTATTTCTTCTTTTCTGATCTTAGTTCATGATTTCTTCCACATTTTACTGCACATTGATGCAGAATTTCTGACAGGCTTTATTGGTGAGAAACAGCATAACGTTTGTTTTTTTGAACCAGATTTTCCAGAAAAATTCTTCCCAATTTCCTGAAAAAAACTGCATGCGTATTCAACAAGCATTGCAGTGAACCAGGAGTCTCAGAAGCAGAGAAGCTGAAACAAATGCTTGACCTTGCAAACCTTTAGGTGCCCAAATAAAAGCTTGTTAAATAAAGACTTTTTGATGCTGTTCATTTGACAGTAGTGTGATAAAGTTGATTTTGGGCACAGTTTACATTTATGTGATTGCTAATTGTAAATTTGGTTGCATTGTATAAAAGGTCTACTGATTGTTACTTCAGTTTCCTTGTCTTTCATGGACTAACAGCCTTGCAGGAATCAATTTGTGACATGATCATTATTGTTGATTATAAAGAACAGTTTCTGATTCGGAGCAGTCATGCGTTCAGTGCAAATTTTGACCTTGGGGTGCCTCTTAGACCTTACTTCTTGCCTTTACTCTGCTTCCTCTCTTAATTATGCAGAAATGGAAATCCTAATCAGAAGACTATAGCAATATTCAACCTTCTGAATGGATTGAGAGAGACGGAGAATCCAGAATTTATTGCCTTTGCTCACAGAAATCAAGATGACAGAAACGGCAAGAAACTGAGGATTTTAGTAACACAAAAGTGGAAAGAAAAATCTGCAAGATTCTTTCTCCAATATAGCAATGAAATTCCAAAGCTTCAATGATTCTCTCTGGCTGAAAACCTTCTGACAGCTTTAAATCAAGTGTTGACAATGTGAACAAATGCACCATGATTTTACATTCCAAATGGTGCCAGCTATGAAAATTAGCATAAATCCAAGCTATTTCACTGTAAATATTTTGAATGATGGCTGAGAGGAGCTTTGATAATGAACCTTTCATGGCTTTGCTAGGGTCACACAAATGCCCAGCAAATAGTAGACCACATGATCAAAGGGAGGACGCACTCAATAATTCCATTAAACTTTTGCACTGGAAAATGTATAACACCACGGATCTTTGCTCCAGTGCTATATCTAATATAGCATTGATGTTCAATGACAATTTTGTACTACTGAAGTTTTAGTTTGAATTCCTGTGAAAATTTGATCAATCTCTATTGATAACATTGTAAAATCTTGAACCTTTACCACAAGTTACTCTTTCGCCCAAGTTTGAGTCTGCTGGTTCAACAAAAAGGCTTGAATTATCAGTGCAACATGAAATTTAATCATAAAACTGAAAAAAAACATCGTTGGTTACCTGATAATTTTAGCTGCTCTTTGTACTTTGGTTTTCTCAAGGTGGCAAGCTGTTGGTCATAGCTGTATCATTTGGATAATTACTAGTATTCACACGTGAAAGCTGACATCCTGTCCATGAGACTTCTGCCCTTGTTCCAGTAAGAATGTGTAATAAATAAGGTAACATCTTATAAATAACCTGCCCATAATTGACAATATAATTCAAAGTCAAGCTGCCCTTCAAACAATACATACAATTAATGTCAGTGAAATGAGGCATTGGCATCTGTGAATTAGCAACTGAAAGTATTTATTGCTGTGATGTACAATGACAGAATTCAGTTATATGAGGAGGACAGATTGTCAAACAGAGCCTGTCATTCCAAACTTTAATCATAATTTAAAAGTATTTCAGATACTGTGCACTGATTCTGTTCAAGGTTGCTGTGCTGTTGGAATCTGCCTCAGTTTGAAATACACGAATGTAGTCTAACAGCATTTTGAAACATTTCTGTCAGCACCAACAAACTCAAAAATCAGAGATGATAAATTATCATTGCGATAACAATTTTGTTAATATTAAAACAACGGTATTCTTAATTTTCTCTACATGTCAATGTAAGAAGAGCTACAATTAAGCGCACAAAAAATGTAGCTATTTCTTTAAATTAATAGATCGCAAAAGAACCAAATCCCCAATTTTAACCTAATTCAGAGTGGCTGTGTTCGGGCCAATAATCATTTTGTACCTGATTTAATTCATTTGGATGCATAGCATTGTGCATGTGCAAAATGGATGTCAGACTCAAACCTGCAAGGTTTCTGCTGGGAATTCAGGTTAAAATAAGCAATTTCAAGATTAGTATAGAACTAAAAGAGTGAGATAACATGGAGTAAAATAGTAGCATTGAAAGTATGAACATACTCTTAAGGTTTTTAGAGAAAGAATTAAAAAATATACTTGAAAAGGAAGCGTTTATGGCTATGGGCAAAGAGCGAGGGAGTGAGACTATTTGAATAACACTTTTACACAGTCGGCATAAAGATCCTAATAGCCCCCTTGTGTGCCATGATAATCCTTGGTTTGATACATTGACAGGCATTCTTTATCAGAAATTTTTTAGATCAACTTTGGCAAACTTCATGGAGGCTTTCTCTTCATTAATCTATGCTGTTCTCTGACATTTCCCTCATTACCTATGCACCATGTTTCACTCTGCTTATATTATTTTCCCTCTTGCCAAAGGCATAAACAAAAGGATCTATGAAATATCCATGTCCTTTTCTTCTTTGCATTCACTATTGAGCCCATCAGTATTGACCTTTCACATGTTCCTGAACATCTCATTGAATTATGACATCTTATCCCAAAATTACCCGATGAGGCCCAGCCCTATAGCTTAGTCATACCATCATCATGCTGTACTGTTGGGCAAGAGTAACTGACAATGATTAGTCCTCCCACAGTAATCCATGTCCTCTGATGCACCATTGGCTTCCCTTCTTTATATACTGAGCTTTCCTTCTTCATAATTATTGTCCCTTCTTAATCTGAGCATCCTGACTCCAATTGACAGGACTGAGTTCCCCAACTTCCATGCCACAGCACTGGCCCCTGATAACTGAGTCCCTGACTTTTATTGACTTTCCCTACAGGACACACCATGACCCATTGCCCTGACAAATTTGGATGTACAGCCCTATTTGATGACTGACCAGACACCTGATTGATCTTTGTGCTGTTCCCTGATTGATTTCTCATGGCTCCTCGGGCTGGTTACACTGGATCTGCAAAACTGACTGGTGCCCAATCCCAGGACTTCTTTTTTTACTCACTCATGGGATGTGGCTTTGCTGACGAGCCAGCATTTATTGCCTGTACCTAGTTGCCCTTGAGAAGATGGCAGGGAGCTGCCTTTTTGAGCCACTGCAGTCCACATGCTGTAGGTTTATCCATAATACCCTAAAGTGAGAATTCTAGGATATTGACCCAGGGACCGTGAAGAGACTGCATTACATTTCCAAGTCAGGATGGTGAGTGGCTTGAAGGTGGTGGTGTTCCCATGTATCTGTTGACTGTATCCTTCCAAATGGATGCAGTCATGGGTTTGGAAGATATTGCCTAAGGATCTTTGATGACTTTCTACAGTGCATGTTGCAGATTGTGACACTGCTGGTACTGAATGTTAAGACCATAAGACTATAAGACATAGGAGTGGAAGTAAGGCCATTCGGCCCATCGAGTCCACTCCGCCATTTACTCATGGCTGATTGGCAGTTCAACTCCACTTACCCGCACTCTCCCCGTAGCCCTTGATTCCTTGCGAGATCAAGAATTTATCAATCTCTGCCTTGAAGACATTCAACATCCCGGCCTCCACTGCGCTCCGTGGCAATGAATTCCACAGGCCCACCACTCTCTGGCTGAAGAAATG
>JAHRHZ010000031.1:6254660-6309575 GCA_024137785.1 Ginglymostoma cirratum
TTTCCGTTCTAAATTGACCCCCTCTAATTCTAAGGCTGTGCCCACGGGTCCTAGTCTCCCCGCCTAACGGAAACAACTTCCCAGCGTCCACCCTTTCTAAGTCATGCATTATCTTGTAAGTTTCTATTAGATCTCCCCTCAACCTTCTAAACTCTAATGAATACAATCCCAGGATCACAAGCATGGGGCTGGATGAATCTCTGATACAATCCCAGGATCGTCAGCCATTCATCGTATGTTAGGCCTACCATTCCAGGGATCATCCATGTGAATCTCCGCTGGACACGCTCCAGTGCCAATATGTCCTTCCTGAGGCGTGGGGCCCAAAATTGGACACAGTATTCTAAATTGGGTCTAACTAGAGCTTTATAAAGTCTTAGAAGCACATCGCTGCTTTTATATTCTAACCCTCTTGAGATAAATGACAACATTCCATTCGCTTTCTTAATCACGGACTCAACCTGCAAGTTAACCTTTAGAGAATCCTGGACTAGCACTCCCAGATCCCTTTGAACTTCAGCTTTATGAATTTTCTCACTGTTCAGAAAATAGTCCATGCCGGTATTCTTTTTTCCAAAGTGCAAGACCTCACATTTGCTCATGTTGAATTTCATCAGCCATTTCCTGGACCACTCTCCTAAACTGTCGAAATCATTCTGCAACCTCCCCACCTCCTCCATACTACCTGCCTGTCCACCTAACTTTGCATCATCCGTAAACTTCACCAGAATGCCTCCAGTCCTTTCATTCAGATCATTAATATATAAAGTGAACAGCTGCGGCCCCAACACTGAACCCTGCGGGACACCACTTGTCCCCGGTTGCCATTCCGAAAAAAAGCCTTTTATCCCAACTCTCTGCCTTCTGTCAGACAGCCAATCCTCAATCCATGCCAGTAACTCACCTCGAACACCATGGCCCCTCACCTTACTCAGCAGCCTCCCGTAAGGCACCTTATCAAACACCTTTTGGAAGTCTAGATAGATAACATCCACTGGGTTTCCCTGGTCTAACCTACTTGTTACCTCTTCAAAGAATTCTAACAGGTTTGTCAGGCACGACCTCCCCTTACTAAATCCATGCTGACTTGTTCTAATCCGACCCTGCACTTCCAAGAATTTAGAAATCTCATCCTTAACGATGGATTCTAGAATTTTACCAGCAACCGAGGTGAGGCTAATCGGCCTATAATTTTCCATCTTTTGTCTTGATCCTTTCCTAAACAAGGGATTTTCCAATCATCTGGGACTTCCCCTGACTCCAGTGACTTTTGAAAGATCACAACCAACGCCTCCGCTATTTCCTCAGCCACCTCCCTCAGAACTCTAGGATGCAGGCCATCGGGGCCAGGAGATTTATCAATTTTTAGACCTTTTAGCTTTTCTAGCACTTTCTCTTTTCTAATGCCTACTATACTCAACTCTGCCCCCTGACTCTCCTTAATTGTTGGGATATTACTCATGTCTTCCACTGTGAAGACTGACGCAAAATACTTATTAAGTTCTTCAGCTATTTCCTTATCTCCTATCACTAGCCTTCCAGCATCAGTTTGGAGCGGCCCAATGTCTACTTTTGCCTCTTGTTTGTTTCTTATGTATTGAAAGAAACTTTTACTATCATTTCTAATATTACTGGCTTGCCTACCTTCATATTTGATCCTCTCCTTCCTTATTTCTCTCTTTTGTTATCCTCTGTTTGTTCTTGTACCCTTCCCAATCTTCTGATTTCCCAGTGCTCTTGGCCACTATATAGACTGCCTCTTTTTCTTTGATACATTTCCTGACTTCCTTTGTCAGCCATGGCTGTCTAATCCTCCCCCGGATAATCTTTCTTTTCTTTGGGATGAACCTCTGTATTGTGTCCTCAATTACACCCAGAAACTCCTGCCATTGTTGCTCTACTGTCTTCCCCACTCGGCTCTGCTTCTAGTTGATTTCGTCAGTTCCTCTCCCATGCCCCTGTAATTACCTTTATTTAACTGTAACACCATTACATCCGATTTTGCCTTCTCTCTTTCAAACCGCAGACTGAACTCTACCATATTATGATTGCTGCCTCCTAAGTGTTCCCTTACTTTAAGATCTTTGATAAAGTCTGGCTCATTACATAGCACTAAGTCCAGAATAGCCTGCTCCCTTGTGGGCTCCATCACAAGCTGTTCCAAAAAGCCATCCTGTAAGCGTTCCATGAATTCCCTTTCTTTGGATCCACCAGCAATATTATTCACCCAGTCCACCTGCATATTGAAGTCCCCCATGATCACCGTGACCTTGCCTTTCTCACATACCCTATCTATTTCCCGGTGCATCTTGCACCCCTGGTCCTGACCACTGTTAGGAGGTCTGTATATAACTCCCATTATGGAATGTTGGTGGTGGAGGGAATGGATGCTTGTGATATGGTGCAAATCAAGCAGGCTGCTTTGTCCTGGATGATGGCAATCTTCTTGAGTGTTTTTGGAATTGTACCCATCCAGGCAAGTGAAGAGTATTCCATCACACTCCTGACTTGTACCTTATAAACGCTGGATAGTCTCTGGGGAGTCAGGAAGTGAGTTACTTATTGTAGTATTCCTAGCCTCTGACTTGCTCTCGTAGCCACTTTGTTTTTGTGACAAGCCCAGTTGAGTTTCTGATCAATGGTAACCCCTAAGATATTGATAGTGGGGGATTCAGTGATTGTAATGCCATTGAATGTGAAAGGGTGTTGGATAACCTGCCTCTTGTTCAAAATGGTCATTGCCTGGTGTTTTTGTGGTTACGAATGTTATTGCAGAATGATTTGGACAATGCAACAGCTGACTGTTCCATGTTCAAGCCTCTGGACTGATACCAGATACTGCCTTGACTTACTGAGTTGGGTCCCCCTGACTGAAGCATCAATCCCTTGGCCTGACTGAGGACTACTCCCCTTAGTGTTTGAGACATGGCCATTTTGTTGAAGCCTGTGCAGTGAGTTTGTTTACTCTGCTAAAACATCATACAGGTGTGAGATCGACATAGCACAGTGCTGAACAGTAACATATCCACACCTTTGACTGATAACTGCTGTCAACAATTTTGTCTGCATTATAAGGCAAGACAATCTATAAGCATTGTGAGACTCCAAGCTCTAGATAAGGAGGCAAAGCACAAAAAGACAAAACAAGGCAAGACAAGATGGGAATGCTGTGAACAATCCAGTCGATGCAAGGTGAATGAATACTTGGAGTGCAGGTGAGGACCCCGGAAATGCAGATTGGCCCAATCTGTGAGATGGCTGCTTGTATCTGTGTGTAAAGACTCCTTGTATTAAAGTTCATTGAAAGATGCTGGTGCACCCCAAAGTGCAGCATTAATGTGCAGGACCGTATTATAAGTAAGTCAGAGATATACCATGAAGGATTGGCAAGGTAGATACATGTGAGATGTCGATGTCCATGGATGGGGATGTGGACAGTCACAACCCATTGATCATGCCTTGAGATGCTAGGGGCAGTTGTCCGAAATGGAGGGCAGAGAAGCAACCAACATGCTGGAATTTGCTGTACTTGCTCTGACTTTCTCTTGAGAATTGCCAGTATCCAGTTTCTGTCCATTGGATGGGAGAATAGGAAATTGCACATGAATAAAGTAAAATTGTGTAATAATGTCAATGCATTCTAATGGATTCAAATAGGCTGCTTGCCAGTCACTCACAAAATTCTCATCTCACCATTCAAAATTTAGGTGGAGAATCAGACTTTATTTCTCAACATCAATAATCTCATTTCTGCTCAACTCACCCATTTTTCTCCAGTTGGCTCATCAGTACTCACGTCATTCAGGGGCTAGGAAGATTCCGTCCAACAATTCAGAAAGATACAATAGTCTAATACTAAAAGAGTTGCTGACTGATGGAAGTTTCAGTCATTAGTTTTACTTAGTCCTGATCTTATGAGGTTATTTAACTGAAAGGACTAGTAATTGGAACAACCTGCCACACCAAAAGTGGAGCCTGAGGTATGAAGCAGGCTGAGAGAAAAATTCTGCTTAAATCTCTTAAAATGTCACTTTTGAATCGCAGGATCACTCCTAACCAGAGTTAACTTCTTCCTCCTAAACAGGATCTTTAATAAGCCCAGACCAGGACTTACACTGCTCTCAGGAAAGGTCTTTGTTTGATAAGAATTGCCAAGATAGGCTGAAATATTTCCAGTTGCATTTTTCTGGAATATCTCGCTGGTGAATACAAGAAGTGGTTGCTTACTTTAAAGCACTATTTAATTATCAGCTTGAAGTGCAGAAACTTGGTGAATTTGTATTCTGCCATAAATTCTATCACCCTCTGCAGGAAAAGACAAGAAATTGTGTGAAGATGATCATCCAAAGTCCAACTTTAAGACCGTGGAGTAGTCAAAGGTTTAATGGATGACTATTTTAAATATCAAGTAATTTTTTAAGCAATAACCCTTTTTAATGCAACAGTTCAGTGAAATTTGATGCCACATCACTATAAGCACCAATGGGAATATTTAAAATATCAAGTAACTTTTTGGCAATAACCTTACAGCTTTTTAATGCAACAGTTCAGTGAAAGTTGATGCTACACCACTATAAGCACCATTGGGAATATTCAGATAAGGCTTAAAAAAGGCACAGGGATGATAATACGCAATTAGCCAATTGTTTCATTACAGTGCACAAGCAAACTTTATGCTTTCTGCTTATTACAATTTTTGAAGTCTGCAGCCAATGCAAAATGTAATGTTGAGTGGCTGCAGTGTATGTAAGGGAAGCAAAGCATTCCTAAAATGTTACCTGCTGAATTGGTGATTCATTATGATCACTTTATGATTTTCTGAGTATCCTTCTATATTATCCTCAGTAATGACTCCTAGCAATTTCCCTTTGCAGATACTTTCATCATATGTCATCATGATTGGATCAGTTGCATTTGAGGATTCTAGTAGAAGTAAGGGTGGAAATTGTGAAGAGACTGCATTTCCAGTGTTTCTTAGAGACAGTGCCAGAAATTGGAACTGTAATTGTTACACCCTTGTACAAAAAGAAGTGTGAAGCTACATCCAGCAACTACAGGCCCTTCCAGTTTAACCATAATGATGGAAAGGCATTTGGAAGCATTAATTCAGGGCAAAATTAATAGTTGGGTGTGGATTAATTAAGAAAAGCTATAATAGGCTTTTAAAGGCAAATCATGCCTAACTAACTGGATTGAGCTTCTGATAAAGGAACAGAGAGGGTTGAAGAGGGTAATGGATTTAATGTGGCATGCACGAGCTTCCAAAAAGCATTTGATACCATGCCATGTGACTGACTTGTTTGAAAACTTAAAGTTATGGAATAAAAGTGTCTGTAGCATCATGGATATGAAGTTGACTGAATGACAGGAAACAGAAGGTGAATGTTTATTTTGAAATATTGAGTCTGAACCAGTGTTTTGTAAAAGTTCACCATAACTTACTTGCCTTTGCATTCAATGTTTCTATTCACTAACCTCATGATTCTGTATGCTTATTAATTGCTGTCTCAACTGACACAGCTACCTTGAATGTCTTGTGCACTTTGCTCTTGCACCTTTACATTTGGATCCTTTATTTTATATTCTATCCTGGATCCATTATTTTATATTACATCTTCTCATATTTTTCAAAGTCAATATAATTTTGGGAAAAGTAAGTTATCTTTAACTAATTTATTTGAGTTTTTGAGGGAGTAATAACCAAATTGGATAAAGGGGGACCTATAGATGTAACAATGTTGATGGTGTTGAGGTGGTGCACATGGGCCTCCAAAAAGCATTTGATGCAGTACCACACAATAGAGTTATGAGAAAAATTATACACATGGAATAAAAGGGCTTTAGCAACATGGATTCAAAATTGTCTGAGTGAAAGGAAACAGAGAGGGATGGTTAAAGAATATTTTTTGCGTTGAAAGTGGTTTGTAGTGAAATTCCCCAAGGCTTGGTATTGGGACTCTACTTCTTCTATAATCTAGATAATATGATCAGGAGGTGTGCAGCACAGAAACAGACTCTTCAGACCAACCAGCTCATGCCGACCAGATATCCTAAACTGATCTAGCCCCATTTGTCGGCATTTGATTCTCTAAACCTTTCCTATTCATGTACCCATTTGGATACCTTTTAAATGTTGTAATTGTACCCACTTCTACCATTTCATCTGGCAGCTCATTCCATACATGCACCACCCTCTGTATGAAAAAGTTACTCCTCGGGTCCCTTTTAATCTTTCGCATTTAACCTTAAACCTGTGCCCTCTAGTTTTGGACTCCCCCACCCTAGGAAAAAGACCTTGGCTATTCACCCTATCCATGCCCCTCATGATTTTATAAACCTCTAAATGTGAATGCACAGGAGAGAGTGCAAAAGGAGTTTACGAGATATATTCCGGGGATCATGAATTTCAGTTAGAGAATTTGGGAACGTTTTCATTTGGAGGCTAAGAGGAGTTCTAGCAAAAGTTTTAATAACCGTAGGGGTTCTGGATAGAGTAGATAAGGAGAAACTGCTCCTGCTCATAAGAGGATAGAGAACTGGAGAGCTCAGAATTAAACTGTTTTGCAAAAGAAGTAAATGCAAGAGGAGAAAAACCTTTTTTACACCGTGAATTTTTAGGGTTTGAAATTCTCTGGATTCCTGCCATACCTTTCTGTTTCTTCTCAATTGCCTGATCCAATCAATATTACCCTGCACAATCTTAAGCTGCAAGCTGTCAGTCTTATTGCAAAATCGGAAATTGCTGGAAAATCTCAGCAGGTCTAGCAGCATCCATGAAGAAAGATCAGAGTTAACGTTTCAGGTCCAGTGACCCTTCTTCAGAAATGTTAACTTTGATTTCTCTCCACAGGCGCTGCCAGTCCTGGTGAGATTTTCAAGAAATTCCTGCTTTTGTTTCAGATGTCCAGCTTCCGCAGTTTTTTTCAGCTTTTTTTTCTCAGTCTAATTACTTCAGCTTCTGTGTAAGCTCCAAAACCTGAACTCTGGCACATTTAGTTGACAACACTTGCTGCATATTTGGTTCTCCCGGGCTCAAGAGGTTTCCTGTAGCTCCAACATGAAACAGGATGTGTAGAAAATGGAGAAATGAAGTAGAATGCAATGAAGGAAAAAGGAAGACTGAAAGCAGCAAGTTATAGACCAGTTAGTCTGACATCTGTCATTGCTGGAATCTATTGCTAAGGATATAGTAGCAGGAGATTTAGAAAACCAGAATCAATCAGGCAGAGTCAACATGGTTTTGTGAAAGGGAAAGCATGTTTGATTAATTTATTGGAGTTCTTTGAGGATGTAACAAGTAGGGTGTGTAAAGCAAAACCATCAAATGTAGTGTATTTAGATTTCCAAGAAATATTTGATAAGTTATTTGCTCAAAATTTCTTACACAAGGTAAAAGCTTATGTTGTTGGGAGTGCTTCATCAGCATGGATAGAGAATTGGCTAACTAAGAGGAATGACTGGATAATTTTCAGGTTGCCAATCTGTAATTAATGGAGTGACACATGGATCAATGCTGGGGCCTCAACTATTTACAATTTATGTTCATTGCTTACATGAAGAGGCTATCTATTATCTTGACATATATGCCAATGATACAAGGGTGAACAGGAAAGCAAATTGTGATATAATACAAAATGTCTGCAATGGATGTTGATAGATCAGATGGGCAGGGAAATATTTGGTAGATGCTGTATAATGTGCAAAAAAAAACCATGAAGTTGTCCACTTTGGCATGAGGAATAGAAAATCAAGATATTATTTAAAAGGAGACAGATACAGAATGCTGCAGTGCTGAAGGATTTAGGTGTCCTTGTAAATCAATCGTAAAAAACTAGCAGCAAGTACTACAAGTAAGAAGGAAGACAAATGAAATGTTGGCCTTTATTGGAAGGATGACTAGAAAGTAGGGAAGTATTTCTCAGTTTATTGGATGACTGGTTTGCAATGCAGAGTAATGCCAAGAACAACATTCAGTTCTGTACTAGCTGACCTCACAATGAAGGTTCCACCTCTTGATCTTGCTCCTTACCTAAGGTGTGGTGACTCTCAGGTTAAACCACGACTAGTGTTTTCTCTCTCTCTTTCTCTTTCTCTAATGTGAGATTAGGACAATGGTGACTTTCCTTTTATTGCTAAACTGTGCAGGTTGCAGGGTTTGAGCTATAGGGAGAGGCTTAATAGTGAGGGCCATTTTCCCTGGACCATTAGAGGCTGAGGAGTAACTTTACAGAGATTTATAAAATCATGAGGGGCATGGATAGGGTAAATAGGCAAGGTCTTTTCCCTGGGGTGGGGGAGTCCAAAACTAGAGGGCATAGGTTTAAGGTGAGAGGGGGAAGATTTAAAAGGGACCTAAGGGGAATCTTTTTCATGCAGAGGGTGGTGCATGTGTGGAATAAGCTGCCAGAGGAAGTGGTGGAGGCTGGTACAATTACAACATTTAAAAGACATTTGGATGAGTATATGAATAGGGAGGGTTTAGAGGGATTTGGGCCAAATGCTGGCAAATGGGAATAGATTTATCTAAGATACCTGGACATCCCTATGACTCAATGACTCTATGACATTGGTGAGACTTCACCTGAAGTACTATATACTGTTCAGGTCTCTGTACTCGCAGTAGAAACAATACAAAGAAGCTCCATTAGGAAGCTCATTAGGATTCCTGAAATGAAAAGGTTTTTAAGAAAAATATGTAAGGAGTTTGGGCCTATACTCATTAGAGTTTAGAAATAAGAGGTGATCTTATTGAACTATGTAAGTTTCCAATTTTATCCAATATAGCTATTAAAATGGGATTGTGTGCCACTGTGGCAATATCCCTACTTTTGACCCAACAGATCTAGGTTCAAGTCTCACAGACATTAAGGGTGTGTCACAATATGCCTGAACAGATTGGTTAAAAGAATTTAAGTACAGCTATTAGCTGAAGTTGCCAAGAGGACTCAATATGTGCATGTAAATTCCTCATCAATAATTATATGATTCAATAAGTACCTTAAGTTCTGAACAATACAGTTAAGTTTGTCTTTAATTCCACATTCTCACAGCTGCATTGTTTCATGAATATTCTTTTTGTGAAGGAAATATCATAAATGCATTTTAATAGGTTCAGTACTGTTGTGTGTTAGAACTGCCAGTTCTTGTCATTAGCTCTGCATGAGATGTGGAATTTGTAAAAGTAATGCACAAATCATTTTAGACTGAATGAATATAAGCATAAAATGTACTTTGAAAATGATAAGAATTATCAGAAACTATGGCAAACTAGTATCAGAGAAAGTCACTGTGTAAACATCATTAAATGGGGTAGGATCTGCATTCCATAGCATCTTTTCATGTCAGAATGAATCTTGCTAATCCTGGTTTCAAGGTTTTCCAGTCTGAGCACTTGAATCAATATCAAGTGGTAGGCCTGGTTAAAACCTTGAGAAAGTAATTGAATGAATTTGTGCCTTTTATTCCTGAAGTATTGAACTGGGAACCATGTACATGCACTCCCAACTGTGTTGATTCATTTTCTTTCACCAATGCCAATCTTAACTAAATGCAGTTATAAAGATACAAAATGTAATGTGGTTGAAGGCCTTCCAAAATAATGCTTCTATCCTTGACAAAAATGTATACTTACCTGGAAAGTGCTACTTTGACACTCAGTATTTTTTGCTCAAAACAGAAGTAACAATATGCACTTAAATACCACCTGCAGCTCAGAAAAAAAAATTCCCCAAGGACTGCCGAGAGCAGAAAGGAAACTAACATTAGGTATTTGTGCTGAGTTAACTGGAAATGTTACTGGTTAAATAGAGAACATGAAGATATGGAATGATTTTAAGAAAGTTGCTCCTAATAACCCTGAAGGTTCTGGGGGCAATACCCAGAGGAGCAGACCGATGCAAAGAGAGTTTGAGTCAAAGAGAGGGGACGTACAACTGGAGGTGATAGCAAGGGTCCGATGTGACAGGGTGAAGAGGTTTAATTCATTTTGAAATTGAAAGTGCTGAGATGCAGAAAAGAAAGGATACACATTGGGCGGACAGGGTACAAGCAGCAGAGATCTGGAGAACTGGCATTCATGGCCAGTCAAGGTCACAAGTTGAAAAGAGAATGTTACAAAGTAGAATAGATATAGAGTTAAATCTTCCAAGGAAAAGCAAGCAGAGTCAGATTACCACTCCATTCCTTTATATTTACCTTGTTTCTAAGCACCAAGCTTCCAGTTTGGGCATCTTGGGAATCAGAGAATCACAGAAGTGTTTGCAGTGCAGAAGGAGGCAATTTGGCCCATTGTGCCTGTATTGGCTCATTAAATGAGTATCATTACCACATACTAATTTCCTGCTTTTTCCCCATATTCTTGTGCGTTACATTTTATCCAAATAATTATCCAATGCCTTCTTGAGTGCCTCAATTGAACCTGCCTCTACCACACTCCCAGGCAACATTTCCTCTAAGCTATGTGTGCACACAACCATTCCAAGGTCCCGCGCACAGTGATCAGTGTCAGCATATAGACCGCGTCATTGTCTTCTGTTTCGGTTCCATGCACAGTTGGAGGTCCATGCAGCCGGAAGGAAAGTTAAAAGTGTAATCTAGACCCTAACTACTTGCTGAGTGAAAAGATTTTTCCTCACGTCACCTTTGCTTCTTTTGCAGATCATTTTAAATCTATGCCACGTTGCTCTTGTTCCTTTTATGAGAAACATGGAGTGTATGTGTTTGGGAATCTTCCAATGCAGTGCAGGATCAGCACTGGAAGCCAAACCACATCCCCTTTTTGCTGTGGTGGCTGCTCCAATCTGGAGTTTATAGGTCTATGACAAGGTGAGAAAGGTAAGTGGGTGAGGGAGGAGGATGGCAGATGGGCAGGTGAATGGTAAGGGACAGATGGGTAAATATAGTTTCCTTGATGTTATCTTTGAATCTCTTTAATTTTTCCTGAGTAACTAATCAGGTATGTGAGACAGAACTTTACGAAGTCTCCAAATCTAACTAAGGCTTGAAGACTTTTCCTGAAAGTTTCCAATGCAGGACAATTGCAAATTGGAAGTTTATTTTTTGGGGCAATTATGAAATAGTTAGTGCATTGGGACTTCTGATTTGCTGGAGTCCAGAATATGTAGGTCATGCGTGTGTGTGTTTTTTTGATATTTGTGCAGTTTTGAAAAGACATTTATTATGAATTTCCAGTTATCCTGAGGAGATACTGCTGGATCTTTTGTTTGTACGTCTGGAATCCCTACACTGCCAGTGCTCACATAATGAGGTGGGGACCTTAGATCATTGTCAGGTTCTGGATGCTAGAATTCTGACCATCTCCAACCATGACCTTGCATTCAAATGTACTGAGAATGTAGAAACAATTGATGCAACCTTAATCATTATGAAATGGCTGACAATTGCAGTTTGGGAGAGCAGTAAGTAATTTGTGAAACATTGGTGAGCACTTTTTAAAGTGTTTTTTGTGACCTGAAGGGAGATAGTGCCGTGACTTCCACCCACACAATTAGATGGGCTGAATAGCCTCTTTCTATACTGTAGCTTTTCTATGTTTACAGTATGGAGAGGAGCAAAGTTTCTCCCAAACTCAGCAGCATGGCAGAGAAACGATCTTATCCCCCAAGAAGTGCATCCCTGCTCTTCCTCTTCTACCTTCACCCACATCCTGTAACTTAGTCTGCCCTCTTGCTCTTTGTCTAGCCTTCGGAGGGTCATAAATCTGTGGAATTCTTTACTGCAAGGAACAGACGAGGTTGGGTCATCAAGAATATTCAAAGTGGAAACAGACAGATTTTTAAACTGTAAGAGTTTTTGGGGAAAAAGCAAGAAAATGAAGTTAATGATTATCAGATGAGCCATGATTTCATAGAATGGTGGAAGAGTCTTGATTGCCTGAATGGCCTATTTAGATTCTTTCATATTATGGTCTTATCAAATCACAGCATCCAGAGTGGGAGCGGTCTCCTGCATGTCAATTGTTCTACTCCATTGTTTTAATTAAAATGTTTAACTCTAAACATTGACAACACACATTTGGCCAGAAATTAGTTTACAGAAAAAAGGGAAGGAAGATGAAGGAAATCCAACTTTGCACAATAATTTACTAATTGTCTGCACTTTGCTCATACCCCAAATCTACCTCCTAATTTTATTAGTTCTAATGAGATTTTGTGGGTGATTGAAACTACGTTTATTTAATTCTTCCCAAGTGGCAATTTATCTCACAGCGTATTAAATTTTTGAAATTTCACATTCCCAGAGTTTAGTTGCAATATCTTGATTGTGAAACTAAGGTAACATTCATATCAACTTGTCCAAATTGCATTACTTTGATGTCCACATTTTTGCTCAAACATTTAAACTGGCAGAGTTTCCAAAGGGAGCAAAGGTCTTTCAGAGTTTTGAAGGATACTTTCCTTTTGTGCTTGTGCCAGCATTGCTGCTGCATACAATGGCCGACTCAGTCAATTATTTAGAGGAAAGGGAGGGTGGGTACAAAAAGTCCAAGAGCACAAGGGAGGAAGACATATAAAGCTCGGTAGTAAATGAGGCTATGTGTACACCATCCTTAGCCGCCAGGGTCGGTACCTCAAGGGAGTCATTCCTAAACAGAGAGACAGTCATTTGATGAGCAGATCAATTATGTATTGATAATCAGCATTTCACTGAGGCGATAAATATCCTCAAATACTGTATTTGCCAATTCAGGCAGTTGTTGATCCATTTCCATGTGTGTTTTTCCATTCTATGTTTTGTACGTGGGAACAGCCTAATACTCAGAGGTCAGAATTGGGACAGGCAGCAACAAGAGCTAATTAATACAAGTTGCACTGGTGTTGTTTAATTTCTTTCCACTCATGCATTTCAATTGTTTTAAATTACCAATATCTTAAGCTGAAAACACAACTGCTGTAATTTTCATGTTCTAATTCTTCTCTGTCAAACCCCAGCCTCCCGGAAGAAAGTGCTTACCTTGTTTCCCGATTATGGGGGTTGAAATTGGCGTAATTGCCACTAAACGGAAAAGTGAATCCATTGATTTTGCCCCCCTCTTAAACAACGAACAACTGAAGTTATAATAAACCACATTTAAGAAAGTCATGACCACAAAGTGGTTAGCACTGCTGCCTCACAGCACCAGGGCTGCAGGTTTGATTCTTGCTTCAGGTCACTGTCTGTGTGGAGTTTGCATGTTCTCCTTGTGTCAGTGTGGGTTTCTGCTGGGTGCTGTGATTTCCTCCCATAGTCCAAAGATGTGCAGGCTAGGTGGATTGGCCATGCTAAATTACCCATAATGTTCAGGGACATGTGAGTTACAGGGGTAGGGGAGTAGGTATGGGTGGGAAGCTCTTTGGAGGGGCGGTGTGGACTTGTTGGGCCGAAGGGCCTGTTTCCACACTGTGGGGATTCTATGATTCTGGTGCCAGTGTATTTATTTTAAATCAAAGCACTTAAAGGGTCTGAAATACATAGCCACAGGGATGGAAAGTGTGCAGATATTACCCATGAACTGCAAACAGCTGTACTTGTTCAAGGAAGTTTACAATAATAACTAAGCAGATATTAATTTAATTTTACAAGACTATCTGATGATGTTGACCCCACAACATTACCCTGAGGAACCCCTATGAAGATGTCCTGCAGCAATCCAGAGACTGGAAGAGAAAAACTGACGCATGAAAAAGGTAAATTTGAATTCTATAGATAGATATTCCCCAGAAACAGAGAACCAAAAAATTACAACAATCAACTCAAATATTTTCCATGCATAGTCGCTGAAGTTTCCTGGTCTATGCTGAAAGGGAAGAATTCCTGGTGGTATGAGGATCTTCATCTTGCTTTCAAAATCATGCTACACTTTTTCAGTGTTACAAAATCCCTGCATGAGTTACATTAAAGGGAATGATATTGAGGTTCAGACCAAAATGTCAGGTTTGCTTGCTAGGCAACAATCTAACAACATGTGTAAAGACTGTATATTTTTATTTTCCTATATTTTTGCTCATGGAATACAATAGGAGAAGGAGTGTTTTACAAACCAAGGATTTTGAAGAATTGATGCACTTTTTAGAAACAAGTCATCTAGCATTCATTGTAAATGTTTTTGATATTTCTATGTGTTCAAGCAAGGGAAACGGTTACGACAGACAATCTAGGGATGGGAGGTGTGTACAAATGGAGTTTAATTGGCATAAAGAAGCTGATTGGCTCATCGACTCGTGGCCAGTTATTGAAATGAAGATCTTCTGCCTAGCAACAGCTATGTGATTGGCTTGATGATACTGAACAGCTTGGGCTGCAAATGAGATCGGAAGAAGCCATCAGATTTTTGCGAGCAGAGGGACCATTTCTTTTATCTGCAGTAAAAAAAACATTAAGCCTGAAGCGAACCAGTTTATTTTTCCTTCAGCAGCTGCTGAAACGTGAAGCTCTTTACGAGTAAGAGACTTCATAAATAAAAGTAGAAACAAAAACGGAAATCGCTAGAAAAGCTTAGCAAGTCTGGCAGCATCGATGGAAAGAAATCAGAGCTAACATTTCAGGTCAAGTGACCCTTCCTAAAACATTAACTCTGATTTCTGTCCATAGATGCTGCCAGGCCTGCTGAGCTTTTTCAGCAATTTCTGCTTTTGTTTCCGATTTATAGCATTTGCAGTTCCTTCAGATTTTATAAATAAAAGCAGCTCTCCATAACTCTTCAATCAGGTGAAAGCAAATGAAGAAGGAGGATCACAGAGCAGCACAAGCCAATTGTTCCATCTCAGCAAAACCTGTGAACAAGGACCCTTAAACTGCCTTTCAATCTTTCTGTCCATCCATAACACCTATCTTTTATTTTTAACTTTTTGATGTCTGTGCATATGTATGCATAGAGAGGGAGTTTGTAAGTTGGTTAGAATTAAAACTAGTTGAGTGATTTGCCAATGGTTCGTAATTGTTTAGCTATGGTTAGAATTTATAAAGAATAGTCATTATTATTAGGTACAGAAACTTGATGAATGCTTTCTGTCAACCTATATCTGCAAGACAATTAAATTGGGGTATGTTGCATTCTTTTTATGAAATCTTTGACTTCAATAATGATTCTGGGAAAGTGGGGCTTGATCTCCAATGCACTGCCCCAATGAGCTGTAACAGCACTTAATTCAAAGAATACCTGAGACAAACATGGTTCACCCAAAGATTTTAATAGAAATATCCAATGCTTTGGATTTCCATAGAGAAAGGAAACACCTCATTTGCCAAAGTCAATGTAAAGGAGAAATATTGATTATTGAAAACTATCCTAACCCCTTTTGGAATAAGAGTATAATACTCTATTAAACAATAGGCAAAGTAATTGCCACAGTAATAGGAAATTCACCGTCACATTTCTATGATTTCCAGCATGAGTCCTCTTTGTCAAACAAACCAAGCATCAAATGGATGAAGAAAGCATGTGGAGACGGAAGTTCCAAGCCCAGTACAAAACTGATAAAAGTTGTCTTCATTAAGTTTCCAGCAACCAGCAGATGACCTATCATCATCATCATTATCACAATCACCTTCATCATTTATTGCTAAGGTGTACTGTGGTATTATGAAAGATTACATGGTTATTTCACAATAACAGCAACATAAAGTTTCAAGGATTTCATCAAGCTTCAATTATTTGAAAAACACACATTACTTCAGTTCCAACACACTCCTCATTGGAATAAAGAAGAAGTGAAATGAATTGTCACAAAGACTGCCCATAGAATCCATCAGAATGAATGAATACCACTTTAATCAAAACTGTAATATTGACAATCATGATATAATTCAATGCAGCAGATTCGTTAAACCACTACACCTCTTGGAAATATTTTCATGTAAGTTGAATTTTGACAGCATATTCATTTTTCAGCAGGCTGAGATAATGTATTTTTTAAATGAGTCAGCATTCATTTAGTGCAGTTGTTCATTTTATACTGTTTTATTTTCCTTATTGATATGACAAAAACAGAATAGATGGCATGGACGGCCAGGCAGAGGCCTTTTGCCTCTGGAAGCTGGACTCAAATATAGACCAGAATAAATCTTCTCTTCTGCTCTCAGAAGCATCCTCAGTATGGTCAATTTGGACAATGAAGGGTTCAGAAATTATGATGAAGATCTTTGTACTGCCAGGATTTCTTCTCTTTCAGAAAATAGATGAAGAAAGCATGTGGAGAAACTTTAGTGACCGACCATGATTAGATCCTCAGCCCATCACCCCTACTCCAAAGGATCTTATCTGTGTGAGTTCTTACATTTAGGAAGGTGTTTTCCTTCCCAACATCACACACAGACTCAAAGAATTTGTCACCTGCTGAGAACAGGGCATAAACGTTGTTATGTGTCTCATAAAAGCTTCTAAAATTGATACCGAAAAGCTAGTGTGGCCCAATTGTGCCCTTAAGAGCTGAAGGTGTGAGATTCTGCCTTACTGCGTGGTCCTGTCTGAGCTTCTCCAGTCTATCAGTACAGCAATGATCCATTTCAACATCTGGACAGCCATCAGATTGAATATCGCCAATGCAGTCACATGTGTGGTCACCTATCCAGACCCCTTGAACACAATTTGACATGGAATCAACATTTACAATTGACAGTTGCTAGTGCTGCTTCACCAAGCTTCTACCAGAATAGAGTAAACCCCAGGATTCTGGCTGTTGTGCCCTTTATTCTGTCCAGTGGAGTAATGTGGCCTACTGTGGTATTAGCCTGGTGGCTGAGATCAGGGTTGTGGAATGTGCTGACAGGACTGCAGGAGCTGAACATGTCTTGCCTTAAGTGCTCACCTCTGTAACGGTTAAGTGCATGTAGGTGTGGTGGCTTTTGCTTCAACTGAAAAATTGAAATAAGATGATCTTTTCAAAGTGTATTATTTTTTAAAATGCCTTGAGGTCATGACTGGTTTGGTGCAGGGAACTCTGAGCTAGTTGATTAGCAGATGAAGCTGTCATTCAAGCTCACTGCCCTTCATATTTAATGATATAAAGTCCAAAACAATCCTTTTGTCAGCACTATGATCTTTGTATCGGTTGTCTATTCTGATGCTGATTTCCTTAAATAAATTCTTTTATATAACTCAAGTCCTTGCTTTCTTCATTTTCCTATTGTTAGATTACTTCTTTTAAATTTACTTTTTCTTTGCTCCATATTGAAGTTTCTTGCATTTCATTGTCCAACTGAGTTAATTATCTCACAATTAGCTGCTTTATAAAGAGACAAAAGCACATGTAATTGCATAGCACTGACATTCACTTACAGTTGGTGAAAAATGGCAAAAATTCAATTGGACCTTGTTCAAAACAGATAACATTTTGATGATAATATTAAACAATAGTCTCACTTCAGAATAGTTCAATCTGTGCCTGAAACTTTATTCCATGCATTTGTCACCCCAAAACCCAACTATTCCAAAATCCTTCTAGCAGAACTTCAACTCTTTGCTGTTAATAATTTCCAGTTCACCAACACAATTTGCCGCCTATATCTTACATCAGGTAAGTCTTGTTCATGCATCATGTCTGTTCTCACCGACTTATCCTAACTACCTCAGGTTCAAAATTCACATCCACCTGTTCAACCACATCCATGTATGCAGCCCTCTATATCTCTACCTTTCTTGAATTCTGCAACCTATGCCCAAATCTCAATTTTAACCCGTTTTTGTCTATCCTTTTTCCTTGAATCCCCCATTGCCATCGTGTCCCTCATCTGCTTAGTCCTGGGGAGTATCTAAACTTCCATCACTAAACAACAATTCATTTCTACCTTCCTCTGCATTTTAAAACCACTTCTTTGACAAAGATTTTACCACCTCTTTTAATATCTTATTTTGTTCAGCACCTATTTTTGTTCCTTGTGTCTCTATAAAATGTTAGAGAATGATATAAATCTATGTTGACTTTGAGTTTTGAAGAGATTTTTTAAATAGAGAATTAATTGTGTCCTACTATTCATTCATTGTTATTTACAAGTTTAACTTAATTTCACCTTCAAGCAAAATAGGAGTTATGCATTTTCTGTAATCTAGCCAAAGTTGAATATTACTTCTTAACCTAATGTGACTTATTTTTACGATTTTGAGAATAACTAACAAAGTGAATTAGGCATTGTTTTTGCAGCTTAGGACTTGGCTCTGAAACTGTCCTGTTGTTTATTCTGCCACTTGTATGAATTTGACCAACCCTCAGTCTAATTTTGTTTTACTCATTTATGGGATACGGGCACCACAAACTGGATCAGCATTTATTGCTAGGGACAGCTAAGAGTCAACCACATTGCTGAGGGTTTGGAGTCATTTGCAGACCAGACTAGGAATGTCAGGGATGACAGTGCTGTGGGGGAAGGATGGCATTGCTGGTGGCAGTTGAGAGTGGGATGCTAGGCCAGGCATGGTGGAGTTGTTGAGTCCACAGATAGTGATGCTGAGGCACAGGGTAGCAAATGGGGTGCCAAGTCCCGGGTTGGAGGAGGACAGAGATGGTGGTGAAATCATTTTGCATTGTGGTGTGCTGGTCACAAGAGGGGCTGTGGTTGTCAGCATGGTGGTGTGTTAGAGGTTGAAGGAGGTGTAGTCCGGGAGTATGTAGTAAGTTGGTCACTCAGCAAAATAGATATCGATGAGATAGACAATAATTTTGCTTATGAAAATTTTTCTGAGTAACTTAACCCATATGGAATCTTCTGAATTCTCTGATATTAAGGTTTTGTTTTGTTGTGAGGGTTCCATATGCAGGAGAATTGTCCATTGAAATCTTCAATTTCCTTGGCAATTGTCAGGGAATCTGTTACATGTGCATTTCTGCAGGGTCCTGATGCACAACCCCAGACTGTACTGCAGAAACTACTATCTGGTGATCAGAATATTTGGGCTGCAGTATTTCATGTTACATGAACAATTAAATATAAACGTATTTTGTGATATGGTACACAACATTACACAGTATCAATAATAATAGCACCATTCTCATACTAGAAACAGATTGGTTGCCTTGTTTTACTTTACGCTGGAGAGTAAGTTGTTTCTGAGAATTCTCCTGTTGTAGGTTTGATGACACAATTTACAATTGGAGTGCCACCACTATGGCTGAAGGGTTTCACTGATTGTTATATATGGTTTATAGTGAGCTCATTTATAAAGGTATCATCTGATCAGTTTTTCTGATGAAATCACAAACCTGATCATTTAAAATGGACTTGCAATTTCAATTTGTTGAAAGAAACTGTCCAAGTAATTTATGGAACCTTACAATAAGCCGGACAATTTTGTTTCTGAAACTGGTTCTTTGTACATGTATTTTTCTCCCATTAAGTAAAGCCTTCAGACCAGTTTTGTGTCAAGCAGTAAAGCAACTGAGGCAATATATTCAACACCAGAACATTTTTACAATTGAATCTAGTATGCATCATGCATTGGCATTTCTCCAGTCTTTCCTTTCTTGTAAACATGTCAATTTAACCAATGCTGATTTAGTTTGATTTTATGGTACTAATTCATTGTTTAAAAAATGAGATTTATGAAATACTGCTCAAGTTGCTTAATTTTCTCCCTAGTGTATTTTCTGAAACTACATTTCTTCCCTCTTGTTATTGCCAACAAGTCTCTGTAAACATGGAAATTATGTCATATTATGGGAAGGTCAAGGATAATTGTGCTACAAATCAACTTTGTTTAGTATTTTTAGATAAAACAAACACTCAAAATTGGGCAGAGGTAGTTTTCCAGCATTTGCACACTAATGGTATTTGTCTGACCCTGGTCGTCTTTTATTTTGAAGCGACAGGTCAACTGACCTGGAAAAGTCTGAATGGCAAGTATTGTGGAACTACCAGTCCAAGAACATTATCTTCAATGTTACTGAATGTACGCCAGGTCCCAACAGTAGATTTTATATCAGAAGAGAATTACAGTAATCAGTGTTAAAGCTGGCTGCATATTCCAATTTACCAAATAGAAAGAAGCAATCTGAATGTTAGCCAAGTAACTTCCAGCAGTGCCTATGGATGAAAGTATATTTAAGAAGCACTGCTTCTATCAATTGAAAGAATGACCTTGCTTTCATACTATATATTGTTCAATGTAAACTTTTCCCTTTCCATCAGCAGTTTGGAGAAAGCATAAAAAAAGTCTTATTGAATAAAAAAAAGTAAATCCAGAAGTAGTTTACTATTTTTCAAAGTTCACTTTGTTTCTTTAATTTCTTCCTCTGTTTTCCTTGATCCCTCTTGAGCAATCATTGTACAGAACCCAACAACCTCAGTAACTTTACTGAGTTGCCAATGTTCATGAATGAATACAGACACTGGGTTTGGAATTGACCTATCTGAAAATATTGAATAATTCATTCGATTTGTCGAATTCATCTGATTTTCTGAAGAAAATAAAATCGGGAGGCGCATAGAGTGTATGATGAGCATTTGAGTTGCAATTTTGTTTTATAGCCCAAGACCAGTTCTGCCCCTACTGTGCATTGATAAATAAAAGCAAAAAACTGCAGATGCTGGAAATATGAAATAAACAGAGAGAATGTTGGAGAAACTTAGTAGGTCCGGCAGCATTTGTGGAAAGAGAAACACAGAGAGAAACTATTGGGGTGTGAAGTAAGGACAAGAGGAGCCTCATTATTGTTCTATGAAGGAGGGGAATGGTGAAGGCAGAAGTGCAAGAGAAGGCCCTATCAACCTTGTTTGAGGAAAAAAGAGGTCATGTCGGAGGTAACATCAGAACAGACTTTATTTGTTGCAGACCTGTCTGTAATTACCCTGGAAGTGGGTGAGTCACCCTCACAACAGGCAAGCCACTTTGTCAAAAACCTTTTGCATGGAGACTTCTCCTAAACTGTTGATGATGAGTAAGGCTGGGAGATTGTCAAATGACAACAGTGGGCTTGTCTGCGATGCTATCAATGTTGAATAGCCTATCCCAGTTATCACAGAAGTACAGTTGCACTTTGGCAGGGTAGCAGTAGTTTGATTTTTTTCTATTTGTTCATAGGATGTTGGCAACACTGACTAGGTCAACATTTATTGAACATCCCCAATTGCCCAGAGGGCAATTAAGAGTCAACCACAGTGCTGTAGGCCTGGAGTGCTATCTAGGCCAGACTGGGTAAAGATGGTTATGTTCCTTCCCTACAGGACATTAATGCACCAAATTGGTTTTTTAATGACAATAAACAGTAACTACATGGTCACCATTAAGGTTGCGTTTTATTCCTAATTTTTTTTTAATTGAAATTAATCCAGATTTCACACCTACCATGGTGAGATTCAAACCCTCATCTACGGAAGATTACCTTCGGATTTTGGATTACTAAACCAGTAATATTTCCACTTTACCATCACCTCACCACACTTAGCACCCTACCATGAACTAGAGCTTTTGGAAGTAAAGTGGAAAAATGATTTTTTTTCAAGGTGGAACTGATTATCTTCTTGTTTTAAAAATTCTAAATGAAAGATGACAGAAAAATTCTAAGCACATTTATAAAGTACATTTGCCAACATCTGTGAAGCCCGTCTGTTGTTTCTCATTGTTTAATGTTTTTTTTCCCCCCATTTCATATACCAGCCTCATACCTATCCATATAATTTGATGCAGACAGTGCAGGTTAGATACCAAGACAGATTTACTGATGTGGCTAGAATGTCATGTTACCTGAAAGATAGGTTTGATACTTAGCATTTTTAAAAAATTTCCTTTTGTTGACATTTCTTGCAGTCTAAGAACAATCAGTTTTTGTCAGATATGATGGTTGATTGTATCCCCTTTAGGATTCCATGAAGCAAGAATGAATCAGCTGGCCTTGGACTCTGTAAGACGAGATAAAGTTTGAGTAGGATTGCATAAGCATTTTGCTTTTGAGCATTGATAAAGCATGTAAATGCCTTATGCTGCCTCGAGCAGGAGAAGATGTGGATAAACCATGATGTTCCAATAGCTTAGTGTTTTATTTCAATCCTTTGCTGATTGTTGAACTAAGTGTACAGGCATCATGCTCTATAATCCTTAAACACAGTAAGCACTTCTAAAATGTCACCAGCAACAATCTAGTAGGCACAGATTTTTTCCAATATGTGGATATGGTCTTTATTGATTGGAAAATGAAATGTAAAGTTCACCAATGTTCCTTGAAATTAATATGCTTCCCCTGGCCCACCACCAGTTATTTGTCTATTAACTCCTCCAGACCAGCTCATCCAAATGCAACTGCAATGTTGTTAGGCTGCTACCAACAACTAAGGAAGAGGCCAGATCGAACAAAGATCTGGTTGCTATCCAATCCTGCTTTAAAGTACATATATGTAGACATTAGGCAAAAATAGGCTTGTTACTAATTTTGATGCACGTCATTCTCCTGACTTTGCAACATCAATGCCCTTTGGCTCAGAATCTTTTTCACAGTATGTTGGGAACTGTTTACTGAGGTCAGTGTGCCCAATTCACAACATTCACAATGTTCCCATCATGAAAATTAATGTGCCCTGTGAAATAAACAGAGTGTTTCTTTAAATTGGTTTGTAATCACTCTCAATCTCAAAAGCTTGTTCTGGGATATTTATCTGTTCTGTACTTAATCTGTACTTTGTTTATGTTAATTCCAAACACAATCCTCTTTTATTTAAGCATTTCCCCTCTAACAGCGACATCTACAAGTATAGGAGTATACTTTAACCACTTCAACATCAGCCATTTAATTAGATTGTGGCTAATCTGCAACTTGTCTAAATCTAACTCCAGTCTCCTGACATCTTTTCTCACTCCTTAACATTTAAAATTGAATTTTTCTATGTATAATACCCTCTCTCATCCTAAACCTCTCTTCAAATTCGTCATGTTGTGACATTGTTGTTGAGGTATTCTTTGACTTCCATTTTTCACTTTCTAGTGAGTCCAAACACTAAGAGCAGACAGGATTTGCAATAACTTTTGCAACTGCTTATACCAGCAAATGAAAGTAGTTTCTCATTTTTTAAAAGCACATTTAGTTATTGACAGACAGCTTTGAATTGTGAATAAAATTGTGATACTTCATGAAACATATCATTGTTATATGAAGCAATTTAAAGAAAGGCCTGAACGCCACAAGTGACTGCCCTGATGTCTATTCTTTTCATCTTCTGCAAATTGTCAGCTGTTAATTATTCATGCCTTGTGAGTGCCGGTTGCAGTTTCAACCCAATCAGAATAACAGAAGAATTGTTTTCACTAATGTTTACAACCTGCAGGCACTTTATTGTGAAAATTTTGCACATTATGACCTCGTTTTTATAAACAATGTTATCTTTGTAAAAGCTAAGTGATCTGTGAATGGGAATTTCAAATAGTTGCATAAAGCGGTGACACCGTGTGGTTGTGGAGAGACTTTCACTGTTTTCTGAACTTTTTAATCCAAACAATTCCCATTTCTGGCTACATTACACACAGTGTGCACCGGTTTGTGTAGAAAAACAGAACCTCAGTGGAAAATCCATTTTTTAAATCTTCTGTTAAGCTAGCACACATTACCCGTATTTTTTTGAGATAACAAGGTGTAGAGCTGGATGAACACAGCAGGCCAAGCAGCATCAGAGGAGCAGGAAGGCTGATGTTTCGGTCCTGGACCCTTCATCAGAAATGGGGGAGGGGAAGGGAGTTCTGAAAAAAAAAGGAGAGAGGGGGAGGTGGATAGAAGATGGATAGAGGAGAAGATAGGTGGAGAGGAGACAGACAGGTCAAAGAGGCAGGGATGGAGCCAGTAAAGGTGAGTGTAGGTGGGGAGATAGGGAGGAGATAGGTCAGTCCAGAGAGGATGGACAAGTCAAGGGGGTGGGATGAGGTTAGTAGGTAGGAGATGGGAGTGGGACTTGAGGTGGGAGGAGGGGATAGGTGGGAGGAAGGACAGGTTAGGGAGGTGGGGACGAGCTGGGCTGGTTTTGGGATGCGGTAGGGGGAAGGGAGATTTTGAAGCTTGTGAAATCCACATTGATACCATTGGGCTGCAGGGTTCCCAAGCGGATTTTGAGTTGCTGTTCCTGCAACCTTCGGGTAGCATCGTTGTGGCACTGCAGGAGGCCCAGGATGGACATGTAGTCTGAGGAATAGGAGGGGGGAGTTGAAATGGTTCGCGACTGGGAGGTGCAGTTGTTTAGTGCGAACCAAGCATAGGCGTTCTGTAAAGCAATGCCGAAGCCTCACAAATCACAAGCTTCAAAATCTCCCCTCCCCCTACCGCATCCCAAAACCAGCCCAGCTCGTCCCCGCCTCCCTAACCTGTCCTTCCTCCCACCTATCCCCTCCTTCCACCTCAAGTCCCACTCCCATCTCCTACCTACTAACCTCATCCCACCCCCTTGACCTGTCCATCCTCCCTGGACTGACCTATGTCGTCCCTACCTCCCCACCTACACTCACCTTTACTGGCTCCATCGCCGCCTCTTTGACCTGTCTGTCTCCTCTCCACCTATCTTCTCCTCTATCCATCTTCTATCCACCTCCCCCTCTCTCCCTATTTGTTTCAGAACCCCCTTCCCCTCCCCCATTTCTCAAGAAGGGTCTAGGCCCAAAACATAAGCCGTCATGCTCCTCTGATGCTGCTTGGCCTCCCCTACCCATATTTTTTTGTTTTATGTAAAATTTGGGTGGAGAACATTTCTGGCTGTTTCAGGCAGGAGCTCGAATCTAATCATTGAGTTGAAGTGGGATAATACCAGTTCGACATGCATCCAATTTCCCAGTGTTCCTGTGAGTACGTATTGTACTCCTCACAGAAATGGTAAGTGAGGCTCAGGGTTTCTATATATTGAGCTATATGTAGAAGTAAATTGAAGGATTGAAATAATAAGATTCAATGGACAATTTCCAGACCATTTCTACATCAGTTCGCTTAATTTTCCTTTTCATTTTACTATCTGCTCCTACTCAGAAGCCTTTGCAATAATAATTCTATTTTAAAAAATGAAACGGCTCTGTCATTGGTACCAGTGGAGTTCTGATTTAGGATTTTTCGAACAAGAAAAAGAGAAAACCCTAGATGACAAGGGATATTGAGGATTTTATTAAAACAAATGTCAGGTAAAGTGTATTAAAAGTAGGGAAGGACCTTCCAAAGTATAGATGTTGCTTAAAAAGGAAATAGGGAAAACAGAGGGACCACAAAATACCTTTGGCAGATGGGATCAAGGGTAGCCAAGGATTTCAGTTGGGATGGTGAGATTTTAGAAGATATTAGATTAATAAGGAGGAGGTAATAGATGTTTCAACAGACATAAAGTTGCACAACTCCCCAGGGCCTGATGATGTGTATCCCAGACTGCTATGGGATGCCAAGGAGGAGATTGCTGGGGCACTGGTAGACATACTTAATGCTTCAATGACCATAGGTGAAGTGCAAGATGAGTGGAGAAGAGCTAATTCCTGAAGAACAGCAAGGATACATCAAGTCATTACAAACCAGTTAGTTGATGTCCGTGTTAGGGAAATTGTTGGAAAAAATTCTGATGGACAGGATTAATCAATGCTTGGAAAGGCAGAGATTGATCGGGGATAGTCGGCACAGATTTGTTAGAGGCAGACCGTGTCTGACTATTTTATTTGAGTTTTTTTTTGAGAAGATGGCTAAATATATTGATGTCTGTAATTCAGGGTGGTTTACGTGGATTTCAGTAAGGCCTTTGATAAGGCTCCATGTGGAAGGCTGGTCTAAAAGATAAGAGCCCATGGGATTCAAGGTAAGTTACAATCTGGATCCAAAATTGGCATACCAATAGGGGGCAAACGGTAATGATGGAGGGTTGCTTTTGTGATTGGAATCCTGTGACCAGTAGAGTACCACAGAGATTGATGCTGGGACGCTTGATGTTTGTTATGTACATTAACGATTTGAATGCAAAAGGGGAAGATATAATTAGTAAGTTTTCAGATAACGATAAAATCAGTTGTGTTGTTGTTAGTGAGGAGGATGGCTTCAGGTCACAGTCTAATCGTGATTAGCTGGTATACTCGGCAGAGCAGTGGAAGATGCAGTTTAATCCCATAAGTGCAAACACATGTCTTTTGGGGGGGTCGAATGAGGGAAGAATATGCACAGTGAATGCTAGGTCTTAGGCAGTGCTGAGAAACAAAACTGACTTGGTGTACAAATCTGTAGATCCCAGATGGTGTCAGCACAGATAGGTGGGGCGGTGAAGCAGGCATACGGGATGCTCATCTTCATTAGCCGGGACATGCTAGAGAGGGGCAAAGAAGTCTTGATACAACTTTATAAAATATCGGTTTCGCTGCAGAAGGAATATTGTGTACAGTTCTGGTTACACATGATTGGAAGGACTCGATTGCACTGGAGACGGTGCAGAGGGGATTCACCAGGATGTTACTGGGAATGAAAAATCACAGTTATGAGGAGACTCTGGATCGGCTGTTTTTTCTTGGAGCACGGGAAGCTGAGGGAGGATCTGATTGAGATTAAAATTGTGAGAGGCATAGAGGCAGTGGGCCATGAGAATCTCTTCCTCATGGCAGATATCCCTAAGAGCAGACGGCGTAAGCTTAAGGTCAGTAGCAAGTGGTTTAGATGAGATCTGAGAAGGAATTTTTCGCCCACAGGGTTGTGGGAATAAGGTGCATACTGCCTGGGAGAGCAGTGGAGGCAGGTACTTTAAGAACCGTCTAGATGAATATTTAAAATGCCAGGGCATAGTAGGCTAAGGACCAAGTGCAGGTAAATGGGACTAGTGTCATTTTGTGTTTATTGATCAGCATATAAGGGCCTGTTTCCATGCTGTATGACTTGATGGCTCTATGGCTCAAAGGCAAAGGGATAGCCTTTGGTCAAGGCTTCCCAGGACTCAATCAAGAGCTGCCTCCATTTCCAATCTAGGCCATTTTCTGGGAGGTCAGAGCCAGGAATCTACTCTCATAAGGGGCGTTGAAGACAGCACAATCACCCATCTTGACCTTTTCTGTCCTGTTGTGGCTGTTTTGCTCCTGAAAGGAGAGAGAGGCGAATATAATGGGCAGTTAAATTAGGTGGCACAGCTATTACTGTTAGTCTGGTGGGCAGATCTCCTGAGTGAGTGAGAAGGCAGCACAGAGGGCATGCAGGGTTAGTGGTGTTGGTGGATGGGATGGGTGAGAATGAACAGGGAAGATGTTGCAGGCAATAGTAAGAGTGGTAGAGCACGAGCCTTGATAGGAGATGGGTCCAGAAAGAGAAATAGAATGAGTGGTGAGAATTGGAGAGAAGGCGGTGGCACTTATGGTGGACACTGACCTTCTTAGGGGTGGCACGGTGGCTCAGTGGTTAGCACTGCAGCCTCACAGCAGCACGGACCCAGGTTTGATTCCAGCCTCAGGTGACTATCTGTGTGGAGTTTGCACATTCTCCCCGCGTCTGCGTGGGTTTCCTCCAGGTGCTCCAGTTTCCTCCCACAGTCCAAAGATGTGCAGGCTACGTGGATTGGCCATGCTAAATTGCCCATAGTGTTCAGGGGTGTGTGGGTTATAGGGGGATGGGTCTGGGTGGGATGCTCCAAGGGTCGGTGTGGACTTGTTGGGCCGAAGGGCCTGTTTCCACACTGTAGGGATTCTAATTCTAATTCTACAGTGCTGGGATTCCTACAGATGGCCGTGACTATTTTAACCTAGTGGTAGTCGTGGACCAGCCGTAGGCGTAGTCTTTTGTTGTGACTTCTATTGTGTATCCTAAGAGAGGAGAAGGTTCCACGTATGCACCGCCCTGTACAGCAGGACCTTCAAAACTTTGCCCACAGTGCAGGACATCAATTTCTTCTTTTCTCCAGGGTGAATGTTTGCAACAGTGCATGGCAGCTATGGACTGACAGTACTTACCTGAGAGCACAACGGGCTGTTAAAGATAGCACAGGTGTGAGGAATACCAATGAATTCCAGGATATTTGTTCTGCGATGTGGATGTGCCAAGATGGGGCAGAAGTCAGATGTGAGAGGCAGCATTGGGGTGTGTTAGGTAATTAACGAGGCAAGCTTGGTAAAATACAATTGAAAACTTGACAGGCCTCACAGCAACAAATCTTCCAAAACACTCAATACAACTCAGTCTCAGCCAAAAAGATTTAGCTATTGTCAAGTAGCCAAAGTCCCAGTTTTCCTGACTGATGAACTCAGGTTAAGAGAAAACACTGACACGGTTTCTGTACTTCTCAAGAACTGCTATTTATTGTAAACAATCAATTCTAATCATAAGCAAACAAAAATATTGACTATCAACATATAAGTTTACTAGGCCAAAGATTATCCCCTTCTTAAACTTCAATCACACATAGAGACAGACATAGACATTTACGGATGACACTAAAGTCGGTGGAGCTGTGGATAGTGCGGAAGGATGTTGCAGGTTACAGAGGGACATAGATAAGCTGCAGAGCTGGGCTGAGAGGTGGCAAATGGAGCTTAATGCGGAAAAGTGTGAGGTGATTCACTTTGGAAGGAGTAACAGGGATACAGAGTACTGGGCTAATGGTAAGATTCTTGGTTGTGTGGACGAGCAGAGAGATCTCGGTGTCCAAGTGCATAGATCCCTGAAAGTTGCCACCCAGGTTGATAGGGTTGTTAAGAAGGCGTACGGTGTGTTAGGTTTTATTGGTAGAGGGATTGAGTTTCGGAGCCGTGAGGTCATGTTGCAGCTGTACAAAACTCTGGTGCGGCCGCACTTGGAGTATTGCGTACAGTTCTGGTCACCGCGTTATAGGAAGGATGTGGAAGCATTGGAAAGGGTGCAGAGGAGATTTACCAGGATGTTACCTGGTATGGAGGGAAGGTCTTATGAGGAAAGGCTGTGAGGGACTTGAGGCTGTTTTCGTTAGAGAGAAGAAGGTTAAGAGGTGACTTAATAGAGACATACACGATGATCAGAGGATTGGTTAGGGTGGACAGTGAGAGCCTTTTTCCTCGGATGGTGACGGCTAGCACGAGGGGACATAGCTTTAAATTGAGGGGTGATAGATATAGGACAGATGTCAGAGGTAGATTTTTTACTCAAAGAGTAGTAAGGGCATGGAATGCCTTGCCTGCAGCAGTTGTAGACTCGCCAACTTTAAGGGCATTTAAATGGTCGTTGGATAAACATATGGATGATAATGGAATAGTGTAGGTTGGATGGGCTTCAGATTGGTTTCACAGGTCGGCGCAACATCGAGGGCTGAAGGGCCTGTACTGCGCTGTAATGTTCTATGTTCTAAGTTCTATGTTCTATAGACAAACCAACAATCATGAGTGGTATGGGTGGAAGAAAAAGTGCTGGGGATACACAGTTCATTAGCACCAGTCCACAAGATCTCTGGCTCTCCAATCTCTTATTTCCAGATTCTTTCAATTCATTGTGGAAGATACAGACACACGGTGATGTGCGCAATAATTGTAAAGTTTCCCAGTTACTGGTTGGGAGGGGGCAACTTCATATAGCAACCTTCATGAGCAACATTTAAGAATATTTAGATATACAATCAATGCCAAGGCATGTAAGGCCTTGTTCAGACCAAGTTCTGAAAATTGGGATTAGAATAATTAGGTGGGTGTTTTTAACCTTCATCAACTTGATGCTAAAGGGCTTTTTCTTCTGTCTTGGAAACCTTTATGACTCTGTCAGAATGTCTAGTTATTTCCAAGCTTTAGTTATTTCACTGCAGTAGGAAAGAGAGAGCAAGAGCTTGTTTTTGATGAAGTCAGGAGGCTTCTCTCCCTGTATCATAAACACACAAGCTGGTCACTTGCCCAGGTGTCACTCAGAGAGTTGTCAGCATGTTTCTGATATCCACAACCAGACCCGGTTAGACAAACTGATCAGCAACCCATTGCTGGGCAAAACTCACTGTGAATACACTCCCCCCGGTGCTGTGGCAGCTTCGATTTCTTTGTCCATTACTTGAACAAAGCAACAGTGTAAGCACAACTTACAACGAGTTCCAGTAACATGATTTTTTTTTAGTTTAAAAAGAATATAGCAACTCCTTCCACAGTCTTTAGATTAAAACAATCCTAAGTTGTGGTCTTCACGCCTGAATGAAGGCAAGTCAGGGTGTTTCAAAGTCCAATAGTTGATTGGTTGCATTCCTGGAAGACAACAAATATTCTCATGCATACCCATCTGGTAACTGTCTTGATAGGCTTCATGCCATCAACAAGACAAGGAAATGGCATTTGTTATAAAAATTTCCTTACATCTAGACATAGTGAAATGTTAGTTTGTAGAGTTATTTTTCTTTATTCTTTCATGGGATGTTGGTGTCAATGACTTGGCCAGCATTTGTTGTGCTGCTTATCCCTAATTGTCCTTGAACTGATTGGTTAGCTGGGCCATTTCAGAGAGCAGTTAAGAGTCAAATAAAGGCAAAGTACTGCAGATGCTGGTGATCTGAATTAAGGACAGAAAATACTGTAGAAACACAACAGGTCTGACAGTATCAGTGGAAGGAGAAAAACATTTCAAGTCCAACACAATGTTTCTTCAGAACCAAGAGGATAAAAAAGTCTTTTGAGCCTTCACCAAGATTAGAAGGATTTTTGCCTCCATATTCTTTACTTCACCTGTCCATATCACATCTAGACATTCATAATTTTCCATGCCAACCTCTAGGCTACCTCCCTGAACCCATTATAAATATGCATTTGGAGGTGCAAGTAAATGGTACAGTCACTGAAAATTTAGTATTGTTAGTACATTACCACTCTTAAAAAAAATGTCATTTTTCAATGACTTAATGTCAACATACCATGAAAATCAGCTCCTTGAGTTATTGATCACAGGTAACATGATAGTCGGCAGTTTCATAATGCAGTGCTGATAACATATGATTCATTCCTTTGCATGGTATGTACAAACCCTTTGCTCAACTCGAAATTTACTTCTAGAAGCCTCATTGGCACAATTACATCTTTGACTTTCAAAGAATAACATATACAATCCATTGATAAAAATGACAACTTTTAACCATAACCCAGTCAAATGTCAGCCTGCATCATGAAATTCCAGTCTCCCAGTCCAGTGATCCCTCTAAAGCACCAAGCACTAAATGTGGCAGTTTTGAAATAGTTAAAAGCTCTAATCTTATATTGTCTGGTAAATTCACTTCACTGAGATGACTGAGGGTGTGTTAAAACTATCAATCCCAATGAGTCATATGACAGTTCTTTAATCACTGGGTTCTAAGTTCAAACCCAGTTATGACCGAAAGAATGAGGCTGTACGTATTCTAGCCTTTACTGGAGTACAGCTGCGGCAACTGTGCAATAAAGGGCTGATTCTTGAATTGGATGGTCTGTGTGTGTAGCAGGTTTCTTAAGGAGGAGGGGTCCAGTAAAGTGTGGGCCTGATACATTTGGTTAGCCAGTAACTTAAAAAGACTGTAAACTCAATGATTTTTTGACCTGTAACAGCAGTTTGTATCCAATTGGTTAATCATAATAACACCTTGTGAAGTTTATCATGATATATGCTATGGGCTGAGAATTAGTTTTGAGATATTTGATAACATGATGATAAAACACAAAGTCACAGCTCCAGAAGATTATACAGGTGGGGAGGAGTGAGGCCTTGGAGGGATTTAAAAGTGAAGAAGACAATTGTAAAATTGGAGCTTTTCTGGATCAGGCGCCAATGCAAGTCAGCAAACATTAGCCAGTCTTCATGTAGGTGCTGTTACCATTGAAAGAAATCTAATTCACATCCAGCAAAATAACTATTTTCTTCCTTTCACCTTTAGGTTTAAAATGTTGCTTATAAAAAGATGGATTGAAGGTAACAATGTCAGAAAGAAATTTCCACAAAAGGAAGAAAGTGGAATTCCTCACGGAATTATTGTTATAAATTGATGCATGTCTTAAACACTAATGACTCAATCAGTTTCAGTTGCTGAGGTCTTTGTAGTCATGTAATTATGGTTAAAAGCTATACATTCTTTGTGAGGGAAGATGGTAGTTTACAGTTAGAATGTGAATGGTAGGATATTATGAATAATAAAAGGACACTGGTAAGATAAATTAGCTATTGCACTTGAAAAGTTACTTTATTTATTTTGTCATTGTAAGTGCTTGGGTGTTCAATACTGCTATTCTGCATACTTAGGAGATAAAGGTTTAAATTAAAGGACGAAGATCATGTAAAGGATTGTACAGTACAATTATCTGAATAGAGGGAGGAACGAAGACTTGGAAGGATTTGAAAACAAACATTATCTTTGAGAAAGAAAGCAGGCTACGTTTCACTGTGTACTATAAAAAGGAAGCACAAAGGTTTATGAAAAAATAAACACGTTTGATTTATTTTTTACTCGTCACATGTACTAAGTAGAAGAAAACATAAGTACAGCAAAACGTACACAAAGTTGCCATTCCAGAAGTAAAATATTTAACAGAACCAACAGGTATGCAAGAAAATAAAAAGCCTAGATCTCAGAGTCCCACCTCCACAAAGGTGCAAGGGCCACTCCAATCGCTAGGACACCCAGAAGGCCGCCCCCACCCCCATGCGAAGGCCTACTCTCGCCACCGACTGATGCCGCGTTACTGGCCCGCTCTTGCCACCACTGCCTCGCCAGACTGCTCTTGGCATGGAACCGACCCATGTTTGATCCACCACCGTCGCTCCTGCCCACGCTCGATCCCCTATGTTGACGTGAAGAGAAACTCCAGTCTGCTGATACTTGGCTGGCTGTTGCAGCTGGGTTCCAGAGATGCCTGTATATCTCTGCAGTGGCTAGAAGTTCCAACTTTCCCAATTGAGAGAATTGGGCCAGCATCAGACAAAAGGAGTGTCATAGGACACTAAGTATTTCTTGAGGTAGGTTTAGATTGATACCGCAAGAAATGTACTAAGCCTTGCAGAGAGAAATCTTCCATGAACCCTGACAAGAATGACACTTCGCCAAAATACGACAAGTCTCAGCCCTTAGTCTCAGCTACCACACAAAAGGGACCAGCTTCCATCAGCCTTCTTCCTGTAATAGTAAGGAATACCAGGACCATATATGGAGCACATGCTACCTCTCTCTCTCTCTGAGAGAGAGAGAGAGAGAGAGAGAGAGAGAGGCAGAAATATGCATTCACCATTTGAAATGAATCAAGGCAAGGTCTGGATTTCAGACTGCCTTGTATTCTGTAATGGAGGGAGGGCTGTGGCAAATTGGGAGTTGGTTAAATGGTTACTCAGGAGTTATGCTAGGCTTAATCGTCTGACTTTTCCTGAGCAATTATTTACTTAACTGCAGCAGAACCCTGTAAATATTCTTCTTCCTCACTGTTATCAGATTTTTGAACAGACCTCTCAAATGTTAATTCTGATCTCTCTCTCTCTCTCTGCACCTTCTCTGCGGCTGTAACACTATATTCTGCACTCTGTTCTGTTCCCTTAGTGTACTTCGTATGATAGAATCTGCCTGTATAGCACACAAAATAACACTTTTCACTATATCTCGGTAGAAGTGACAGCAAATCAATCAACCAATCAATATTCCCAATTTATTCAGATACTTTCAGAGAATTCCACGTGTAGAGAAATTACCCCAGTGCATTGTCAATTTCCAAAGCAATTCCTTCAGAGTTTTTACTTCAGGGATAAGATAGGGTTCCAATGTGTAACTCCCATCTATGCTGGGATGACAACAGTTTGACCATCGGAAAATCTGGTCCTTATGCTTTAGTTTCATCCAGATTAACTGCCGTAGTGCTTTGGGCTGTAATCTGTTCAGGAGTTAAAGATATGATTCCTTTGTAGGCCACTAAATAACACCATCATTACATTGATATTGGTTTAAACACTAATATTGCGGTGACAAAATACATATTCTTTAAAATATAATCCCTTCTAGGTTGATAACTTTTCTAGCCATCCACGGTAAGTAATTTCCACAGCACTACTTCACGCCTAATTGTTAACTCTTTGTTACAAACTTTCCAAGGAACTGATTGTAATTCAAGGCAGCTTAATATACTCATAGCACGGGCTTTTTGGGGAAGAAAATTATAAAATAGATTATTTGGTGATGAAACTGGCAGTTTGGTGGCTGTACAAGGAACTATTCATTTGAACATCTTGTTTCTGTTTCAAAACAACTCATTCACCTTTGCTGACCTATCTGTTCACCACCAGTGCAGGACCACATGGAACCAATGTACTGCTGTTGTGCCTTTAAACAAATTATGTAGGCACCAGAATTCTTCACGTCTATATGTGGGAAACTCCCAAGCTGAAAGGGAGAGGAACTGGCCTAGTGGTATTATCATTGGCCTGTTAATCCCCAGACCCTGGTAATGTTCTGGGCGCCCTGGTTCAAATCCCACCAGGGCAGATGGTGGAGTTTTGATTCAATACAAACCTGGAATTAAAAGTTTGATGATGAATCTAGTGCCAATTGTTAGGGGGAAACCACCCATTTGATTCACTGATGCCCTTTAGGGAAGGAAACTACCATTCTTCCCTGGTCTGGCCTGCATGTGACTCCAGACCCACAGTTATGTGGTTGACTCTTAACTACCCTCTGGGCAATTAGGGGCAGGCAACGAATGCTGGCCTAGCCAGTGCCACCCTCATCCAATTAACATTTTTTAAAAAATTGTCAATGTATATGAGCAAGACCTACAGCAAGGGCCATTTACTACCAAGAGGACACACACCAGCCTAGAGATACATCCACCAGAGGGGACTCAGATGAAGGTATTAAGAGAGAATATAGTACAGATAGGATTTTGCCATGAAACAGGAACTAGAATACATATATCTCCAGAGGGGGACTTCTATTCTTAGATCTTAGTTCTTACTGTAGCTCAATACTTCATTCAGTGATGACCCTTCAGATGCATTAATTCTTCATGGTAGATGTGTTTTTACTGCTTGTGCAGATAGGATGTCTCTACAGAATTGACCAGGAAGTGAGAGAAATAGCAGATTCAGTGGTATTATCATTGGCCTGTTAATCCCCAGACCCTGGTAATGTTCTGGGGGCCCTGGTTCAAATCCCACCATGGCAGATGGTGGAGTTTTGATTCAATACAAACCTGGAATTAAGAGACTGTTTCTCTTGTCAGCCTCCTCCTGCAAACCATCTCCCTATTAAGTATAAGGGAGGCATGTTCGTTTAGCTGCACAGCTGACAACATCATCTCTGACAGAACTAGTTGCTGTGTGCAAGAGCAATTCTTTGAAAAAAGCCAAGAAGTGGGAAGGAGATAAGTCAACTTTACCCTGTATTCACCAACAGTCTACAACCAATTTGACACCAACCTTATCCTTGCCTATGGAAAGGCCCAAATCTTGATAACTACCTATTCCTGTGGATGCAGGTGGCAAGAAATTAGACTCATTAACATTCAGTTTTTGGTCATTCTGAGTGTCTTTAGAGCTCCGAAATGCCATTGTAGTATGTGTGAACATTGAAGCAAGTCATACTCGGCCCAGTTCTAGTGAGGACATTAATGCGCATGCACATAGTGAATACCAACTAGCTTAAATGAGCAGGTAGCCCGTGCCATCGATCAGTGTGCAATGCATATTTGAATTATATAGTGAATATATATAGTTATATTAAGACCTAATATTCCAGTTCAAACCTGGATCGAGAGCTCTCAATTGGCATAACATCCATCCTGACAAAAATCAATCACAAAGAAAAGTACCCTCTCAGCTGTGTATGCAAATCCAATATAATGTGGATAAATGTGAGGTTATCCAATTTGGTCACAACAACACAAATGCAAATTATTATCTGAATGGTAGTGGTTTAGGAAAAGGTGAAGTGAAAGAGACTTGGGTATCATGATGGAACAGTCACTGAAGGTTGGCATGCTGGTGCAGCAGGTAGTAAGGAAAATTAATGGCATGCTGGCCTTCATAACAAGAAGATTTGAGTTTTGGAGTAAGGATGTCTTGCTGCAGTTGTGCAAGACCTTGGTGAGGCCACACCTTGTGTATTGTATGCAGTTTTGGTCTCCTAGTCTAAGGAAGGACATTCTTGCTGTTAAGGAAGTCCGATGAAGGTTCACCAGACTGATTCCTGAGATGGCAGGACTGACATATGAAGAAAGATTGGATCAAAGTTGCTTGTATTCACTGTAATTGAGAAGAATGAGGGGGATCTCATAGAAACATATAAAGTATTGATGGGACTAGACAGGATAGATGAAGGAAAAATGTTCCTGATGTTGGGGAAGTCCGGAACTAAAGGTCACAGTCTAAGAATTAGGGGTAAGCCATTCAGGACTGAGATGAGGAAGAATTTCTTCACTCAGAAAGTTGTGAACCTGTGGAATTCTCTCCCACAGGAAGCCGTTAGGGCCAGTTCATTAGATATATTCAAGAGGAAGCTGGACATAGCCCTTGCGGCTAAAGGGATCAAAGGGTTTGGGGAGAAGGCACAAGTAGGATAGTGAGATTGCATGATCAGCCATGGTGATGCAGGCTATAATGGTCTACTCTTGCACTTATTTTCTATGTTTCTTTGTTATTGTAGTCTTCGAATTGTGGCCTCTCCCTCAAGCCTCCATCATAGGAAATTGGATAGGTTCATGACATAGCTCAGCGATAGAAAAGTCAGAGAAGATGAGAATACCTGTGAGGGCAGCAGCAGGAAGCATAGGAATCAAAACTACAAGGTAAGTTTAATGAAATCTTCACAACATTTTCAGGTACAATGTACAGCCTTCTATTTTTCTTTTCTTTTTGTTCAATGTTATTGTAATTAAATAATTATAACTGTAATAATATTAATCTTTCTTGCAAATATTCGATGGCATTGTCTTTCAAAATTCTGTGTATTTTCTCTCTAATTTACAATCAATGTCTTTAATGATTTTAAGTGAAGGAGTGAGGGTGAGTTGGTAATCTGCCTCCTGTATGCTCTTCATTGTATCCAACTGCTGTTCCAACCAATCCATGTGATCCCAGAGGTGCTGCAGCCAGCCACGTGTCTTGCAGACATAATCACCAGGGACAGTCGACTGCTCCCTGATCTCCCACATCTGACGGGAGGAGCATACACTCTTCTATTTGCTATCTCTGCCCCTTTAACATTTTTTTGATGGAAAATTTTAAAGTTTCAAAACTCTAGAAGACCTTTTTCTTAACAAAAACATAAGCCAAATAAGTCTGTATCTTTGCTTAAACAAGGACTTATGGTTTGGAAATACCCAACAGGACATACTCTCCAAACAGCAGCTCCCATTGATTCCCTTCACTTTCTGAACTGTTACATCTGGTCTACTTCTGCCCCCACTGGACCTGTGGAAGTAGTAAGGGAAACAAGACACAGCATTGTCTCCCTCCCCCACTTCCTTAAACTCCCAATCTTACCTCCAAGCCCAGTGTTTCACTCTCTGCAGCTCGTACATGAGAATACAGGAGGTATAGTTAATCAGCTTGCGGATGGCACTAAAATTGGAGACAGTGAAGAAGGTTGTCCAGAATGCAACAGGATCTTAATTAACTGTTCCAGTGGGCCGAGGTATGGCAGATGGAGTTTAATGCAAATCAATGCAAGGTGTTGCATTTGGTCAGACAAACCAGGGCAGGACTTATACAGTTAATGGTAGAGCCCTGGGAGTGTTGTCAAACAGCGAGGTCTTGGGGTGCAGACACATAGTTCCTTAAAAGTGGCATCACAGGGAATTAGGGTGGTGAAGAAGATATCAGGCATGCTTGCCTTCATCTGTCAGAGTATTGAGTATTGGACTGCGATGGCATGTTATAGTTGTACAAGACATTGACAAGACCACATCTGGAGCCCTGTGTACAATTCTGGATGTTCTGTAGGATATCCTATAGGAAGGATATCATTAAACTGGAAAGGATGCGTAAAAGATTTACAAGGATGCTACCAAGACTCAAAGGTTTGAGTTATAAGGAGAGGCCAAATAGGCTGGGACTTTTTTCTCTGGAGGGTAGGAGGCTGACCATATACAGGTTTATAAAATCATGAGGGGCATGGGTAAGGTGAGTGGGCAAGGTCATCTACTGAGGGCAGGGGAGTCCTAAATTGAAGGGCATAGTTTTAAGGTGAGATGGGAAAGATTAAAAGGGACCTGAGGGGCAGTTTTCTTTCACATAGGGGATGGTGCAAATATGGAACGAGCTGCCAGAAAAAGTGGTAGAGGTGAGTACAATTACAACATTTAAAAGACGTTTGAACATGTACATATTTAGAAAAAGTTTAGACAAATGGGATTAGTTCAGTTTAGGAAATCTGGTTGGCATTGACAAATTGGGTGAAAGGGTCTGTTTCCAAGTTGTATACCTCTGTTACTCCAAAAGACTTCAAGTGCACATTCTAGCCATAAGCCTCATTCGAAGGAGTACTGTGCACACATCTTGTAGCTTGCAATCCACTGTTGCACAGGGAGGAGAATCAGTAAAACCTCATTATATTTCTTTCTGATGCCTAAGAGAAATGAACATGAGGCTTACTTAGACCTGCAGGCATCCCCATGGTCTATTGCACAATTAATTATATACATATCACTTCACAGCTGTCACACATTAGTTCTAGACTGTACGAGAACTGATAGATATTCCACCCCCTTATTATCTAACTGATGTGCAACAATATCTAGTGAATCATGCAGGGCAAGGCCCTATATTATGGCAACAATCATGATGCCTTCATTCTGTGGCAGTCTGCTGTGTCAGCTATATCTGAACCACATTAGCAAACCAAAGAGTGATTATCTGTATTAGGCAAGGAGAGCATGACTGATGTTGCTTCACAACTCCTGCACACTTGGACCATACACATAAAATGAAAGCGATGCTGCCACATAAGATGCAATTGGGTATATCATTATCTGGAGGATGTTTGCAATACTTGGCAAAGTGTTGTCATATTTTGTGGCAATTTGCATGATTGTTGCACAACTTTTTGTACCAGCAATAATAAGAATAGCTGAGGAACAGGAAGAACAGGAGGAAACTGAAGGGCGGAAGCTAACAACCGAGTTCTCTTCTGCCCATACTGTCCATGAAAACCCATCTAAATTCAATATCAGTAAACATAAACATTAATTCCCCATTTGCCAGACTTCATATTTTGTCAATTCTGTCAATGACCATCATAGTATCGCCACGCCAGCAAAGCAACAAAATAAACTAATTAAGCTAAAAGTATGAATTAAATCATGCCATGCTAAATACAAAAGTTAATTCATCACCCTAAGGCATTCCCTATGCAGCGCTTTCCCAATGGAACACAACTGACTTTCACAGAATAAGACTGCAGATAACTTATGCGACTCTGGGCTGATAGGATCTGGCTGTGGACTGTATCGTCTCAGTATGGGATACGGGTCTGGGATGACTGGCTGATAGGCAATAGCAATTGCATTGGTAAAGTGAGAAGAATGGAAGGATGAATGTTGTCATTCTGAGAGTGGCAGCAGGTTCTGGTCAACGGGGCTACTGCCATCTCTCTGGATGTCTGCAGTCTGATTTCATATGTCAACTTCAAATGTATCTCTTTGATTCTGGGCGATTGTTTGTGCTGCTGTGGGACCTGGGATATTGGCTATAGTGCATCATGACATGATTCATTAGTGTGCTAATTGAATTGGCAACCAATTTCACATTGAAACAAACGTTCCAATGCTCCAAGCTATATGCAAAGCCCTGTGCCAATTTGATGCCGGACTGTCCATGTTTCTCAAATTGACTGGCAGTTTCCCACGCACTGTCAGTGTAGAGTGTCAAGCATAGATAATACACAATTATCACCCCTTCCGAAAATGATGTGCCTTTGAAGGTGAGCTTCAGTGACCATAGCGGACAAAATGGTTGAGCAAATGTTGTGGAGTGGAGATATAAGTTTTTGGAGAAATTGGAATTATTAGGTTTGCTAAAGACTTAGATGCTGAAAGAACAAAGGGTTAAGAGGTTTTGAAATTACATAAAGCAGCATTGGGGTAAAGAGCATATGATTACAATTTCCATTTCCCTGTCCCTTTTTGTAGTCATTGAATTTTTCTTATTACCATCTTGTAGTTCTCATGGTAATGCAATTTGCACTGAATGCCCTGCCACTATTTTTCTTTCAGTTTGTTCTAATACTCATGTCGTCTCCTAGCTCAGTGCAAATGAGACAGGTCAGCACAAGCAAGGATGCATGTGATAGCTCCATGTCCTTACTACTGCTGTCCTGATATTTTTTCGCCCTCTGCCATCTTATTATAAATGCAAGGACTCCCTATAAATACCCACAGCTTTCTATAGTTAAATCAAAAACTGCATTTTGCTCCATCCTGGAGGAAGGAAACCAACTGGGAACTGGTTTCTGGCATATTAACTACCCTGCAAGGACAATGAGGTAACAGGGAGGAAATACTCGTTGCTTGTTTCACATTGGCAAACATTAGGACCATCTGACCAAATTTACCAATGGGTGGACAATCAGGCTACTCAATTTTTCCTGATCATGATCAATGAACAGTTTGTCAAAATAAATAGTTCTACTTCAAACAATGAATCTATCTTGTTTCAATAAAGCCCAAAAAGAATTTCTGTCTGAACCTAAGATTCATTGCTGAATGAGTAATCACTGTTGCGTTTTCCATCATGCTGCAAATAGCAATGGAGCTGAAAATGGCTGTGACCAATCTGGAGTGGGTGGGGCAAGTTTTTCCTTCTGTGAGGGAAGTGCTTCAATTTTGAGCAATGAAAGATCCTTCAAAAGACAAGGACATCACACACCCACACACTAAACTGAAGTATGCCTCTGAACTATACATGCTATGTGAATCTTAGATATTAACCTACAATGTGCAGTCCACATCCTTGCACCACATCCCTCCCCCTCTAGGTCCAAGGACTTAAGCAGGTTTTTTTTTGTAGCTCCTCCTGGGGCGTTTTAGCACCAAATCAGGTTCCTCCTGATACGGGTGGCAGGTAATGCACGGTAGCTCGTCTCTTGTGCCCGGGATGTCTTGGAAGAAATTCATTCTCTTCTTCAGTTGGCAAAGACATCAACGCAGTGGCATCTGCTGTGTCCACCTCAGATTCTGAGGTATCTTCAACGCTAATTGGAAAGGGAGAACCCATGGGTTGTAGAACATTCGAAAAGGCTGTCGAGGAACCAGGCATGTTTTGTTCCTGCACCGTTTGCGAGTTTGCTGCTTTCATATGGTCCATGTGTTTGTTCAATCGTACATACCCAAACTTTATGTGTCATTGGACCTAACCTCAAGTCACCCATGCCTCTTACCCATGCGTTCCTGTGGTTACTACTCCAAATGTCATTGCCTGAAGTAAACTATGTCTTTCATTTAGTGGAGTCTTTTGTCTGGCATTGGTGTTCCTGAGGCCGTTTCACCCTCCCCTCCAGGTCCAGGAAGATCAGATTTTAACCTGGTGTAGAATTTCCTCCCCACTAGCAACTCTGCTGGAGCTATCTCTTCAGTTGCATGAGGGTGGTTCTATAATCAAACAGGAACTGGGACAGTTTAATATCAAGTGCAGCTGTAGGTTGTTTCTTTGAGCCTGCCTTCAAAGTTTGGACTGCTGTTTCTGCCAGAGCATTGGATGATAGGGGGCTGTCCTTATATGTCGAATACATTTGACTTTGAGAAATACTCAAATTCTCTGCTGGTAAATGATGGCCCATTATCTGTGACCATCACTTCCGTGAGTCCCTGTACTACAAAAGATGGGCGCAGTCTTTCTATCCCCATGTTTGAAGAATGAACTCTGTGTACATCCAGGCATTTTGAATGGTAGTCGACAATGACTAAGAAAATTGACTCCATGACAGGACCTGGATAGTTGAAGTGTAACTGAGCCCAGGGTTTACTGTTTGTTTAAAAACCTCACAAAGTGCTGCACAATCGGTACAACCGGAGCTGCCCATTCCGCAAACTGGACTAGTTTGACGACTCCTTCGCTTTTCACCCTGCTGGTTTCTGCTTCGACTTTTGCCCATAAGGCAAATACATTCAGTGGGCCTTGCTGAATTGTGAAATGGCTCTCGGGTCAACATGCAAGGTGGCCTTGGCTCTTTTGATAGTCCCTAGATCTTCCTGACAAACATCCCAGTATTTAGTTTGGATGTTGAACCAAACTAGATGAATCTTTCTCAACAAATTTCACCCAATCAAGCTTGGGCCTGAGCCTTTTACTGCAATCAATGGTAACTGAACCAGCTGCTTCTCATAAGAAACTGGAACCAAAATTGTACCCTTAATGTGTAAACGTTCCCTGGTATAAGTTCTCAATCTGGCCAAGGTCTTGTGCAAACATAACAGTTGGAGTAGAGAGGGAATTTTGTTAAAGACTATTTCTGCGATCATTGAAATCGCCATGCCAGAATTGACCTCTATTAGAACCGGGTAACCATTTAACCAGATATTTATTTTGATTGGTTCTGATTTGGATGTTGCATAGCAATTTAACTGTTCCAAACCAGGTGGACTTTCATTCACCTGAATACCAGCCTATGGGTTCTCTTACTCAAGTCGAGCCGAGTGAGACTCTTTTGCTGTCTCAAGTCTGCATACCAGCAGCAACAACAGTGGCTTGCTGGCCCGGATCCTGAAAAAAATTTTAACCATTTGGCCAAGGCTTGGCTTTGTTTTGGGGTTTTGCTGTGGGCTGACCTAGAGTCAGGATATGTTCTAAGTGACTCAAATGGTGTTCTCCAAGATCAGTCAGACTGGCTAGAGTGTCGTTTCCATCAGAATACCCTCCAACTCATATGCTCCACTTGCAGCATTTTCCAGTGATAAAGACAGCTGTAGTGCCTGTTTGAAGTCAAGTTCAACGATTAGACAATTTTGTACCATTAAACCATTAATCCCACATATCAAATGGTCTCTCAGCATCTCACTAAGGGTTAAACCAAAGTCACATGCATCTGCCAATCATCCTAACTTAGTCAAAAACCCCAAAACTGATTCCCTTGGTTCTAGAGCTGCCAAGTAAAACTGAGAGTGTCTCAGAATTAGAAAAGGCTTGGATTTGTAATATCTGTCAACTTTTGCACGGTTTTAGTATCTGGTGTCTCAAGGAAATTTAGGCTCCTTCTAACCAAAAAAGCTGCAGGTCCACAAACTGTCAGGAGAATTAGTCGTTGTTTTTCATCTGCCCCAATGTCATTTGCCAAGAAAAAGATAATGCATTGTTTCTGCATACTGGGTCCAGTCTTCGATGGCAGGATTGAACGAGTCAAGCTTCCCTAATAATAGAATGATGCCAGAAACGTTTACTCCAACTCAAACACAGCTATCGTGAGCGAATTTCTTCAGGAGCGTGCTTTTTCTCGTCACCACTGAAATAACTCTACAGAGACTAGTATCCCATCACCAGGTCACCCCTTATTTGCAAGTGGAGAGTCCTTGACAGTGATTCAGCTCCCTCAGAGCCAGCTCTCAGAGTGAGTGGAATCTGTGACACTCCTGTTTATATCTGTCAGCCAGGGCTCATAAATTGGACCAGATTAACAGGCCCAATCGGGGAAGTTATATTCAGTGAGGTCTACCTGGCTGACCTTGTTACAATCATAACAAATATAACTTAGGATTTCAGACTTTTTTGTTTGTAATGATGCTACTATAAAGTATTGACTTCTTTGTGGATATAATGAGCACTGTTTCTGCTGTTTTAGGATCATGCGTCTGATGGAGTTTATAGCTTTTGATGGCTTCCAGAGTTAATTTTTCTTCGGTTCCAAAAGTTTTTTCCTGTTTTTTTTCCCAAATCCCAGTTTCTGACACAACCTGGATAGCTTTTACCAGTGTAAGATCTTTGCTTGATTATGAAAGATCTGAACATGATAAATCAGAAATTTGAATGACAATTTTGTTTGGACTTAGTTCTGGTTGTAATACTCCACTTTCACAAGATTCAGGTAATGTGTAAAAATCATTGATGAAGTTGTCAAAATGTTCTCCTGGAAACCATATTTTGCATTGGATTTTGTGCTTTCTGTATTACGTATATTTAGTATAAACTGTTGTCAAATGCTTTAAAGAAATTATCAGAAGTATCATGTTTTCTTAATTTTTTTTTCTGTTAATAACATACCTTGCTAATAGTCCCAATGAAAAAAGCAATATGTTATCTTGTTCTGCCTGTGATTTGATGTGTACACCTCAAAAATTCTTTACCTTATCAATTTTTTCTTCCCTGCAAATCAATTTCAATCTGAAATAATGGTGACCTTGAATCTTACTGGAGGTTGTTTCTCTATTTATTTACACTAATATGACCAGTTTAAATTTGAAAGCTTTAAAATTAATTAATTTTAAAAATCTAAAATTAATTAATTTTTAGCTTTCTTCTTCAAGGTTCAGGTATAGTTTCAACTCAATTGCTTACAAATTTTCCAAAGAATTTTCAGCTTTAAGAAATGTTTTGAAATTGTAATCACATTTTAAACACTGATAAAGTGAAACAAGGCCTTCTAATGAAACCTTGAATTGTAATTGAATATTGTTTTGCTCTGGTTTAAAGCTTTATTATTTAATTTATCTTTGATTTTCTTTTCTCTGTTTTAAATGGTCAAAGATGTTTTGATCTCTTAATTGAAAATATATTTATTCAATAAAGCTTTGAAATTTATTTTCAATTGCTTTGTGACTGTAAAAACTTTTTAAAATTATATATCTTCATCAATTTAAGATTTTGATGTAGTGAAGTAAGACTATTGGCACTATTTTATAGTCCAAGTCAATGTATTTTCCACCCTTTTCAACCATATGAATGATACGTACCCTTTCTGTTTCTCCTTTCTAACTGAAAAAAAAACTTAACTTTTGGTATTTAGGCCTTTTTAAATAGTTTGGTTGGATACCAAAAAATTGCTTAAATTTCAAGACTATTACTTACAATAAAATTCTCTTCTGCATTTGGCTCTCATGAGTCAAATTGCTTGCCTACTCTGGCTCTTTCAATTTTATATATGCCCAGCAGTCTAGATAAAGTCAGTGAGCCGAATTTAACTAAAAATTCCTTAAGGTCAATTTTAACAAGTTCACAGAAGGCTTCTCTTAAGTAGGCTTCCTTTCTCATGCTATCATCCCAAACTCACCTTGTTGCCTATACACACGCCCTTATGGTACCCTACTCATTCTATTGTCCCTCATGCCATAGGCAGAAGTACTTGTCAGCACCAGGAAATCCTGAAATTCATGGTTTTGTTGCCATATTTGAATTGTTGTTGTTTACCAGATCAAGCGCTAGAAACCTGGAGTTGCACTGCACCAGAGGCCAGCCCCACAACATATCTCCTCCAGTATTTCTTAGCTGGAACCCACAGATTCCTGAGAAGATGCACCAGCAAAGCTGCCTCCACTAGCTCAAATATTGATGCCTCAGTGTGTAGTTTTTGCTAAATTAGGGTTGTGACAGCTGCTGTTGAGCACCTCACTGCTATGCAGAAATGCTTTGATCACCCAAGTAGGTGCAAACTGGAGAGTATGAAGAGATCAAATGAGGAGCCCTGAGATGCATCTTGTTTAATTGCGTGAGATCAATGCCTGCCCCTACGTGCAAAGTCTCCTGGAAGCAGCTTTCCAATGAAAAGCTCTGTTATGCTCCAAAGTACAGCATTGAAGTCCAGAACCACATTGTAATTTGTTTGGAGATATGCCATGAGGGTGCAGTAAAGCTGGAAAACTGAAAGAGAGGGGACAACTGTGTATAAAAGAGGTGAAATTTACTAATAATTAGATGTTAATGTATGGTAGTGTATGCAAATAGGCCTCTGACTAGCAGAATCTCATCTCACATTTCAACACTCAGATTGGAAATTTGGACATTTTGCTCTCGGTGTCCTCATTGCTGAGTGCAGACAATGTCCCAAGTTTTCTTGCCAATGCCCACATTGTTCAGTGCCTGAGGAGATTTTGCATAGTGGAGCTGCTAAACAAAGAGGCATTTCTGAATCAAAAGGTTTATGATCTTTATTGACCTTCTGTCCATATTATAGATACTTTTCTTTTGCAGATTCATACAGGGTTAGCTTAATATTTAGGTAATTTTTGGATGTAGCATTAGAGTAACATTTAGTAAAAGCATAAATGTAACTGGACATCCAGCAGCATGTGGCATGTGCAAGGGAGGTCACCAAGCAGGGGAGCTTCAGCTGTCTGTCTGCTTAGATCTACACTGCTGGAATTGTCAGCAGGTATCAGTTCATGGCAGATGATTGAACTGGACACTGCGTGACCATCTGCACACATTGCCTCGTGGTCTGAGTACCTTCTATAGCTGGTTTGTGCCTCTAATTCTCCTCACACATTATGCTCTACACAATGCATCTTTACACAATATTCAGTACTTCCCATGGTTAATCTAGTTGGGCTCACAACACCTTTTGATGAAAATGGTCAGGTCAATGAATGGATAACCAAATATCACATCATGCTAAACCAGGCATCTGAGATGGTGTCAAAGAAGACTGAGAGAGACTCACTGAGAGGCAAAGTGTTGAACAATCGAAATTGGAACATCATGCTTCAGAATGAGATGCAGAATCTCTGGGACCATCAATCTCACAATTATCAGTGGTTGGACCACATCTGTGGCCATATCTACGTTGCTGAAGTGATGGGCAATTAATGCTTACCAAGCCAGTGATGCTCACATACCTGGGTTAGATTTTAAAAGTGCTATTAACTATATGGCTCCTGGAGACATGACTGAGCTAACTCCAACATGGGTGATCATCACAAAACATGCAAATACTTAAATTCCATGTTACATAAAGTTCATTTGTGATTTGTACAGTGAAGAATCATAAATATTGCACACAATGTTTCCATCCATTTGGGGAATGTTCTCATATGCTGTGTATTCGCGAATTTTGGAAGACAGGATGAATGAGTTTTGACTTATGATTTTTAAAGCGAGGACTTTCTATTCTCCAACCACTGGCACGTTCAAGGAAGTGCAGATTGAATGTATCTATAAAGGCAGCATCAGGCTTTTGTATACAGAGAAATGTGTGTTGGAAACATTGTCTTTTCATCAGTGAAAGAATCCAGCTTAAGGTGCGGTCACAGATCTGTGGCTGCCAGCTCACGAGATTGCTCCTCCTGTAGCTAGCAATGATATTCCTGGAATTACCATTTTGTCTGCCATATCCTCTGACATGCCAATTTGGAGGCCCTTCTTGATGCCAAAACAGCAGGTTACAATAATGCACAATAACATGTTGAAAGATTCCTGATAACCTTCTTCCACATATCCATGCATCTGAGCTTTATTTTGAGCCTTCTTACTCCCCATTCAATTATTAAATTAATAAGTCTATTTGTTAACTTGATTGTACCTTTACTCTGCCACCAGTGATGGCTCTGGTGTCATGAGTAATTGGAAGCTTGTCCTGAATTTTGAAATCGAACAGTTGAAGTGCCTCAACATAAGTTCATCATGTCAGCTACCTGCACATTTGGCATCATGTGTAGACACTGGTGCCTGGAATAACAAACTAATTTAAAGCTTTAAAACTTGAAATCCCTTTCAGTTTATGAAACAATAAGGAACACTAGTTGGGCATGTGTATCTACACAAGTACTGTCATAGAATATAGAATTTGGAGAAATCCTGCAGTTAATGTTTTTCCATTCTCTAATACCAAACTTAATTAAAACCTGAAAGAACTGCGGTTGCTGGAAATCAGAAGCAAAAGCAGAAATTGCTGGAAAATCTCTGTAGGTCTGGCAGCATCTGTGAAGAGAAATCAGATTCAGGCTGAGAGACCAAACTTACTAGATTGGTAGGCCCAACACACAGAGCATAAGCGACATTCAAATGACCTTCCACCTAATTTTACTTTCTGATCAAAGTAGTAGAACGTAAAAGCGAGTGAGGTGCATATCAAGTGCTGATTCCAATCCTATCAGTTTCCCAGGAAGTGGTTTAAGTTCTAAATATACATGCCATGTCGATTTATCTGGTACTAACATGAATTTAAATCTGACTAATGTGGCAGAAATCACATGTCACAATTTCGAATGAGTTAAAACAAATTAATTAGTTAATTAAATATCCTATTGTATAAGACAGTTAGTACTGGAAAGGGTTTGCTGACATCACAAGATAAATTCCAACCATCAGGACATAAAGGACTGTTCCTGGGCTGCACTAATCAGAGTTGTAGTTGTTCACTTTAACTTGAGTTCAAAATGTTTCAGGAGCAAGAATGTATGCTTACTCTTAAGATGAGCCCGATGTCTCACAAGAGACCGTTACGCATCTCACATGTGATGTAACTAGCTCCCAAGTAATAAACCTGTTTTGTTCATCAAGACTGGGCCTATATTATGCTGAAGACTTCATGGAGATTTCCTTCCTTCCTTGTTTTCGGTGACTTAGGTAAAAACCAGGAAGAAGGATTAGTAGCTCTGAAGTTACATGAGGTAACATAGATGGGTCCAGTGAACCACCACTATATTGTAAGGTGATGCCAGGAGTGGTTGTCTGATGATGTACTTTAACCAGAACATATTATAGCAGTTACCTTCCCCATAATACTCAGTACAATCTAAGCTTCAAGTCTGGCCATCAGTACAACACAGAACAAAGCTTCAGATTTAGTCAAAGCCTCCTAAGGTGTAATTCCTTTCACAGGTTAAGAAAGGAGCACACAGATCTGGACAACCCATTAGCAGAGTATATTTTTCAGTAGATTTGGCCCATTGCTGGTGCTTCTCCTGAAACCACATTCTCCTCTCCCTTGTCCAAATTGCACGGATGAACACCGGGTGGATTTTAACTCAGAGCAGAAGGTCTACGGAAATTTAACTTTTTGATCTGTTCAGAAAAATCTTAGAAATTTAAAATCTCATGTTTCAAATTGGAATTTATCTGTCTTCGGCTGTACAGGACATTCATTGGGCTACTTTTGGAATACTGCGTTAAATCCTGGTTTCCCTGCGATAAGAAAGACGTTGTTAAACTTGAAAGGGGTCAGAAAAGATTTACAAAGATGTTGGAGGGTTTGAGCTATAGGGAGAGTCTGAATATGCTGGGGCTATTTTGCCTGGAGAGTCAGAGGCTGAGGGGTCACCTTACAGAGCTTTGTAAAATCATAAGGTGTATGGATAGGGTTATTAGCTAAGGTGTTTTTGCCATGATAGGGGAGTCCAAAACTAGAGGCCATAGGTTTAAGGTCAGAGGGAAAGATTGAAAAGGGACCTAAGGAGCAACTTTTTCATGCAGAGGGCAGTGCTTATATGGAATGAGCTGCCAGAGGAAGTGGTGGAGGCTGGTACAATTACAACATTTAAAAGGCATCTAAAAACGTTTAAATTTAATCAATTTAAATGAATGATTACATGAATAGGAAGGCTTTAGAGAGATACGGACCAAATGCTAGCAAATGGGACTGGATTCATTTAGGATATGTGGTCAGTATGGAACTTCTGGAAAGGGAAGCTAGATACGTTTCCATAAATACACTTAAACGGTTTATTAAAACAAATGTGCTGAGATATGCATATTATTTATTGCCATAACGTTTTGACATTCTTTATTTTGTCCTTACTCATGTCAATAAACATGGTTCTGGCCTTTACTAAATTTCGTTTACGTTAATCACTAAATACTTACAGAAAGTATGGCCACTATTTGTGTTAATTCAGCAGTTAAAACCTGTTTAATTTGCAGTGAAAGACTTACTTGGGGAAACAATTTATTCATGAATACGGGAATTAGAACCCGCAGTGAGCTATCCAGCCTCATGGCCTACTCAATTACAGGATGTTATTCTGATGTGCTAACATCTACCCAATTGTAGGTAAATTCATGTTGAATTTCCATGTCCAAATTTTCACTAAAGTTTCAATTTTACATTCATTATCAATGTTGATTTTGACAGCACAGTGCTGCCGCTCTTTTCTTTCAACTGCCTCTGCGCTTCTATGCACTATAGCAGAAAGTAACGTTAGAGATGAGTGACAGATGTTTCCTGCTGATTATAACATAGTAATGAGTGTGGCTACGTGTTTTAGTGCCAAAGTTTCTCCTCTGTGGTTAATGAGCTATTAATAAATCAAAGCTTAAGTTTCTCTTCAGCGTTCTTGAGGTCAGTTGCAGGTGTCTCTCTTTCTGTTGACTGGCAAGTAGAAACACAAACAGTAGTGGACCCGAAACCACTGTTGAAACAGATACAGTTTTTATCTAAATTTGCCTAGATATTTTTCCAATATTTTGGCTGTGGATGGTAATTGTTAATAAACCAGCTTTACTGTACTTTCCAGAAAAATGTTTCTTGTCAATTATCCTTTAATTATTTTTGTTCCCTTCTGTCTTCCCACCTTCCTATTTCTGTATCCCTGTCACATACATTCTCTAACTCTTATCTCAGTAATTCTTTCTTTTGGGTATTGACTAATTGTTCTCTCACTTCACAGCTCCCCCTTTTCCTTAGTTGTCTTCGCGCAAGAAACTTCATGCAATTTGAAATGAGATGAGTGAGAGATGACATGAATAGAGATTTGGCGCATTCTCGATCTGCATTAGTCAATCATTTACCGTAAATTCGGTACCCATGAAGAAGATCAAACTAGAAACGATTTTTGTGGAGTTATATTTCCTCATTAACCTACAAACAGCAGTTAACTCCAGAGCTACATTATTAAAACTCAATTATCGGGTAGTTTATGAGGAGGTATTTCCTTGGTTACCCAGTATTCCTCTTATACTTAATTGACTCCCTCTAATTTTCCACAAAAGACATCCATCTCATAAATACTGACCGGAATGTAAATGGCGTTCTGGTAAAACAGTGGGAGAAAAAAAAAACAAAAGGAAAAAAAGGTAAAATAGTTGGAAGACACATCGAGTTGACTCACTTATGCATTTCTGCCGTTAGGGAATTTTTCACATTATCGGGCTGGAGTAGCTGACTGCCCAGCAGGCAGCATTTTTTGATAACCCTCCTACTCCCCTTGACCCTTCACCCGTCCAGCTGAATATAATCTCGTAGAAAATGCACTAGGTGAACTGAAGTGATGTACCTATGTCAGCCCAAAGGCTTAATGACCCAAAGATAAGCTGCGTATAGTGTTCGGATTTGATAATTAGGAAAATGATCCTCTGGTGTAAGATCTGATGTGACTGTGACCTCAATAGCCATGATTTTTTGTGTCCTCCTGAGAAGTTAAACTTTGTACTGCTGCTCCAAAGACCCACTATCTCATATAGTACTACAATAATATAGTTTAATTTGCTAAGCAGTCTGGCCTGATCTTCTGTTAATAACCAAAGAACCCACACTATAACACGATCAAACACCATGGCCTGGCAAGACAGTTTCCTTGTCCTCGATAAATCATGTTAGGGGCTTTCCCATCTAATCATTACCCTCTTGATTTCTATGTTTGTAATTTATTTCCCCGAAGATACCCCAAGGTCTCCCTTAGTCCTCCGATAATTGCTGGCAGCATGGAGAGCCTGTCCACACTTAAGACTGGGTAAAATGTCTTCATGTAGCATGTTTACAAAGCCTGTAATTAAATTACTGAGCCTGTTGCATTCCTAGGGTAATGATATCCATGGCAAAAATTCAAACTCTTGTCATTTATATTTTATACTACAGTTTATAACAAATTATTTAGGGAGATTTCAAACGCCAGGAGGTTTCTTGTAAAAAAGTGGATGCTTGAGTAGGTTCCAGACAAAATTAGTGCTTGTCAATTTTGACCTGCCAGAAAATCTAACTTAACTGGTCTTATTGAACCTAGTCAGCAACTAGGAATTGGGACCAACTAGCTAAAACTGAAATCAGATTAAACAGTAAGGTTGAATCCACTGGAGACCAGTTGTGCTTGTTCCAGATACCACTGTTTGTTTGATCTAACTCAGATTGAGGCTCATTCTTCATGCTGGTTGAGGAAGTTTTGCTTCTTCTTGAGGTCTTCAATTTTTTCTGAAACGTAATTGTTCATTTTTCCAAGTTCTTTTGTCGCAACCTCCACGTTTAGCCCTCAGGTGTAAAGGTGACGAGCGAAGCATGCTTATCGGCAGAGAGGAGAAAGTTTAAGCAAGTAATTATTTAAACTTTTAATGTCACAGTATAAGGTGGATATGCAGTAATAGGTAAGTGAAAGAGATAAAAAGTAGACCAGAAATATAAGTCTGCTGGAGGAGGTAACAACAATTTATGGTAAGAAATTCATTTGAGTTAATAGCTTTGACAGCATTTAACTTCAATGGTAAGAGTGCAAGCTTTGTTGCTCATTCTGCCACAGACTGAGATTTACCCCAATGTGGCAGACCTCCGGATGGCAGCAGGCGGGGACTTGGCAAATAGGGGACTTGTTCTTTGGCCACAGACAAAATTACCCAGTTACACAGGATCTCAGTTCCACACAATAATTGCATTTGCAAATAAAAGCAATGATATCCTATATGTAGAAATGGAAAGGACTGGGAAGGCATAGGTGCCAGCCTTGATGGGGAGGTTCAGCCACTTGTTCTTACTGGGACTATCTCACAATTTCTTCAGCTGTTTCTGTGGTTGAGAAGCTTGCAGATACCTCTGAGTCACTTCTGCCTTTTCTGTTATCCACATCCTCTTGTGCAAGAAGACAGGGAGCTAATTATCTCAGCCTTTCTTCCTCTGAGCAGACTTGTCCTTCCAGAGAGGAACCACAATGAGCTGTCATTTGAGATCTCATAAATTACTTGTAATGAAAATCAATGAGAAGTCATCTGAAGAGCATTTACTCTCTCTAGATTTGCAACCTCAAGTGCCCCCTTTTTTCTCCACCAGGATTGTGCAATGGAGATTGGGATGAAATTTTCCCTTTGCTGGTTAACCTGGGCAAGGGTGAGAAAGTTCCTCCCGTTGTTTATTTTCATAAGTGTCGGCAATCCTTGGCATATGTGTCACTTCACACTCAGTGTTAGATCACTTCATGGGACTCCATGGCAGAGGCTGAGAGGAAAGTAACAAACTCTTCTCATTTAAAACTGAGTTTTATTCAGGTTCCTCGAATGGTTTTTAGATTTATCCGTCTCAATGCTCAGGGCATTACGTCACGTGTTCAGGAAAATGTACAGATTGAATCTACTATCAGACAAAATTCTGAGATGCACAAGTCCGCTTCGCTCTTTGGGGAGAATCAAATTTTCCTCACTTCTTTGAAATCTACCAGACAACATAAGACCTGAGCTTTGTAGAACTTCTTGTCTTTCCTCGAATGGTTCTCATTCTCCAAGGAGTAGTCCACCTGATGCATGGTTTGATTGATCCTTCCTACCAGCTACAGCCTCCACATCACATGATATGATAGAAAAGACTTTTCTATGGGCTAGAATGTTTTTCCTGCTACCCTATCTGTTCAAGGAGCAAAAGCATACACCTCAATTGTGTCTACTAAATTAGAGCTGTTAAGTGAAGGTGTATTGAGCACTTGATGTTGTGCCTGTTATATTAGAGCTGTTAAGGAAGAGAAGGCATCTAAAGCAATGCTCTAAGTCTAATTTGTTCAATTTGAGAAGTTCCAGAAGCATAAAAATTACAGAGTCACTGAACAGCTAATTTAACTAGAGGTGTTAATGAAGCCAAAAAGTAATGAATATCAATCGGTCTAATTTCTTCGTTAATTTACAGATCTTAAGTAACATTGCAGGAACAGTTAATTCTCATGCGCTCTGATTTTTGTGACTTGCAAATTTTACTCAGTCTCAGTTGCTTTGTCTAGATTTCTTTACAAATCTATACAGGAATAAAACAAGAAAATAAGTCAATTTCAATATTGCTGATTGTATGCATCCAGCAGGTCTCTTTCTCACAGCAACCAGGCAATCTCCACGGCCTGCTTAGCTGACAGAAACATTAACCTAACACCTCTGCAGACTGGCTTTCACCCAGCTCAATTAAAAAATGGATTTTTAAAGCATTCATTAAGCAGAGGGGCCAAGGCCTTCAGGCTTATGTAAGTGAGGGAAAAGGGTGACAGCCTGAAGGGCTGATGTTGGAAGCTCAGCTGCATTGTGGGTTTGGCTGTGGAGGAGCAATATCGATCTTGGTTTTTGAAAGGTTAGCATCTTTGTTCTTGTCATGGTTAGCTTGAACATCTTGGAAGTCTAACCAAATTGCAAGTGAATTCAGGATCTCAAGTGCAGGGGCATTTTTGTTATTGATCTTTTGGCTCAGTTATTTTTAAGCAAGGAGGAAGCATTACCCCAAATCTTCTGGTCAAGTGCGGACAAAAAAGTTATCTATTTACTGTTTTTTTTAATGGTCTAAAAGAGTTAATTTTGAAAAGTGCATTAAGCGCCAATCTATAAGATGATATTATATGGACCTGGGTGGGAGAACAGTTTAGGATCTCAAAGAGGACCGAATATTGAGGTCTCCATTATAGTCTCAGTAACAATGTCTATCATACCAATGTAATTTGTCCCTAGTTTCTATCATGTAATAAACTGCATTTAATTTAAGACAACAGCCTTTTCTCATTGGACAACGAGGTGATTCTCCTGTACTGCACCTGACTACACAGTGTCCATGAATTCCTACCAGGAAAGAGAATTAGAAGAATTAGGCTTATTGACACATGTACGCTTATGAGCACAATGAAAAGTTTGCTACGTCACTGCTTACCACACCAGCTTAGGTATAAAGGTATCTAAGTACAGATTCCTAAGAATAAATATGAAAAATAAAGAAAGAAAAGCTCCAGCATTACGGATCTTCATGCCATCTTTGGTAAGGGAGGGGCAGTCGTAGTATGGCGCACTGACCTCTACATTGCTGAGGCCAGGCGCCAACTCTCCGACACCTCCTCCTACCGCCCCCTGGATCATGACCCCACACCCGAGCACCAAACCATCATCTCCCAAACCATCCACAACCTCATCACCTCAGGTGACCTCCCACCCACCGCCTCCAACCTCATCGTTCCCCAACCCCGCACCGCCCGCTTCTATCTCCTTCCCAAAATCCACAAACCTGAATGCCCTGGTC
>JAHRHZ010000031.1:6319575-6490271 GCA_024137785.1 Ginglymostoma cirratum
GAAACGTCAAGTTTTCCTGCTCCTATGATGCTGCTTGACCTGCTGTGTTCATCCAGCCCCACGCTTGTTATCTCGGATTCTCCAGCATCTGCAGTACCTTTTATCTCTGTTCATCTAACTTGTCCTGGCCGACCAGACATCCCGATCTCACCTAACGCCATTTGCCAGCATTTTGCCCATATCGCTTTTAACATTTCCTATTCATTACCCCTCCAAATGTTGTAATTGTACCTGCCTCCACCACTCCTCTGGCAGCTCAGTCCATTCACACATCACTGTCTGCATGAAAAAGTTACTCCTCAAGACATTTTAAAATCTTTCCCCTCTCAACTTAACCCTATGCCCTCTGGTTTTGGACTCCCCCACCCTCGGAAAAACACCTTGTTTATCCACTCTATCCACACTCTCCCTGATTTATAAACCTCTATAAGGTCACCTCTTAGCCTTTCTCATTGAAATAGAGGCTTTGGACATTTAAATTCACAATAAGCCAGATACAGCTACAAAAAAGAGATGTGAATTAGGTTCCAGCAGTGATCATGTGCTGTGCTGTCAGGCTTCCTGAGAAGGTAGGCTCTGTAATTCTAAAAAGGCCTGCGTTGGAAATTCAGGCCAGGAATGAAGCTCCAAATAAAAAAATGTGTTGTGGCAATCTAACTGAAATTTAGCGGGAAAAATAGATGATTGTGAAAGTATGCAGTTGAAGAACTTGAGCAACAGCTAAAGCTTCTTTGGCTTGCCCCAACATCATAGCTGTCACATATTCAAAACAAAGTTAATGTTTGAAATCCAGGTCTGAAAGGTGAATTGCATTAACCACTCCTCACAAACAGTAATTCAAAACTTGCTTCTCAGAGCATGCAGTTAAAGAAAATATTTCAGCAGAAGTACTGAAATGGAATATGTTTTTACGGTAACAAAACAGTAAAATTAATATCACATAATACTAGCTCTGTTAAAATCAAAACAGAAAATAGAAGTGAAATATAGGATTTAATATATAAAGATGAAAATAAATCAATTGTTTAATTTTAAAGCTTGAATAGGATTAAAACATTACAAAAATGCTTTAGTAGTTAATCCTCCAATCCAAAGGAGAGAATTATGCTGGCTACATGATTTAACAAGGCTACAATAAGTCTTAAATTGTTGTTTAACATAAAATATTTGACAACATTTGAACTATTAACACAAAACAATTTCAAATTTTTAAAATGTGTGATTCGGTAATACTGATAGCATAATATGACTGAAACTGTATTTTGTATCATTTAGAAAATAAGATTTTAGCATCTAAAATTATGAAACTATTCCCATTTGCAATTTGGCTTTGATACAAGTAGCAACATTTCATTTATGGTAAAAAGCTGGAAAACCTTCAAGCAAACTTCCTGTGCACTTGAAGTTGATTTTTGTGGGACATAGCTAAACACCAAGGTGTCAACATAACCAAACCTAATTCCTAAAACTGATACGCGAGAAACAGAGAAAAAGACCATTTAGATCCTGTTTTAAGATTCATCATGACAACTTATTATCTTTTAGCTAACGATGTTTACTTTATGTTACAGTCTCCTAATGAGGCATTAATCCACTCTTATTTTTAAAGGTTATTAATTAGACAATCATTTGGGGAAAGACAATTAAATAAGAATTGTTCATTGTAATAACCAATATACAGTACTGCATTTTTTAACAACATAAAGTTTTCAATGCTCTAAGGAATACAATGTCAAACAATTCTTTGTCCAGCCTGTGACTTAAGTGCAGTTTGGTGGCTGCCAACAAAGCAGTGTACCTTTCCATTGAGGGAAATCCACAATATTGTTTTGGCACGAAGAAGTCATGTCCAGTATAAATGAGTTACCTGAGGAATCATCACCTTAATGTTCAATCTTTCCATGAAGCAGTCTAAGGTCAGTTTTATAGTACTTATATTAGTTGCTAGCAATACCACCTCCCTGCGATTTCAAATTTCTGAGAATATAAAGATAAGATTTCTGGAATGGACTTGCATCCACTTGAAATTGAATTGACAGGATACTTCCAGCCAGCACTGAGAAGATTCAATCTCATGTCCCAGGGATGAAGGGAACAATATTGTAACCAACCGGGACGTGAAAGTTTTCAAACAGCTAATACTTTAACTAGTTTGATTACATGTGATTAGGACAAACTTTAAAATTTAAAAAGACTTCAAGTTGATCAAAGCAGTTTCAATTTAAGCATTAAACTCCAGCTACGGGTGCTGCAATAATAGCGTTATTAACGCAATATTATTGTTTCTGACATTTTCTTGAAAAGATTATTTGGAATTGTCTAGGAAATTGAGCCAATTTTCCACTGATCACCATCCCCCAAAATCAAAGTTAGACATATTGACCCCAGAGTACTCAACCTGAAATGATTGAGCTAGGTTTCTCACTTCAGTTAGTATGGCCCCAACATTCCCTCAGATATAAAAGTACCCCTATGAGGAGATTTATGCTCTAACATGCTAAATGAGTGTGCCCAGAACAATTGCATGCAATTATGCTCTCAATCATAGAGACTTCTGGCCCACTGCACAATACTATCGTTGCCTTTTTTGAATGTTATTGAGAGTTTCACTCATATCCTCCAGAATGAGAGGGGTACATGCAACCATGAAAACCCACTAACAATTCACTGTGCATCTGCCATGCAGAAAACTGGGAACATTCATTAAGTTTATACAAAGAACTTAGATTTATACAGCATATTTCACAATAGGACATCTCAAAGTATTTTATAGTCAAATATGTACTTTTACATTATATTAACTTTAGAAAGGTGGCATCTCACAGTGCTATACCTTGAAAAGCATTGGAAAAGGGGACCAAATAATTTGTTTGTAAGCATTGGTAGGGAGATAAATATTGACCTGGACACAGGGAGTATTTTTTAGCTACCAACACCATCCTTCCCCATGAAAACTGGCTCACGCTGAATGAAACTCTTCACAAACTTGGTGTCATTTTGACTCAGAGATGAGTTTAGTCCTGAATATCTACACCATCACAAAGACTGTATATTTACCTGTTTGTGACAGCACCCAATTCTTCCCCTGTCTCAGCTCATTTACTGTTGAAATTTCCAACAATTTGTTTACTATTGAACTTACCTATTTCAACGCACTCTTAGCCCACTGTCTTCTATAAACATAAGTTCAACCAAATTAGGATGTACCTGTAGCCTAATTGACACCAATGTCATTCACCCATTACCCTTGTACTTGATGACCTACATCAGAGAACATTCTGGCAAAGTATTGATCTTAAAATTCTTATTCTCACTTTCAAATGTTTCCATGGCCTTACCCCATCCTTATTCTGTAGTCTTCTCCAAGCTTACAACCCTCTGAGATCACAAGACTCCTCCAATTCTGGTGACTTGTGTATCTGTAATATTAATAAGCGTGCCTCTGTCGTTGTATTTTCAGCTGCCAAGACCCATAGCTCCGGAAATCTCTTTCTCTCTCTTCCCCTTAAAAGTGCACATTAAAATGACCTCTTTCATCATTCTTTTGGTCACCTGTCCTGATATTTGCTTTTGTGTCTTGTGGCCAAATATTATTTCAGAACACTCCTGTGAAGCAACTTGGGAAATTTGGAGGCCATATATGTGCAAATTTTTTTTTGTGAAGTCTTGAAACAATTTCAACAGCAGGTAAGAAAATAAGACAGAATTCAAACCATAACAAGGAAAGAGCACAACAAAAGTTTAGCAGACTGATTCCTGGGATGTCAGGACTCACACATGAAGAGACACTGGATCGGTTCAGTTTATATTCACTGCAGTTTAGAAGGAATGAGGGGGAGATCTCATAGAAACCTGTAAAATTCTTAAGGACTGGACAGGGTAAACACAGGTAAACACAGGGTAAACATGTTCATGATGACTAGGCAGTCCAGAACCAGGCATCACTGTCTAAGGATATGGTGTGGGCCATTTATGACTGAGATGAGGAGAAACTTCTTCACATAGAGAATGGTGAACTTCTGTAATTCTCTGCCAAAGAAAGTTGAGGCCACAGCATTGATTATTTTTAAGAAGGTGTTTTTAAGAAGGCTAAAGGGATCATAGGCTATGTGGAGAAAACAGAAACAGGGGACTGAGTTGGGTGATCATCCATGATCATAGTGAATGGTGGAGCAGGCTAAAAGGGCTAAATGATCTACTCCTGCTCCTATTTTCTATCATTCTATGACTCACTGTCTCAATGCTTTCTCTGTCCTATTGTGCTACCTGTGCAATCATGGATGTGGCAAACCTAGTCAAAATTAACTAATCTTTAATAAGTTACACTTAAAATGCAGATAAACTTTTATAAAACCTTTTCTCTTTCAAGCAGATATCTGTAAATTTGGTGTACTGAGTTCATTCGATTGTATCTCACTCGCAACACGTAACAGGCAACTGATAACCATGTCCTTTGCCTTTGTAGTTTCCATATTCTGTTCTCGTGAAAGTATCATGCTAATCTGATCGACATTATTCATGACGAGTTCTGATTCCATGATTTTTGTTGGGGATGCATTGCTCACCATGCTGTCCATCATATATTGCTTGTACAGTTCCAGAACTTTCTGCTCAAGATAGTCATTGAGTTCTGAATTGGTAAGTGGCTGAGAATGCTGAATGATGCTTTTGTCCCTCGCACTGCAAACTCGCCAACAGGATGTATCGCTGTTGGCTGGCTTGTTTGGGAACTCTGCTGATAGTTTGGGGGACTCCATTGGCAGTGTAATCTCTGATGAATACAAGAATGGGACCATATTTGCATTGTAGCTTCCCTCAGGTGTCAGGCCAGATGGTTCCAAACTAATTGGCAGCACCTGATCTCCTGCAATCTGCAGGTCATTGTAATTATCACAGATACTTTTACAACACGAGGGAACCAAATAGGTTTCCTTATTCACACTGGAGCTCCCTGGAATATCTACAACAAGGGACTTTTGCCTTGTGATTGATGTGGCTTGTGAGGGCTGTACCAATGGTGTTGTTATTTTTCCCTTTGCGCTGAATCTGAAAGGTCTGCAAATAGACTTGCACTTTTGAAGAAGTGACAGAGCCCCATTAGGAACATCAGCCTGAGACGAATTCCGAAAATTACTGACAGAAGTCAGCTCTTGAGCCATGTTATCCTCTGAAGGTTTTTGTTGCTTCTGCTCATTCTGTCTCATCCTGTTTTCATTTTCAATTTCATTCCAGTAAGGAAATCCACAGATGAAGCCTTCACTTAACATACCTGAAAGAAATAAAAGCACAGGTAAAATGCAAATGTAGTATTGCAAGCTGAAAACTAATTCTCTTCAAGACTGTGTTCTAAAAGAAAAACAAAATTCCACAGATACTGGGACTTTGGCATAAAATAAGACAATAAAGGAAGTGAAAATACTTCTGGGGAACTAAATAGCCTCCCAGATGATGATTGAAGATAACGGCCAGGTTATCTACAATATTAGGAAGATTAGCATTATGTTGCACTTGTCACAACCTTGTGAACAAAAGTGAATTATAAATGAAGTCCTTTTTCTTGGAATGTAGTCGCTGTTGTAGTTTAACTAACACAACAGCATATTAGCACAACAGCAATGTAATCGTGTACAGATAATTATTTTTATGAATTAGTTGACAGATAAATATTGGATCATATTTCCTTCTTCTTCAAAATGGTGGGCATCGAATCTTTTATTTATCTCATATGACAGATGGTGCTAAGATTTCCATAATCCTCCAGCTGAAGTTTCAGTTACAATTTTGTTTCCAAATCTCTGGAGTTTACAAACTGTACATTGTTCTTCCATTTTGCCCAGCCTTCCTGCTGAAGTTGTCAGAAAAAAAAAATCAAGTGGTCCCAGTGGGCAAATGCGCTACTGAAGAGAACAATTAGGTGTAAGAAGAAACACGTCTCATGCTTTACATCTGGTCTGTGCTTAGTTGACTGATTTCAACTAATATTGTAGAATGATACCTGCAAGTGGTTACATCAGCCCTGGGTCCGAGAGGAGAAAAGACAACCAGGATTTCTATCTTGTGATTTATTCTAGAATTAGATGAAAACGAGATCTGGTTTAGTTAAATTGCCCTTTACATTTGAATAGTCTAACAACACTTTCAATCTAAACTGATACCTATTGTATACACAAACTCCTGAATGGCTGTCAATGCTTGTGGCACTATTGTCTGGCACAGAACACTCCAGCAGAAGGGAAGAAAGAAAAGAGAAGAAAGTATAAGAAGGGATATAAAATAGCACTATCTCTATCCCAATTTCTTTTTGTAAACTGCTATCCACATAGTCACAGATTTGCAGAATGATACCTGTAAGCGGTTCTTCTGAAGAAGGGTAACTGAACCTAAAATGTTATCTCTGCTTTCTCTCCACAGCTGCTGCTAGACTTCTGAGTTTCTCTAGCAATTCTTATTTTTGCTTTAGACTTCCAAGATCTGTAGTTTTTTTTTCAGTTTTTGTGTTTTTTTAAAGAACAGAAGGTCTTGATTGCCATGTTTAATGCCTTACCACGCTGAAAGTAAACTTGCTGAACTTTATGGCCAACCACATGACACCAAGTTATAGTCCAACAGGTTTATTTGAAAACACAAGCTTTCGGAGCCTCACTCCTTCTTCAGTAGTAAGTAAGGTGGTAGTTAGTAAGGTGGTAGTAAGTAAGGTGGTAGCAGACATAGAATTCATAAGTAAAAGATAAAAGGATCACACCATTGATGAGGATGTATTAAACAAACTGAAGATGTTGTTAAATCCTTAATTAGTCAGAAGGTTTTAATTGGTTAATATGCATATGTATATCCCTGAATTCCTTTCAATCAAGTCCCTGAGAGAGCAAAAGGTTTTATCCGTGTAAAGAAGAGATGACATTTTAGGTCAGACAATGCATGTTAGGTGTAAAGCCTTGTTTAGAATCTGTTTGCGTTTTGGCTTGGAGTCAGACTGGTTTTATTTGTAAAGTAGGAAATTATACAACACTACATAGAGTGACTGTCTATAAATTATGTGCTTTTTGAACAAAATAAAATGTACCTGCAAATATAAATTCACCCCATAGATTTACGTGTGTGTGTGTCTATGAGAGAGAGAGACAAAGAGAAAGAGGGGAGAGAGATACAATGAGTGTCTATGAGGGAGGTAGAGACAGTGAGTATGTGTGTGAGGGGAGAGACATAGAGTGAGATTGTGTGTGTGTGTATGTGTGTGTGTGTGTGTGTGAATTTGGGGATTTACATATACAAATTAAACAAATTAAAACTTTCTAACTGGTTAAAGATTTAACAGCATCTTAGGTTTGTTCATACATCCTCATCAAGGGTGTGACCCTTTGATCTTTACATATAAATTCTGTGTCTGTTACTATCTCTCTCACTAACACCTGAATAAGGACTGAGGCTCTGAAAGCTTGTGTTTTCAAATAAACCTGTTGGACTACAACCTGGTGTTGTGTGATTTCTGACCTTGTCCACCCCAGCACCTCCACATTATTGCCAATCAGAATATGAGGAAATGTTTATCCTCACAAAAACATGAGCGTGATAAATTCATAATTAACGTTGTTGTGCAAATACAAAAATCACACATTACAACTACTATCTCGGTGTCTGCTTGCTGTCTTACAGGTTTTTGATCAGTCAATGAGCAATAGCAAGTCTGATAATGGAAACAGAGATAAAAGGAAATAACAAGATGTGGAGCTGGATGAACACAGCAGGCCAGGCAGCATCAGAGGAGCAGGAAAGCTGACGTTTCGGGTCTGGAACCTTCTTCAGAAAATGGGTCCAGACCCAAAATGTCAGCTTTCCTGCTCTTCTGATGCTGCCTGGCCTGCCGTGTTCATCCAGCTCTACACCTTGTTATTTCAGACTCCAGCATCGGCAGTTCCTACTATCTCGAAAAGGAAATAAGACAAGTTTATTCTGATGTTATAATATTATTTAACTACCGTTTTACACAGAGCAATGAAGTGGTGCCTATTAGAGATAATTTATTATGAAGGTGCACATGGACTTTTGGTATTAGCCAAACTTGCCAATGAGATTTCTCAGAACTGAAATGTATGGTAATCATGATGATTCATATGGTCAATGGCTAAAGTGACTTTATCGTGGTGCAGGCTAATAGGGTCTGATATGTGGTGAGATGATTCCTTATTTCGTTGAAAGTGAAGCTCATCTTCATGATAAGCATTTTTCGCTAGGAGGAAATTATATCTTTTCACCCACTTTCCTTTTCTAATTGATTAAAAAAGGAAATATTACATTTATGCAGAAACTTATCATAGTTCTTAGAAATGTTATAAAACAATTATGTCACAAATCAATTCATTTACTTGCATTATACAGGTAGGTAACAGCTAAGTTGCAAATTGTTGAGAGAGGAATATTGGCCAGTACACCCACAGAACTTTGCACTTTTCAACGAATTGTACTATGATGCTTTACATCGATTTGAACAGTTTGAAGTTTTACTCAAAGTTTAAGATGGCATCTGTTGAATACCAACTCCATTAAAGCATGGCTTCCTCAGTACATCATTGATGGAAACTGAAGACTAACTCCTAACATCCGAGGGGTTTGCAGCCAAGCTTTCTAAATGAAAAAGGAAATGCTACTAAATGGGACAATATGCAATGGAACCTCTGCTTTCGGGCATTGATTGCTCTGTTAACAGTGAAAGTAATTTCATTTGTTGGCAACATACTAGTCTGTGTCTGCTATTTCTATTTTCACCCAACATCACATTTTCTCGTTCTATATCATTAGAAAGTCCCCTCTGATGGTAATACCATGGAATTTTCGGCTAAATGATGTTTAATTTCCAAACTTGCTCTGTCACTGAATTTAAAATCTTTTAACCACACATTGTTTTCTTGAAAGATCTGCTTGCACATCTATTTTGATAGCCCAATTCTTTAAATTGCAATGAAAGAATTCTGATATCACATTATTTAAAATTACATAGAGTCCCTCTAACTCTGTGACTAAAAACAAAATTCTTAAGTATGTTACTTCAAGAATATGCTTCCTGGTTAAGTGATTGAGGAATTGAGAAAAATGTACTCATGACCCACAACAACAGTGACTCATATCTATCTGGCGCCTTTAAGGTAATGAAATGCTCTAAGGCACTGCACCGAGGCATGGGGAGGCAATGGCCTTGTGGTATTATCGCTGGACTATCAATCCAGAGACCCAGACAATGTCCTGGGGATCTGGGTTTGAATCCTGCCATGGCAGATGGTGGAATTTGAATTCAGTAAATATCTGGAATTAAGAGTCTAATGAGGACTGTGACTCCATTGTTGATTGTTGGGAAAGGAAAAACCATCTGATTCACTAATGCCCTTTAGGGAAGGGAACTGCCATCCTTACCTGGTCTGGCCTACATGTGACTCCAGACCCACAGCAATGTGGTTGACTCTTAACTGCCCTCTGGGCAATTAGGGATGGGCAATTAGGGATGGGCAATAAATGCAGCAAAGCTAGCGACGCCCTCATCCCGTGAATGAATAAACATCGAACAGTACAGGCCCTTCAGCCTATACTGAAGAAACCAAATCATTATGGAAGGGAGTTACTATTTTGGACTATTATAGGAAGGGTCTTGCCAACAATGGAGCTAGTCAACTGAAGGCACAGCCAACAATGGTGGAGCAATTAAAATTACAGATGCACAAGAGGACAGAATTAGAAGAGATGGGATATTCAGAGGATTATGGTCTGGAGAAAATTACAGGGACAAAGTGAGGCAAGGCCATGGAGAGACTTGAGAACAAGGATAAGAATTTTAAAATTGAGACATTGTTCAACCAGAAGCCAAGCAACCAAGGCATGAACAAGAGTTGCAGCAGCAAGTGAGCTGAGGCTGTGGTGAATTTGGTAATATGAAGATGAAAATAAGTGATTTCAGGAATGGCATTAAAATAAAAATAGAAATAGATCTCAGGATCAAATGTGACACCAAAGTTAAGAAAAGACTTGCTAAATTTAATTCTGATACCAGGGAGGTTGGAGTCAGGAGCTAGGGAAAGAATTTTGGAGCAGGCTCTAAAAACAAAGGCTGCATTCTTCAATATTTAATCAGAGGATTGTTCATCCAGTGACAGTAGGAGCTGCAGATGCTGGAGAATCTGAGATAACAAGGTGTAGAGCTGGATGAACACAGCAGGCCAAGCAGCATCAGAGGAGCAGGAAGGCTGAAGTTTCGGGCCTAGACCCTTCTTCAGAAATGGGGAGAGGAAGGGGGTTCTGAAATAAATAGGAAGAGAGGGGGAGCTGGATAGAAGATGTGGGCAGGAACAGCAACTCATATTCTGCTTGGGAACCCTGCAGCCCAATGGTATCGATGTGGATTTCACAAGCTTCAAAATCTCCCCTCCCCCTACTGCATCCCAAAACCAGCCCAGCTCGTCCCCGCTTCCCTAACCTGTCCTTCCTCCCACCTATCCCCTCCTCCCACCTCAAGCCCCACCCCCATCTCCTATCTACTAACCTCATCCCACCCCCTTGACCTGTCTGTCCTCCCTGGACTGACCTATCTCCTCCCTACCTCCCCACCTACACTCACCTTTACTGGCTCCAGCCCCGCCTCTTTGACCTGTCTGTCTCCTCTCCACCTATCTTCTCCTCTATCCATCTTCTATCCGCCTCCCCCTCTTTCCCTATTTATTTCAGAACCCCGTTCCCCTCCCCCATTTCTGATGAAGGGTCTAGGCCCAAAACGTCAAGCTTTCCTGCTCCTCTGATGCTGCTTGGCCTGCTGTGTTCATCCAGCTCCACACCTTGTTATAACAGATTGTTCATCCAGTACTGGATGTCAGATAAGCAGAGTGATAGTTTATCAACTGTGGAGTCGTGAGAGTTTTTGGTAAAACAGATCTAGGTGTTATCAATATGATACTGTAAACTTCAGAACTTTAATAACTGTTCATGAGAGGATCAGCAATAATTTTTTTTCTGGAATAATCTGTTCAGGGACAAGTAAAAGCTGTTATAAAGGAAATAAAAACGATATGCTAATTAACCATCCCTGGGAAGAAGGAGCCAAAGCAACATAGACAAGTTGTTTACTGGGAGAGAGAAACTAACATTGCTTGATAACCTGCTGCCTGAAAACAAATGGGCAATTAAGACTGCATGCAGAAGGAATGCCCTGAGGTAAAGGGGTTAATTGAAGAAGCTTGGCCTGCTGTGTTCATCCAGCTCCACACCTTGTTATCTCGGATTCTCCAGCATCTGCAGTACCTATTATCTCTTAATTGAAGGAAAAATTATTTTCAAACAGACAGTCAATGCTAAAATGTAACAACGAACAGGAAAGCTACTTAGTTTATACTTTTGATGAAAGATCTAAAGGATCATCAATAACATTACACCACAAGCTTGAAGGAGAGAAAATTGTATAAAAATTCAACTCCAGGAGTCTTCAGCATCAGAATTTCGAAGAACAACACTAGACAGGATGGAACCCTGGACACATTCAGAGACAGACACTGTTGCTTGGAATTGTAGCTAAATACCACCGTTAATCAGGTAATAGCTAAGTTGAGTTGTGAGGCTTACCTTGCTTACTTGAGGGGTTTTATTGTGGTTGCTACATGCAATAAAGTTTAAATCATTATTTCAGTATTTTGTTGCCTGTGAGGTTTCTTCATTAGCAGCCAAATTAAAAGTAGTTTTTTTGGTAATTTACACACATCAAAACACGTGGTAACTAAACTTATAAACAACTGTTTGTATCACACAGCTTGCTCATAATGGTTTGTTGTAACATTGATCTGACTCCCAAGTGGCGACCTCTCATAACCTACAAAAACAGAAATTGCTGGAAAAACTCAGCAGGTCTGGCAGCATCTTGTGGAGAGAAAATAGAGTTAACATTTCGATCTAGTGACCTGTCTTCAGAAACTCATAACCTATTTTATTTCCTAATGGCATTGTGGGTGTACCTACACCAAATGGATGCATCAGTTTATGAAGGCAGCTCAGCGCCACCTTCTTAAGGGCAACTGGGAACGGGCAATAAAAGCTGATCCTGCCAGCAAAGCCCACATCTCATCTTTTTAAAGAAATATTCCATTAAAGTTATTTGCTTCTGTTTAGGTGGCAAAGTCAAGAATCTGGAATTAGGATAACTTCAGCACCTTCAGCACATTTTCAGAGATCTGAGGATTGATGAATATTGATCTATGGATTTTATCAACTTATTCAAAGATTAAACCTGCAAAGGCAACTTCCCACAGTGAAGACTGACAGTGACCCTCAGGTAAATATAAGAAATGAAACAGGCTGTGGATGGATTTGTTAACACTTTCCACTGAGTTAGGCAATACTCTTAGTCCTCCTGCCTCCAAGATATTTTACTTAAATGAAAGCACCTTTTCAAATTTAACTGTCAGTGTCCTGACAGAATCTGAAGTAGGGCGGGATCCCATGACTATCTTGATCATTGTTAACTGATTTCTCAACATGGACCTTCAGCATGCTTTAAACACCTAATTGCATTTTAGGCTGACAAATAAAGGGCTCCATGATATAAAAGTGGGACAAATTCCTGTACAAAAGAACATATGTGTCACATAACATTTTTCCACCCCGTATTTGCCAATTGTTCAACCAGCAGGCAAATGCTGACCACAAAATCAGACATAAAAGAATATTTTAAAAATTATGATCCATGAAATGCCAATGAATCTATAATATTTACGACAGTAGTTTTAAAAATCATTTTAGAAAATTTAAATTTGTAATTTGTGTGTTAATGGCAAAACTCATTAAAATAATTGTGTTGGAATATACAGTATGTTCCAATTTATTTAAAGGTCAGTCTTACACAAATGTCACACCTATACTCTGCATCCTAAACTTAAGTGGACTGGAAGAAGATCAGTAGCTTTTAGCAAATTAATTCAAATGATGACATTTCTCCCTATTCCTGAGTTGGAAGGTTGAAGCACCTCACCTCAATCCCAACATAAAACGGATCCACTATATGGTAACAGTGCAGTTGGGAGGATTTGGCATCAAAATAATTGCCATCTGAATGAGAATAGAACTATAACTGATAGATAAGCAAGCTGCAAATCAGATTCCTTACATTAAAAACCCTCCCATTAAATATAAAGATGAATACTGCAAACAATTGTACAATAAATCTATAACAAGGTTTGCATTTCTATTTTCTCAAAAATATTAAGCATCTTATATATCAACAGTCTCTTATCGCTCAGTTGGCTGGACAACTCGTTTGTAATACAGTGATGCCAACAGCATGGGTTTGATTCTTGCACTGAGGTTACCATGCCAGACTCTCCTTCTCAATCTCTCCCTTGGCCTGAATTAGCTGAACCACCACCAATTGTCTCACTCTAATGAGACAGCAGCTGTATTATCCTTTACTTTTATAGCTTAACAGGATGCAGCTTTTGCCATGGATTTAGAGGACAGATAACTCATCATGTTTAGTCCAGTACTCAAAGTGCATTAGAATAGATAAATTGCAGTCACGAATTGTTATAGTACTAAAAGTTCATTGTTCATTTATATAACAAATATTAAGAATTAAGATCATGATGCACTTGACTATCCTTCACTCTATATTTAATGCTTGTCGCAGTCCCACCCTTACACTAAAATAATTTGTCTTGTTTAATATCTCTGAACATTTCAGTCGATAACTGCAAAGTCATTTATGTTTTGCTAAGCAATTTAATATTTTATGAAGCTCAAAGAAAAATGCCTACCTTCCGTTGCAGTAAAAAAAGTTTAAATCATCGTACACTGCACAACAGAGAGGAACTGCTCAATTAGAGGAAGTTGAGAGTCTTTATCTTTACAGATCACATCAAAGAGGAAGTAACCAGTAACGTCAACTGATGTATGTTTTTGTTATGCAACAGCATAAGGAAAAAATAATGAATTTAGATGCAGATTTCAATGTTGGTATAATGGTAACAATAGATAACAAATGCATGAAACAATACAGATATTTATAGAACATAGAACAGTGCAGCATGGTACAGGCCCATCGGCCCACGATGTTGTGCCGAACTTTTACCCTAAACCTAAGGTTTATCTAACCTCCACCCCTACCTTATACTATCATCCATATGCCTATCTAATTGCTGCTTAAATGCCCCTAATGAGGCTGACTCCACTACCCTCTCTGGCAATGCATTCCACGCCCCGACCACTCTCTGAGTAAAGAGCCTACCTCTGACGTCTCCCCAATATCTACCTCCACTAACTTTAAAACTACGCTCCCTTGCAATAACTACCTCCACCCTAGGAAAAAGTCTCTGCCTGTCCACTCTATCTATACCTCTGATCATTTTGTACACCTCTATCAAGTCACCTCTCATCCTTCGTTGTTCTAAAGAGAAAAGCCCTAGCTCTCTCAACTCTTTCCTCGCAAGACCCTCTCTCCATTCCAGGCAACATCCTGGTAAATCTCCTCTGCACCTTTTCCAATGCCTCCACATCTTTCTTGTAATGAGGCGACGAGAACTGCACACAATACTCCAGATGTGGCGGAACCAGGGTTTTGTATAGCTGGAGCATAACTTCATAGCTCTTGAACTCGATCCCTCTATTAATGAAAGCTAACACACCATACACCTTCTTAACAACTCTATTCACCTGGGTGGCAGCTTTCAGGGAACTGTGAACATGAACCCCAAGATCCCTCTGTTCTTCCACATTGCCAAGAATCTTTCTGTTAACCCTGTATACTGCTTTCAAGTTTGTCCTTCCAAAATGAATCACCTCACATTTTTCAGGGTTCAACTCCATCTGCCACTTCTCAGCCCAACTCTGCATCCTATCAATGTCCCTTTGTAACCTAGAACAGCTGTCCACACTGTACACAAGGCGACCCACCTTTGTATTGTCCACGAAATTGGTAATCCACCCTTCCACTCCTTCATCCAAATCATTAACAAAAATCACAAATAGAAGAGGACCCAGGACAGATCCTTGTGGTACACCACTCGTAACTGAGCACCATGTTGAATATTTTCTGTCCACTACCACCCTTTGTCTTCTAAGGGTCAGCCAATTCTGAATCCAATCTGCCACATTTCCCTCTATCCCGTGTCTCCTTACCTTCTGCCTGAGCCAACCATGGGGAACCTTATCAAACGCCTTGCTTAAATCCATGTATACCACATCCACTGCTCTACCTTCATCCATGTGGTTGGTCACCTCTTCAATCAAACTGTGCCTTTCCAAGTGATCATAAATCCTATCTCTTAGAGCCCTTTCCAATAATTTGCCCACCACTGATGTAAGACTAACTGGCCTGTAATTTCCGGGGTTATCCCTATTCCCTTTTTTGAACAAGGGAATGACGTTTGCCTCTCTCCAATCTTCCGGCACTATACCCGTGAATAGTGAGGATGAAAAGATCATTGCCAAAGGCCCTGCGATCTCTTCCCTCACTTCCCATAGAATCCTTGGATAAATCCCATCAGGCCCGGGTACTTATCTATCTTCAAGTTCGTCAAAATTCCCTGTACATCCTCCTTACTAACATCAACCTCCTCTAGCTTACCAGCCTGTTTCACACTGTCCTCCTCTACAACTAGGTCCCTCTCTGTTGTGCATACCGAAGAAAAGTATTCATTAAGGACCTCTCCTATCTCTTTAGGCTCCGTGCACAAATTCCCTTTACGATCCTTGATCGGCCCTCCCCTTTCTCTGTTCATTCTCTTATTCCTCACGTATGTGTAAAAAGCCTTGCAGCTTTCCTTTATCCTATCCGCCAAAGTTTTCTCATGCCCTCTTACAGCTCTTCTAAGCTCTTTCTTCGGCTCCTTCCTGGATAACTTGAATCCCTCTAGAGCCTTTTCCGTTCCTTGTTTGCTAAACCTTACATAAGCATCCTTCTTCCTCTTAACCAGTCGTTCGACTTCTCTTGAGAACCAAGGCTCCCTCACTCGACCGCATCTTTCCTGCCTGCTAGGGACAAACATATCGAGCCTACGCAGTATGCATTCCTTAAACAATCTCCACATTTCAATAGTGCTCTTCCCTGACAGCATCTGTTCCCATTTTCTGTTACCCAGTTCTTGCCTAACAGAATTGTAATTACCCTTCCCCCAAGTTTAAACCTAACCCTGCTGTATGTACCTATCCTTTTCCATGACTATTGTAAAAGTAACAAAGTTATGATCGCTACCACCAAAATGCTCTCCTACCAACAGGTCTAACACTTGGCCCTGTTCATTGCCAAGCACTAAATCCAAACTGGCCTCTCCTCATGTTGGTCTGTCTACATACTGTGTCAGGAATCCTTCCTGAACGCACTGGACAAAATCCGCTTCACCTAAACTTTTACAACTAAAATGTTTCCAATCAATATTTGGAAAGTTGAAGTCAGCCATGACTACGACCCTGTGACTTCTGCACCTTTCCAGTATCTGCCTCCCAATCCACTCCTCCACTTCTCTGCAACTATTAGGAGGTCTGTAAAAAACTCCCAACAAAGTGACTGCTCCTTTCTTCTTCTGGACCTCAACCCAAACTGAATCTGTAGACATATCATTCTCGAACTGCTTTTCAGTAGCTGCTATACTAGCCCTGACTAGCAATGCCACTCCCCTGCCTCTTTTTTCACTCTCCCTATTTCTTTTAAAGCTTCTAAATCCCGGAACTTCCAACAACTATTCCTCTCCCTGAGTTACCCAAGTCTCTGTAACGGCCACAACATCATTATTCCAAGTACCCACCCATGCTCTAAGTTCATCCACCTTATTTCTGATACTTCTAGCAGTGAAGTATACACACCTCAAACCATCCCTGTGTCCACAATTTCGTTCCATCGACCACATTTCTTTATGAACAACCTCACTCCCTGTTGTGTCTGTTGGAAAGCTGAATACCTCATCCCCTGAATTATAAATCCGGTTCCCTACCCCCTGCCAATCTAGTTTAAACCATCCTGTATAGCTCGAGCAAACTTCCCTCCCAGAATAATTGTGCCCTTCCAGTTCAGGTGCAACCCATCCTTACTGTACAGGTCCTACCTTCCCCAGAATGTGCTCCAATTATCCACATAATGGAAGCCCTCCCTCCTACACCAGCCCTGTAGCCACGTGTTTAGCTGCACTCGCTCCCTATTTCTTACCTCATTATCATGTGGCACTGGTAGTAATCCAGAGATAACTACACTGTTTGTCCTGGACTTTAGCTTCCAACCTAACTCCCTGTACTCGTTTTTCACATTCTCAGCCCTTTTTCTATCTATGTCATTGGTACCAATGTGTACCATGACTGCTGGTTGCTCACTCTCCCCCTTAAGGATCTTGAAGACATGATCCGAGACATCACGGACCCTGGCACCCGAGAGGCAACATACCATTGTTCAACTCGTTCATGTCCACAGAACCGCCTGTCTGTACCTCTTACTATTGAATCCCCCAATACAATTGCTCTCCTATTCTCCCCCCTTCCCTTCTGTGCCACAGGGTCAGGCTTAGTGCCAGAGACCTGTCCGCTATGGCTTTCCCCTGGTAGGTTGTCCCCCCTAACAGTATCCAAAACGGTATACTTACTATTGAGGGGAATGGCCACAGGGGATTCCTGCACTATCTGCCTATCCCCCTTCCCCTTCCTGACTGTCACCCAGCTACCTTTTTCCTGTACCTTGGGTGTGCCCACCTCCTTATAACTTCTCTCCATCACCCCACTCAGCCTCCCGAATGATCCGGAGTTCATCCAGCTCCAGCTCCAGTTCCCTAACGCGGTTTATGAGGAGCTGGAGTTGGGTGCACTTCTCGCAGGTGAAATCAGAGGGGACACCAGCAGTGACCCTTACCTCCCACATCCTGCAAGAGGAGCATGCAACTGCCCTAGCTTCCATTCCCTCTACTCTGGATTTCCAGAAGAATAAAAAGAAGCCTTACCTTACCAGCCCTCCCAACAATCTTTTTTTTTGGTTAGAGGAGGAGGATGGGTGGGTGGACTGACAAACGAACAAAAATTGAACCTTTTCATATTATGAGGCAATTTACCCAGATACATTTGGCACTAAAGTGTATCTGAGGTGGCTGAGGTAAGGTTTTGGGCTGCAACCCTGATTTAATCCCTGTTAGTGCAAGATACTATCTTGTTTGAGAAATGGAAACATGCATGAGGAGCATGCCTTCTTCTCAAAAGAGCAGATATTGAAGTACTCTATCTGATGGCTGGGGCAAGGAGGAAACAGCAAAGAGCAGAAACAACAAAGAAAGAAAAGAGAGGGAAACAGGAATTATTGTATTTAGTGACACAGAAAGCATTTCTGTAGCTCTCTCAATGATCCCATGTGGTGTGTTGATCCCTAGTGTCAGGGTAAAGATATCATGGAGAGGATGATATCCTGCAGGAAGCGAGCAATGAGTCAGAAGTTGCTTTCTATGTTGATATCAATGACATATCTTTAGGTAGGATCTTCCCAGCTGCTGAATGACTTTGCGTTCACTTTCAATAACAGTCCTCAATATCTCAGGGTTCATTTTGTAGCAGCAACTGCCTGCATCTTTCATTCATGGAGCTTTGCTTCAGACAAGAACCAGCCTCATCACCTCATCATGGCACGTCTCTGACACAGTATGATAATACTACACTTGCAAGTGCAGTAACACCTTTCATTGTAATGCTGCTGCTTTCACCCCACTTTGCATGCACCTATCTCATCTATTGGAATAGGATGTATCTCAGGGCTCTAATCTTGTTCTCTCAGTAGACACTCACTTTGCAACTTCTTGGATGCATATCACATTTCTGTCCTGCCTTGCTTTTTTGTATGTCACTACATGACTCTGAACTTCTGTCTTGCCTTGTGAGGAATACTGCTGCTGGTGAGCGCAAGATAGCACATGCTGTGACACTGTAGGAATATGGTGTGTACACAATGAGGCATGCAGGAGAGAATTGAGTGAGATAACTCAATAAAGGTCACAGACAGTAACCGCCATGAAACTCCCTGAAATTGATATTTATCCACCTGCTAATCTTGTTTATCCCCTCCCCAACTGCACTAAGAACCACCCAAAAAGGATATTTACTCCAATCCTGCTGAGGGACAAGATTTCCATTTTTAAAAGTTTTCCATTTTTCCATTCCCAACCGTTCCATTTGAACTAATCTCAATTTCCCAAGAATCTGAAATCCTCCTACTTGTACCATGCCTCAAGCCACATTTTGATTCTCTCGATTTCCTGTTTCCACTGTTATGATCCTAACTGATGTTAATTTATTTTGTTCTGGCTTTAGTGAGGTGGTCTCTCACTGAAGTATAAGGACACAATGCTACAGATTTGGTTTTAATAATAAAACAGAAGTTTATAATGCAAAAGATATCTATATATAACTTAATTTGAAATATTTCAAAATATATGGCAAAACAAAATCCCATCTATTAGAATTCCCTCTGTGTGGAAAGAGGCAATTCAGCGCACTGAGTCTTCACTGACTCTCTGAAGGGCATTCCACCCAGACTCACCAATCCCCCATCCTATCCCAGTAACCCCACATTTTACCATTCCTAATCCACCTAGCCTGCACATCCCTGGATATAATGGACAATTTAGCATGGCCAATCCAACTAACCTGCACTTTTTTGGAGCAGAGCACACAGTGGAAACCCACACAGACATGGGGAAAATACACAAACTCAACACAGACAATCACGCAAGGCTAGAATCAAGCCCAGGTACCTGGTGTTATGAGGCAGCAATGCCAACCACTATGTCACTGTGCTATTCCCAACAGCCTCACTCACAGTACTCAAAAACCATTTGGAGATCACTTCTTTATCATACCCACAGGTTTGACTTTGCTATTTCTTTCAATTCCAGGTCTTAAGAGTTTCCATGCCTATCTACACAACTGCAAGCTGTGGTGGCCAAGATCTTTTGTATATGTAAGGATGAGCTAGATAGATTCTTAATCAGGAGGGCAGTCAGGGTTATGACGAAAATGGGGAAAAGTAGATATGAAGAATGCAGATCAGCCATGATCCTATAGAATTGATGAGCAGGTTTGAGGGACAAATAGCCTATTTCTTTTCCTATTTTGTATGGCCTTATGATCTAAGGGCAAGATTACAATACTTGATGAATATTTTGCATCAGTGTTCATTAAGGAAGAGGAATCTGACTAAAAAAATCAAAGTAGAGATGATAGAAGTGCAAGAAGGACTCTCTTATGCATTGTAGGAACAGCCAAGTAACCAAAGGGCAGGATACTGGTGTTGTGTTAATGGCACTGGACTTGAAATCTAAAGGCTCAGGCTAATAGCAAGAAAATTTTGTTTCAAATCCCACCATAGTCGCTGGTGGTGGAATTTAAATTTAAAAAGCTAGAATTGAAAGCTCGTCTCAGGAATGGAAATAGTGAAACATATCAACTGTAACAACTCTTTTGGTTCATTAATATCCTTCAGAGAAAGAAACCTCAACTTGCTCACAAAAGACTCCAGTTCCACAGCAATGTGGTTGACTCCAATCTGTCCTCTGAAATGGCCGAACAAACCATTCCATTCAAGGGCAAATAGTAATGAATAACAAATCCTGTCTTTGCCCATGATACCTTCATCCCGTGAAGGGATTTTTTTTAACAACTACAATTTAGTGAATTTAACATCAGTGGTGTTTAAGATTTTAGATACAAACATCAAGGAGTTAAAAAATAATTAATAGGCACTTGGAAAAGTTTATGCTAATTAAGAAGAACTAGTGCAAATTTCTAAAAGATTGGTTGTGTTTGACTAATCTACTTGATGAAGTAACAAAGAAGATTAAGGAAGGGAACACAGTGGATATTGTCTATATGGATTTGAAGAACATATTTGATGAAATACCACATTAAAGGTGGGTTAACTAAATGGAGACTCACGGAATAGAAGGGCAAGTGCTAGATTGGATTTTAAAAATTGTTGGTTTAAGGACACAGAAATCTGCAAGATATGGTGAGTGATTGTTTTCTTTAGATGGGAGAAGGTAGACATTGGTGCTCTCCAAGAGTAATTTCTTTTTATAATTTTTATTATACACAATAACTTGAAATTTTGCATATGATGATTTCAAAGTTTTCCACTGATAGAAAATTTGAGGGAATTAAAATGCCACGGCTATGGGGATAGAGTGGGAGAATGGGACTGATAAGATTGCTGTAGAGTGGAGTCAATAAATGGAGTCAATGAGCAAAATGGTCTCTTCCTGTGCCAACACAATTCAATGGCATTGTAGAAAGTTACCAAGAGAAGAAGACTGCTTGATCATGGACATTCTTCTGGATGTGGCTTTTTGTGTTCATCAGGAATTGGCATATGAGATGAATCCAGGCCAAAAAGTACAGAAGGTGCAATAGGGAGGGACAGGAGAGGTCCCAGATGCTCTGTGGAGCATTGATCCTACATTCACACAATCATACATGAGACAACTTAATTCTACCAAGGAGATCATTATAGAAATCTGTGACCTTGTGGAGTCCTGGTAGTATCATTTAATTATATACTGCCAGAACCTGCAACACAAGTTCAGAAGCAGGGACAATGCTCAGCACCATTCTCAGTTCCTTACATATTGAAACAGTCCATGAGAGTAAGATTTGGACAACATTCAGACTTGGGCTAAAAGTGGCAAACAATATACATGCCACAGAATTGCCTGCCAATGACCATCACCAACAAGCCAGAATCCAACCCTCTCCCCTTGACATTCAGTAGGATTACCATCACTGAGTCCCCTACCATTAATATCTTTGGACTCATCACAGGCCAGAAACAGATCTTCACCAGCCACATAAATACTGTGGTTACAAGAGCGAGTCAGAGGCTAGAAATCCTGTGGCAAATAACTTATCTACAATAACTCCTTAAAGTCTGTCCACTATCTACAAAACACAAGTCAAATGTGTGAACACTTGCCTAGATGGGTGTAGCTTCAACAATACTCAACCAGCTCAAAAAGTAAATCTGCCTCCCCGTTAAGACTATACACGAATAAGCATTTAGGTATTTCATACTACAACAGAAACTATGCTTAGAGGATTCATTGGTGATGAAATACTTTGGGAGTTCATGAGGTGATGAAAGATGCTGGGTAAATGCAAGTCTTTCTTTCACTATTATAATTTCTGTGATGTGGTGTACCTTGAGATCAGTTCAGAAAATATTTACAAGAATTTTGACAGGGTTGGAGGGTTTGAGATATAGGGAGAGGCTGAATAGATGGGGGCTATTTTCCCTGGAGCATCGGAGGCTGAGGGGTGATCTTATAGAGGTTTATGAAATCATGAGGGGCATAGATAAGGTGAATAGCCAAGGTCTTCTCCCCAGGGTGAGGGAACCCAAAACTAAAGGGCATAAGCTTAAGGTGAGAGAGGAAAGATTTAAAAGGGGCAACGTTTTTCATGCAGAGGGTGGTGCGTGTATGGAATGAGCTCCCGCAGGAATTGTGCAGGCTGATACAATTACAACATTTAAAAGGCATCTAGATGGGTATATGAACAGGAAGAGTTTAGAGTGATATGAGCCAAATGCTGGCAAATGAGACAAGATTTATTTAGGATATCTGGTCAGCACGGATGAGTTGGACCGAAGGGTCTGTTTCCATGCTGTGTATCTCTATGACTCTACAATTAAATAGTCATTATTTTCTTTAAATTGGCAACTTGTTATGAATCTATGATTCCTCCAAAAGGTCAGATATTTTGCTTTTTCAGTCATTTTGAAATGTGAAAGGTCATTTGTGATGAGTTGATTTATTCATTTGTTGATTAGTGGAGTCACTGAAAAATTTCCATACCACTCAAATTGGCTCTCTTGTTGCTATTCTGCTATTTCCACTATGTACATTTGTACATTACTATTAACCCAAAATGTGAAATTGTCATATCTAAAATCATATCCTAATTTTAAAGATTAAACAAATATCTTCACATTTCATTCAGAATTTTAGCGTTGCTTGTGGTCTAAAAGGCTTAAAAATAAAGTTAGTTCATGATGTGAAACTTTTTTGAAAAATTTCTATTTAATGTCAAAAATCTGTGACTGCGCTGATATCTTAACAACAGAAAGTGTTTAATGTAACTGCACCTGGAAAAAAACAGAACCGTTTCAGAACTGATTTTTGTTTTTCAATCTTACTTCACTAAAGATCACAGAGAGCAAGAATCTGCAATGGTAAAGCAAGAAGTGAAAACTGAACCTTTTTCTCATTTACCATGCAAGTGCAAAATGAAATAGGATTGAGCTTGTAAAACTAGCTTAATTTAAGAAGACAAAACTGCTGTGAGGAAGTGAAAATTGTAATGGACCAGATTTTGTTGTGGTAATGATGGTGAAACTGTCAGACTTCACTACCACTCTACTGAAACTAATGTTGACAGAGAGAGAGAAAAATTACAAAGAGGTTCTGGAGAGGATGTACTCAGAAATGCATTAACACCAACCCATTTTGTACATGTAGATGATGCTTGAACATAGAATAAGTTTGGTGATGTGCGTATATACTGGCTGCAGAGGAATCATGCCGCAGGTCATGTTGTTAATGCTGAAAAGAACCCATGGCCCACACTGAATGCAGTCATGGCTGAATCTATATGCAACCAAAAACAGTGGCCCTTAAATAGACCACTTCACTTGGCACTGCCAGTAAATAGATAAGTCTTTTTAAAGATTTTATCTTATCCATTCCCTTGTGACTCCGGGCTTGATTGCACAAACACACGACTCACACCTTTCACCATCAACAGAATTAAGCTCATTTAAATTCCTACTATCAGTATCCTATAATGCACCAACACCCCTGCACTCGTTGACCTCCTGGTTCCTGGTTGATTAACGTGATAATTTAAAAGTTTCCATCCATGTGTTCAAATCTCTCCATGATTTTTCTCTCCCTGTCTCAGTAACAACCCTCTGAGATTTTTGCACTCCTCCATTTCAAGCAAGTTGAACAACATCAGTTTGAGTCACACACCTTTAGCTGTGACTTTAGCTGTTAAGGCCCTAACTCCCTAAACCTCGGAGTCACTCCCTAAACCTCTCCAGTTCTGTACCTCTATCTCCTCCTTAAAACATACCTGTTTGACGAGGTTTTGGGTCATCTGCCTAATATCCCTCATCGAGTTCAGTGTCCAATATTGTTTGGTAATGCTACTGTGAAGCATATTCAGGCATTTCACTAAGTTAAAGATGCACTAGAAAGGCAAATTTTGCTGCTGTTGAAAATGGGAATTAAATGAGCGGGCAAAGCAACGGGTTGAGAGATAAACGCTTTGCCAATGTGGTGTCTGCGAGAGTGCAACAGCCGACCGTGGATGTGATGGAAATGTGGAATTCAAAACACAAACAGATCATCTCTGATCTTAGTCAATGTAGGAGGAGCCTTGAGAAGCTGGATGGTCTACTTCTGTTCCTATTTCATATGTTTGTATGTATCCACAGTTTGTGTATTTAATTTATGAGGCCTGAAGCTCTATAACAGTTTATCTTGAGCTGACCCACTCCGAGCTTGAGCTGCCAGGCCAGCACTATGCAAACTCACTCCTCAGTGCCTACAAATAAACAATGTTACAGAATTAGCCACTATTAGGTTTAGCTGGATCCATAACTTCAACATAAGAAATAAGAGCAGGAGAAGACTATTTGACCTTGCTCCTCCATTCAGTAAGGTCATGGCTGATGTGATTATGGCTTTGATTCCACTTTGCTTCCTTTTCCACATAACCCTTCATCCTTATAGCTGTAAAATCTCTCTAACTCAACCTTACCAATATTCAATAACTCAGCCTCCACTGGTCTCTGGAAAAGAGAATTCCAAAGGAATGTCCCCCAAGAAATATATCTAATTATCAGCCTTAAATAGGAGACCCTTTACATTGTGCACAATGTGTTTCCTGGCATTCTAGATTCCCTCACATGAGAAAGCATCCTCTCAGCATCTACTCTGTTAAGCAAAATCCTCTAATCCCTTTGAACATTATTCACAATATAATGCCAGATGCGTTGTCAGCTTAATCACAGTTTCTTTCTGTGCTAATGAATATGGTAAGGTGTTCCAAAAAATCAAAACTTCTCCTTATTCACAACCAGCGCAAACAGAAATTGCTGGGAAAGCTCTGCAGGTCTGCCAGCATCTGTGGAAGGAAATCAGAATTAACATTTCGGGTCCAGTGACCGTTCCTCAGAACTGGCTTAATTACAGAGTCAGAGTTGGATCTGAGAGCACAGAGTGCAGTCAGTTCACGGGAAGATAGGTTGGAATGGGTGAAAGGGGGCAGGGAAGTTAAGGCAACCAATGTCGCATTGACAGTTCTCAACGAACATGTTGATTTCAGGTAAAAGGCCAAAGGGAAGGGTCCAGGTGGAGGGAGAAGTGGGAGGTGAGCAAAGGGATTGTTAGGATGAGAGGAGGGTGCTTGTCCAAAGAAAAGGACATGGAGGCAAAGACGATGGAAGATGAGTTCAGTTTGATGTTGTGCCCAAAATTCATTAAGGTGGGGATGCAGAGGGAGAAAACTGAGGCCTTTTCTGAGTACAGAGCATTCAGCATCAGGGAGCAGAAAGTCAAGAGGGATAGTAAATACATGACAGGAGGTGGGATTGTGAAAGGGGATGGAGTCTCCTTATCCAGCTAGAATGTCAATAAAACTTAACTAACTACATACAAGATATAAGTAGATATCAATGTGAACTGTGAAGTACGAGCCAATTTTAAGGATTATCCCTTTTTGTTCACTTTTCTTATGCCAAAACTTTTTCATGGAAAGGAAGATGTATCTCACCTTTCCATGATTGTCTACAAATTTCTTACTTAAATTATTTTAAAAATATGCCAAAAGGATCAAGAACAAAGGGCACAGGCTTAAAGTGATGTGTCAAAGAAGTAATAATGACATGAGGAACAACTTACACAGCAAGTGATGGAAATCTAGAATGCACTGCCTGAAAATGTGGTGGAGGCACGTTCAACTAAAGCATTCAAAAGGGAATCAGACTATTAACTGAAAAGGAAAAATGAGCTGGGATACAATTGGGAAGGCAACAGAACGGCACTAAGTAAATTGTTCATTTAGACAGGCATAATAGGACAAATGGCCTCCTCTGGCACTTTAACAAGCTAAGATGTTAACAATGTCACCAAGTTCTTTTTGATGTCTATCCAAGGACTGAATAGTCACTACTAGCAGCAGGAAGGAGATTGTGGTTTGGAGATACTGCTACTGGTCTAGTAATCAAGTAGGCCCAAGCTCTGGGACACAGGTTGAAATACCAGCAGGTGCTAGAATTTGAAATCAATTAATAAATCTTGAAAACTGAAAACAATTTAATTAATGATTATTGTGAGACTCTTATGAAATGTCTTAAAAACCCATCTCCTTTGGAAAGGAAATCTTCACTTCTTACTTGCCCAGGCTTCAGTGTGACTCAAAATCCATAACAATGTGCCTGGTTCTTAACTTCCCTTTAAAATGACCCAGTAAGCCACTCAACTGAAGGGCAATTAGGGATAAGTGACAAATTTTGGCCCCACTAGCCTTGCTCACATTCCATGAAAGAACTTTTAAAAAAAGAAACAATATCCTATTTACAGTTTGAAGGATAAAGAGTAACATCCTTTAAATTCATGTAATAATTCTGTTGGATCGTGAAATAAAGATAGATATTGATGAAGGGAGCAGTCCATTAAATTCTATAAACGAACCGTGATTAGTAACCAATATAAATGTTCTTCAAGTTTACACAAAAAAATCTTCCTTTTAGTGAAACAAAATAATGAACTGTGGATGCAGAAGATCTGAAACAAAAACAGAAACTCAGTAGGTCTGGCTGCATCTGTGGAGAGAAACGTTTTTGGGTCCAGTGACCCTTCTTCAGAGTCAAATCCTTTCCTTTACCCCTTATCCCCTATATGGGCTTATCATCATGGCTTAAGGTAGACAGTAAAATCATGCCCAAATTTAATTCACTGAACTATCTTATTTCAACCAGTTAATTTAGTTTTATTCTCTCATGGGACGTGGGCACTGCTGCTGGGCCAACATTTATTGTTCATCCCTAATTGCCCTTGAGAAGATGGTGGTGAGCTGCCTTCTTGAACAGCTGCAGTCCATGTGCCGTAGGTAGACCTACAGCACAATCAGGGAGGGAATTACGGGATTTAGTGATTGTATAAATAACCTCCCTTCAGGCCTTGTACAAGACAATGTGTGAGTGAGTTAGGCTTTTCTTGCTTTTTATCAAACAAGTCAGACAAGAGAAAAACAATTGGTTATTAATCTTAGAATCATAGTTATCAGAACATAATCATTGAGTACACAAATAATAACCACAAAAGAAGTAAGGAGTCACAATGGTTGTTCAGTTATGTCAGAACTGTAAACATTTGAGGATGATAACTTTATTGATGAGATCGGTATTTCAGATTAAATCTGGATGCACCTAGTGCATGGATTTAATGGGCTGACTTGTAGTGCAATGGTAGCGTCTGTAACCCTGGACCAGGAGGCCTGGGTTCAAGTCCCACCTGCTCCAGAGGTGTGAAATAACATCTCTCAACTAGTTAATAGGTAAAAAAACAGAGATCTAGCCCTACAGACTGCAGTTCAAGGGACAACTGACCAACACATCCCCCAAGAGCAATTGATAGGCAATATATACCTGCTGATCCAGTGATGTCCACATCCTGCAAATGAATAAATAAATGGATATAAATTAGTGACATAACTTTAATTTTAGATTCCTTGCATACTTCACAAGTTATTAGCATTAGAAATGGGATGTGAGTGAAGTCTTCATGCTTGGAGTCAACAATGGTTCCAGGAGTTGTATAATATGCTTATGAACTGGCAGATGAACTGATATGCTGTGACACAAGAAACAGAATTCTGATCAAAAACATCTTCGAGCGTCTGATGTCAAGAAAATAAGCAATTGAGAAAATATTTCTATTCGTTTTCCAGTTTAGACTTAAAACTGTTCGTATTCCAAAATTGAGATGTTAATTATTCCAGTTCAAATATTAAGAGCACAGTTTGAACAAAATACAGCTTGTGCTCTACTTAATGAATTACTTAATGGGCTTGGATAACATTTCAAAGATTGCTATTTTAACAAAGTTCTTAAATTATCAGGTTAACAAAGGAATTTTGTACTAATTTGCTAAATAATTTGTGAAAAGCAATTCAAACGATAGCTTTAACTTCTTTGAATATCACAGTAAATCACTTCAATTTCATATCAGACAGGCTTTGCAAACTATGTAAGTTACATGAAATAATCAATTTACTGATTAGTCACTTTCTGCAATAAGATGGAAAGTAATTACATTTTTAACTTCGTTACATGCTCAGTAATCTGGCTGAGTGGATTGCCCATATGTTACAGTATCTACTTAATTTTCATTCCAAGATTTTAATTGCCACTCACTAATTTTAAAATTATGTTCTTGATTCCCCCATTGGAGGGATTAATTTCAAACTACTGTTTGCATTTCTGTGCAGCTATTTCTTGTTTTGAAAATTCTTTTCTTGTGGGGTGAGGGTTGGGATAGGGACCTTCTGATGGCGCACACTGTAACAGAAGCAGGAGATGTGCAGAAATTAGGTTTACACAAGTACTTAAAGTTATGGCAGAATTTTTGGTGAAATTATAGTAGCCACTTCAGGAACCTCGGAGGAAATTCACAGCAATGATTTTTGGTGCTGCCCCACTTTAGGCCAGCAGAGGGAGGTGTGCAGCATTGTACCACAGAAAAGAGAAACTGGGTAATGGAACATGGTGGAACTAGGCAGTAAGGTTTGAACCTTAAAATTAAACCTGAGGAATTCGAGAGGAATAAGTGTTGTGCATTATATATCCATATATTCCTGCATGTAACCGCTAACATTGAAATTAAATTGAATAACTCACTAAAGTTATGTAGACATTGTAATACACTCAGTACAGTGCCACACTTGGGAGCAAATATCATATGGTTGCTATCCGAATTATTCCAAAATAATTATAAGAAAGATACAAATTAATAAAAATTGCTAAGAATTTATTACCATGACTATATATTTAATATTTTCCATAATGACGGCAATTCCAATTTATGTTCTTAGATCAAATGTCCAATTGAATGATTCTTGGAGGTTTGTTTTTAAATCAGTAAACCAAAAGGTTCTTTAAAGGATTATTGTATTTAACTGATTGATAGAGAGAATGGCCTTTCACGGAACATTCCATAGCCCACTACTTGGTCCTTAACTTCTAGCAAGCAGAATTGAATTCTTGAATGACGTTAATGCAATCAGGGAGTTAGACTGTAAGACCATAAGACATCAGAGCAGATGTGGGCCATTCAGCCCATCAAACCTGTTCTGCCATTCAAAAAGATCACCACTGATCTGATCTCTTCAATTCCACTTTCCTGCCTTTCCCTATGACATTTGATTCCCTGAATGACTAAAAACCTGTCTATTTCAGGCTTGAATGTACTAAATGACCCAGCCTCAACAGTCCTCTATGGTGAAGAATTCCACAGATTCACAACTCCCTGAAAGAAGAAATTCCTCGTCATCTCTCTCTTAAGTGTTATTAATGTCTCTTATTCTGAGATTATGCCCTGTGGCTCCAGACTCTCTGACAAGGGGAAACAACCTTTCTGCATCCATCCTGCCAAGTCCCCTAAAAAATCTTGTATTTTCAACATGGTCACGTCTCATTGTTCTATATTTCAATGAATACAGGTCAAATCTACAAAACGCCTCATAAAACAATCCCTCCATATCTGGCATCTGCTTAGTGAACTTTTTCTGTATCGAATGCCAATATACCTAAAATAAGGGACCCAAACTGATTTTAGTGTGCCAGCTGTGGTCTGATTAGTGCCTCATATAGTTGTCGTAAAACCTCCCTGCTTTTATACTCCATTCCCTTTCAAATAAAGGCCAAAATTCTATTTATCTTCCTTACTACGCATTAAACTTGGATGCTAGCTTTCTGTGATACTTAGATGAGGACTCCAAAACCCCTCTGTTCTGTTGCTTTCAGCAGACTTTCCATTTAAATAACATTCAGCTCCTGTATTCTTCCTCCTGAAGTGCATAACCTCATACTTCCCCACCTCATATTCCATCTGCCAAGTTTTTGGCCAGACGCCTTACCTGTCTGTAGCCCTCTGCAGGCTCTTTGTGTCATCCTCACCATTTGCCTTCCCACGTATTTTGGTGTCACCTGCAATTTGGTGATAGTACATGAATTCATTGTTCTTTATCTGATTCAAACATCAGATTCCCAAGGAAAGCAAGGCAAGTTTTAAAGATCCAGAGAACAAAGAGAGAGACAGGCCCAGTTAGCTCATAGTAAGTCAGAGGATGCACTGAATTAGTTCTTCTCAAACTTTATCCCAGTGATTCCATTTCAAGGCTCAAACAATGTTGTCGCCCTTCAGTAGGAATTTTGAAAGCAAGGGCCTCCTTGAGTAGGTGCATTGCTTTTGTAACTTTGTCGAACTAATGGCAGCCATTATTGCCTTAGATCTGGCAATCCCAAACATTAGCTTGTCACTCCATTCGGGATCCTGATTTCACTTTGGGAACTCTGCACTAAATTGTTTAAATAGGAGCTGGTGTGAAACTTTGTGTAGAGAAAGTATTCTAATATGCATGCCTGAAATATTAGAATACTATGTGCAGTAATCATGCAATTGAAATGTTGAGATGTTGATATCTGTGTTAGTCTCAATTTAATTTGTTGATTTGAGTGTAACAATGCCTGAGGTTTGATACGTGACATTCAGATGAAATCAGCTTGGGCGTTGAACATGAAGGGTACAAGAGTACATAACATTGCACTGTTCTGGTACTGGCTCATAATTAGACTTTGATTAGTCTTATTGTTTTTAATTAAGATTAGAAAGTTTCTCCAGACTGATGTTGCATAGTGAATTTCACTAAAATAAGCGGGATTCCACTTTATAATAATTGTTGGTTGTAAGGATGAAGATGAGGAGCAGAAGGAAGCACCAAAGGAAATCTAATTGCTGCTTCAGATGCAGAAACCCAAAAAGATCAAATAGTGATTATTTTGCTAATTACCATAGAATTCATAGAATTTAGGCTACTGAGTCCCCACACAGGCAATAATTCTTAAATTCTAAAAAGAATTATATGAATTTCCTCACTGATATAATTTAAATGCTCCACCTGAATAATTTATTTAGTTCACAGATGTACTTTGCTTTTTGACTTTATATCTTTAGAGCTATGTCTGCAAATGTTTTCACCTTGCTAAGTGTTGTTGTTACTTTTAAGGCCAGCCCAGCTTTTTGTGCTTAGAGCCTTGCAGTTAGGACTCACTCAGCTATTGCAAACAGAATTTCTGTCCTTGTCCTGTTCAGCAATGTTAAAATTAACTGACACTGTAGTTTTTGACAGGGTTAAGAATCTGGGAGTTTGGGCTGGCAACTGTTCCATTCCACTGTACTTTGGACTGAGAATTCAGACTGTGTAGACTTTAAAACAAGTGGAATTTTAAATAACGTAAGTACTAACAAACTGTTCACTGGACATTTTTTCATTCAATGTGGATGCTTCATAGAATCCCTACAGTATGGAAACAGGCCATTCGGTCCAACAGATTCACACCAACCCCCCAAAGAGCATCCCACCCAGACCCACCCCAGCCCTGTAGTCCTGCATTTCCCATAGCAAATCCACCTGCAAATCCCTGGACACTACAGGCAATTTAGCATGGCCAATCCACCTAACCTACACATCTTCAGACTATGGGAAGAAACCAGAGCATCTGGAGGGAACCCACACAAACACGAGGAGAAGGTCCAAACTCCACACAGACAGTCACCCGAGGGTAGCATCAAACCTGGATTCCTGGTGCTGTGAGGCAGCAGTACTAACCACTGAGCCACTATGCCACCCATATACTGATTGGACATCTCAAGCAACTCAGCTGTAGAGGCTGCCCTGGGGTCATCTGACTTGGATGTCAGATTGGATCAAGGCAATTTCTGGGAGACAACTAATACCAGAAGAATAAGCTCCAGTCAATAACAGTAATAAAACTTCGAATCTCTATTTCCTATTCTAAATTTTTGATGAACACTTTTAAAGGAATAATGTCTGTTTTTTTCTTTGTAACCTCACACGTTGTTTCTATTTAAATAATTATCTAATGCCCTCTTGAATGCCTCAATTGACCTGCCTTCAACACACTTCAAGCCAGTGCATTCCAGACCCTGATTACTCACTTTAGTGAAAGCTTTTTTCCTCATATCACATTTGCTTCTTTTGTAAAACACGTTAAAACTGTGCCCTGAGTTCTCCCTATCTACTCTGTCTAGATCCTTCATTATATTGAAAACGTCTATCAAATCTTCTCCTAGAATTCTCTTCTCCAAGTAAAAAAAGTCCCAACTTCTCCAATCCTTCTTAATAACAGACATGTCTCATCTATGGAACCAGTCTCATACCACTCGAGCTCACTGGAATTATGTTCATAGGCACAATTTTGTCTCAGGAGCAGCCTGACAAGAGTCCAAAGTTATCAATATTTATGACAAGATTTGAAATGAAAGGCATACACCTAATTCCAGCTCTGAATTCATTGATCTATAATTCCATATCATATGTTGGAACTATTGAACTCATAAGCAATCTTCGCATTGAAATGTCTAAGAACATGAAGAAGGAGGAGGAGGAGAAGAAGAAGAGGAAAGAGTAGCAACAACAGAAGAGACATGAGGCTCTGGCTGTGGACAAACAACTAGCGTATGCAGAAAGGAATCAGGATCATCCTTGGCCGAGAGCAGTCTACAGAGAAAGGGTATTCAGAAGGCATTGCAGCTACCTGTAGATGAATGAATGTGAAGAAGACATGTTTACATGAATAGAGAGTCCTGTAAGCAGATCTGCAGTTGCTAGGATTGTGAAGCAATGTTATGTTGTGGCACTGAAGTTCACAATGGCATTGAACTTCCACGCTACTAGTTCCTTTTAAAGATTAATAGGTATTTGTCATCCAAAGGTACTAAAGGATACGGGGCAAAGACAAATATGGAGTTAGATTGAAAATCAGCCATGATCATACTGAATGACAAAACTAAGGCTAAGGTGGCTAAATAACCTTCTCCCCACCTTATGGGTGGAATGTTTCTCTTCTTTTGACTAAGTGTCGAGATGGACAGAAAAAACAGGAGAGCCACCACTCACAGGCAAGCTTTCCCATGCAATTATTTCTTCCCAGTTCATTGCATATGCATGTATTGATTAAGCATCAAATTTCATGCGCAGTAGGAATTTCTGAAGCCTGCCAGGACCTTTTGGGCTCCAAATGCCAGGCACCATATTTAAAAACCAACCAGATAGCACTTCACTCTCTCCAACGCAGGAAGTTCATTAAAGAGTTTCTCATCACCCCTACCCAACCTTGAAGATGCAGAGACCAAGAAAAACTTGGCTGCACAGTTTAGTGATGCCTCCCAAGTTGGTCCTTTAGGAAAGAGATGAAATTCTTTTCTCTATGGATGGCAACAAGTGCCAATTTAACTGGTGAAAGTCAAAGGAGGCTGTGATGGGGACCTGATAGCAAGGCAGTGCCCTTGGGCAGATCAAGAAGACTGTGCTCCAATTCCCCAAGAAAGATTTGTTGCATTCTGCCATAGTGTGTAACACTACTTACTCAATCTTTCATTTTCCGTTGAGTATGAGTTAGCATTGTAAATCTGCCCCTGCAAAAGACTGTCATAAAGAAGGTTTGGTGCCAGGCATCTCAGTCTGATGCTTCATATGCAATTAATGTCTATCACTTCATTGCAGCGACTGGGCACTACTGATACCACAGTATTAGTGCTTCTCACGTGTGCCACACTTAAAACATACAAATAACTACAACATTCAGCATCTCACATGCCATCAGCTCACCGACCACTCTTTGCAATTAGTGGAATGTACAAAAATGATGGCTTGCATGGTACAAGCACATAACCTCAAAAATAGTCCTCTGAGTTGATCCCACATTTGAGTTTAGGCCTGCTAGCCTGCTATCGTCAGGTTTGCTGGTGTCAGCTAATGTGGCTGCTCATTTGGGAGGCTTATTAGCTCAGTGAGGCTTCACATCAAAACTAACTGAACCACAAGAAGGCAGACTACATATGACGAAGACTTCACATGAGCTGATTGACCTGGTGAGGCTTCAGCCTTTGCACTGTAAGTGTTAATGCAAAGAAACACCTTGTTCTGAAGGACCGAAGTTAGTAAAGAGGTTTGTATTCACCAAAACTTGGAGGAAGAAGTCTACCACTCAATGTATATGCCTCACATATATAGTCAAGCTTGTGAAAAGATAGAATGCCCATTTTTGGCTCAATGTCAAGACTGCACCTGTGAACATGATTCCAACAAGCTGGCATGCTACTGAGAATTCATAACATTGCTAATAAACACAAAAGAAGTTCCTGCCAATTATAGTTAGGAAACTCGATCAGCCTGAAAATGTTCTGAGAACTTGATAGTGTAAGTTTACCCACCATTAGGAAAAAGACGTTTTGCCCCTCTTACAAGCTTTGGTTGTTTCTGGAAAACTCCACCTTACATTCCTATTTTAATAACATGTGGGACAGGAGTGCACAGCTGGTGAAAAGATTTTAAAAAAGCAAGCATGAAAAGCTAATCATATGTGAGAAAGTTAATGAGATGAATTCTCTACAAATTTCGTCACTGAAAACTGTTGGTTTGTAGCAAAATTTGGAGTTAGTGGGAATCAGGGTAAATCATTCCACTGCACAAAGTCATATCTAACACAGAGAAGATGCATGTGGTTGTTGGCAATCATCTCATTCTCAGTGTATACTTCCGGAGTTCTTCAGGATAGTGTCCTCAGCTTAACCATCTTCAGCTGTTCCATCAATGACCTTCAACAATGCAAAAGTCAAAAGTAGGGAGATTTGCTGATGATTCAGCACCATTCATGACTGCTCAGGTACTGAATCATTTTGTGCCCATATGCAACAAGACAATTATTCATAGCATGCAGTGCCAAACAATGACCATCTCCAACAAGACAGAATTACCATTAACGGCCCTTGACATGTGATAACATTACTATCGCTGAATTCCCCCCGTATCAGTATTCTGGAATTTACTAGAAACTGAACTCAATACTGTGCTGCAAAAGGCAAGTCAGACACTAGGAATTCTGTGATGAGCATAATAATAAAATCACCATAGCCCCAGAAGACTATAGGGTTACTCTCTCATTAGATAAAGACAATTGCTGGTGGTTTAGTCTGAGGATAAACATGCCTCAGGCGAGGGGAGAGGTTGAGAAGGTTGACCTTCGCTCACCTGCTGACTCCCCAAAGCCTGCCAACTTTTAAGACAGAAGTCAGGAATGTGATGGAATAATCTCCATTTTACCAGATAAGTGCAGCTCAAACAAAAATCAAGAGACTCAGCACATGCATCCAGGACAAAACAGGGCATTTGACCAAAACCTCACCTTAAACACTCACACGCTCCACTACCAACAAACAACGGCAGCAAGTATGATATAATGCATTGCAACAACATGTTAAGCTTCCTTCAACATCACTTCGCAAATTTGTGATCTGTACAGCAGATGGGGGAATAGACATGGTTCCATGGAAGAATTTATTTTAAAAATCAGTAAGGCAATTAAAATTTTGAGGAAGATGAATCAATTATATTTCTAACACTCTTTTGTTCAATACTTCTTTGGACAATTGGAAAAAAAAGGAAGAACTTGTATTCAGTCCTACCCTTTTATGAGCTTGGGACATCCCAAAGTGTACGACAACCAAAAAAGAACTATTTTTAAGATGCAACCATCATTGTAATGCAGGAAATATGTCCGCTAATATCTATACTGCAAGATCCCACAAACAATAATTAGGTAATCATCAATTGATCTGGATTTATTTTATGATACGGGGTAGGTAGTGACAAGGTCACCTAGGGTGATCTTTGTCCTTAGTTCTTGAGATCTTTCAATTTGACCTGAGAGGACAGACCATACAAGTTTTTTCTGAAAGGTGGGTCTGAAATTCCCTCTATAACAAAAAAGGGGAGAATGCTACAAATGAAGTTGTGATCAGAAACAGTTTTGAATTAGTGACTAATTGTAACTCTTTTCACTTGTGCATACATTACAGTTAACCAGATGAATTAATATGAAAAAGTTGGAATCTCACTTCCTGATTGTCCCATATTAAATTTGAAAGAATAATAGTCTGTCCCACATCAATTTTATGATTTGGAGCTTTTATGCTTTTTGTTGCACAGAAGAAACAGGGGTGGGGGGTACATGGGTGAGTTCAAAAAACATTCCATTGATTACATTGCTTTAATAATGAACAAATCTCGAAATGCATTAGAATAGACTGAAAATGGCAAATACTGTTCTAAGTGTAGCAAAAAAAAAAACACCCACTGTAATTTCAAGTATACACAGTTGAATTATGAAAAGCACAAAATAAATTACATTTTAATTATCTGGACACTGCGTGCACTTCTGCAAAAGTTACAGTTGAACACAAATATTTGAACTTTTTTCTCCTTTCAACACCTTATTTGTAAACAGACCCTGCTAATAATCCTGGACTTTTGTCATTCAAACTATATAAACTAGTCTCCCATTGGGTTGCTGGTTTGCCAAATTCTTGCTGATCAACAAGTACAAACAGTTTTCTGAATGGCTGTCTGCTGGTCTGCTTTGGGTCACAGGAGAGCATTTATCATCAGTCTGGCCATTGCAAGGTTCAGGTCAGCCTTTTCATTAACTTATAATACCTGCTCACATTTCCAGCAACATTGTGCGCAATAGCCTAAACATTTATAAACAAATCAACTAATGGGACATATTGATGGTATCTGCTTGACCAAAATCAAAGTTAAGGTTTCTCAGCAGCTTCCAAAGAAAGCCAAATGGCTCTAGGGTGGCACTTGTAAGCAATGCATTGCCTCACCTCCTTTGAAATATGTGGAAGTACTAAATACAGAATAATATCATGCCTAACTTTTCATTAAAAGTGATTTTTCCTGTTCAATTTTATCTTTAGAGGGTTACTGATTTCCAATACACCATATGGCTGCTGAGTAGATTTTTTTTAGGTGGGTCTTTATCTGGCACTTTACATTGAGCAGGCTCTAAATTGAGTGTTGGCATTGCAAGCACCTCTTCTAAAAAACAGAGATAAAAGGTACTGCAGACGCTGGAGAATCTGAGATAACAAGGCTTGGGGCTGGATGAACACAGCAGGCCAAGCAGCATTATAGGAGCAGGAAAGCTTGACGTTTCGGGCCTAGACCTTTCATCAGAAATGGGGGAGGGGAAGAGGGTTCTGAAATAAATAGGGAGAGAGGGGGAGGCGGATAGAGGATGGATAGAGGAGAGGATAGGTAGAGAGGAGGCAGACAAGTCGAAGAGGCGGGGATGGAGCCAGTAAAGGTGAGTGTAGGTGGGGGGGTAGGGAGGAGATTATTCAGTCCAGGGAGGACGGACAGGTCAAGGGGGCGGGATGAGGTTAGTAGATAGGAGATGGGGGTGGGGCTTGAGGTGGGAGGAGAGGATAGGTGAGAGGAAGGACAGGTTAGGGAGGTGGAGATGAGCTGGGCTGGTTTTGGGATGCGGTTGGGGGAGGGGAGATTTTGAAGCTTGTGAAATCCACATTGATACCATTGGGCTGCAGGGTTCCCAGGCTGAATATGATTTGCTGTTCCTGCAGCCTTCAGGTGGCATCACTGTGGCATTGCAGGAGGCCCAGGATGGACATGTCGTCTGAGGAATGGGAGGGGGAGTTGAAATGGTTCGCGACTGGGAGGTGCAGTCGTTTGTTGCAAACTGAGCGCAGGTGTTCTGCAAAGCGGTCCCCAAGCCGCCGCTTGGTTTCCCTGATATAGAGGAAGCCACAACGGGTACAGCGGATGCAGTATACCACATTGGCAGATATGCAGGTGAACATCTGCCTGATGTGGAAAGTCTTCTTGGGGCCTGGGATTGGGGTGAGGGAGGACGTGTGGGGGCAGGTGTAGTACTTCCTACGGTTGCAGGGAAAAGTGCCGGGTGTGGTGGGGCTGGAGGGGAGTGTGGAGTGGACAAGGGAGTCACGGAGGGAGTGGTCCCTCCGGAAAGCAGATAAGGGTGGGGAGGGAAAAATGTCTTTGGTGGTGGGGTCAGATTGCAGATGGCGGAAGTGTTGGAGGATGATGCGTTGGGTCCAGACATTGGTGGGGTGGTACGTGAGGATGAGGGGGATTCTTTTTTGGTTATTATTGCGGGGACGGGGTGTGAGGGATGAGTTACGGGAAATGTGGGAGACACAGTCGAGGGCGTTCTCGACCACCTCAAGCCCCACCCCCATCTCCTATCTACTAACCTCATCCCTCCCCCTTGACCTGTCCATCCTCCCTGGACTGACCTATCTCCTCCCTACCCCCCCACCTACACTCACCTTTACTGGCTCCATCCCCGCCTCTTTGACTTGTCTGCCTCCTCTCCACCTATCCTCTCCTCTATCCGTCTTCTATCTGTTCCCCCTCTCTCCCTATTTATTTCAGAACCCTCTTCCCCTCCCCCATTTCTGATGAAGGGTCTAGGCCCGAAACGTCAAGCTTTCCTGCTCCTATGATGCTGCTTGGCCTGCTGTGTTCTTCTTCTAAAAAACAGTTCTTTTAGGTTATTCTTCTGTTCTGGAGGTGTTTAGTTGCAGAAAGACTGCATCAGTTGTCAAGAACTATTGCCACATCTTGTAACACCACGTCCAACATGATGCCTACATCATTCCCAAACCACACTTGCAAATATCTGTCATACTACTCAACTGGTGTTTCAGTTCCTCAAATATGATACAAATTTGGCAACAAGGCATGAACAGTGGTAATCACACTCATGGAGAAAAGATATGGAATGCATTCTATTGTATCTTGAAGGCAACAGTCACAATCGAGTACTTCAAGTTGGATCATTCCTTGAGGCCAAAGTTCCACAAATGAACTTAATAACACTTTTCCATAAATTAATTTTTATGCCTGTCTATTTTGTAACAAACCATTTACAATCATAAATTTTGTGACAAAACAGCAAATAACAAACTTTGGCCTTTAAATTTTTTTTATAAATCACAATAAACACAAGCTCATAAAATATGGGAGCACAAGTAACAATTTGGCCCATCAAGCTAGTTCCACCATTCAATAAGATCAGATCTGACCTAACTGTAACCTTACCTCTACTTCCCACCTTTTTACCGTCACACTTGATGAAAAGCTTAAAATTGAGACTTTGCCAGTCTGGTAGTAAAAGCAGGAGAGTAAGCACAGGCTGTGTGAATGGGACTTGGTGCGAATTAGGATGCAGGCCCTAACAAAGCATAGCATGGTTCATATTTTTCTCTTGTTTCTGCTTTTGGATAGCAGCTGTTGATTAGTCATTCATACATCTTTCTGATATATCTTTTTTGTTACTTTATACATCTTGCTCCTAAAACTCCAATATTTCTGTGATTTAAGCTCCTCTGTCTTCCACTGTATCACTGACCCTCCCTTTCGACTGAGTTTTTTTTTGCCAGGATGGAAACTTGTCATGAAAAAACTGACAAATGAGCTGGAAATCATAAATCCAAACCCTGGACGTGGCAGTTCCCATTTTCACAAGAGTAGATCAAGATATACCCATGTACAGTGCCTGGTCACTTAATTCATCAGCTGTCTGTAACCAATACAGATTTTGGTAGTCCAGAAATGTGAATCCTGAAGTGTACAGTGTGGACATTATGAGAGTAGGTCTGAACTTTATACACTTGTCCGTACAACTGGATGTAAGGTAATCCTGTGGAATTAGCCCCAAAATTGTATTCACTGCCCCAGAATTGGCATGAACTTATTTCCAAATGTATTCCCTTAAACAAGGGAGGAGGAGGCTGGGGCTGCTGGTCTCACAGAGTAATTTTTTGCTTTTCTTAACAATTCTTGTTCCCTGATGCTAGGAAGAACCGTGTGCTTCAGTAGAGCACATTCAGCCTTGTGTGTAGGAAGATAGATGATGCGCATTGCACCCTTTCACATAGAAGCCATAGAAGTCAGTCAATACATGCAACCATAAAAAAGTGCAAAAGTTCAGATGGAAGAGGCTGCATGCCAGGAAGTGAGGAGGATAGGGTTCCACTCTGTGGAAAGCATGTACAGACAGGATATGATTCCTCAATGTGACAGAGAACTGGTGCCAAAGGAGACTTAGGTTATGCAATGAATTTGCAACAGACGTATGTTTCATTGTCTCGCAGCAACTCAAGCCTCACTATGTTGACCCCAATGCTTCCCTGTGAAAGTAACCGTCATATTGGACTTTATGACTCAAACTTTCCAGGGTTTATCTGGGGACATGTCTGGTGTATTCCAAGCAGCAGCTCAGACCTATGTGAATATGTGAATAAGATCTTATATGCTAGTGTGGCAGAATACATTAGTTTCCTTAAAGAGTCCATAACTCAAATACACACAGCCTTTGTCCAATTATTGACATGGAGGTCCCAGTGTTGGACTGGGGTGGACGAGGTCAGAAGTTACATGACACCAGGTTATAGTCCAACAGGTTTATTTGAACTCACAAGCTTTCGGAGCGCTACTTCTTCATCAAGTGAAGTGGAGGGAAGGACACAGGCACTGAATTTATAGGCAGAGAGATCAAAAAATAGTACGAATGGTAACGGTGTGAGTGGAGTGTTGGTAGGATGAATAACAAGTCTTTGCAGGTAATCAAAAATGTCAGACCATGTGAACAGAGTGTCAACAGCTGAATAGTAAGTGAAAGGATGACCTATGATTCAATTAATTGAGGCAGAGAGATAATTACAAAAAATGTTTTAAAAAGATGGTGCTGGAGACAAGCCAAATAGCTGGAATAATATGAAAGGAATAAGAATCGCATGCTGAGGGTCTAACCAAAGTAATAAGTAATCCAAAACTGTACAAACTAATTAAGGTAGAGAGATCATAACAAGCTATTGCGGTGATGGTGTTGAAACAGAACAGTAAGGAAGATTTTACAAATCCAGAACAGCATGGTGGGGTTACATATAGCACAACATGAACCCAAGATCACAGTTGAGGCCGTCTTCATGGATAAAGAACGTGGCTATCGGTTTCTGCTCAGCCACTCTGCATTGTTGTGTATCTCAAAGACCGCCTTGGAGGACGTTTACCCAAAGATTCGAGGCCAAATGTCCTTGACCACTGAAGTGTTCCCCCACTGGGAGGGAACACTCCTGTCTGGCAATTGTTGCGCTGTGTCCATTCATCTCTTGTCCTTGCGTCTGCATGGTCTCGCCAATATACCGTGTCTCGGGGCATCCTTGCCTGCAGCATATGAGGTAGACAAAATTGGCTGAGGCATATGAATACCTGCTGGGTGGTGTTCCCACGTGTAATGGTAGTGTCCATGACGAATTGCTCCCACATGTGATGGCCACATACCCAGGGCTGCCATTGTGGAGAGGGGATCATTGTCTTGTGCAAAATAGATTTTCATAAGGCTTTTCTTTCAGAATTACCATCAGCTAGTCCTTGGTGACATGCACCTAACAATGTTGCATATTGAAATCACAATTATACAACTGACTGGTCCCTCACAAGGAAACAACAAACTTTGATTAATTTGTTACAATCACATTCATATAGCTGCAACCCTCACTATCATAAACAGGAACCTCATTGCAAGCACACATAATATCATGTCCTAAGATTTGAAACCTTGCTCACACGGCTGACATATGTTGTAGCATACATTCAGATATGGCATCTTACACACAATATTCACACAATTGTGCCACATCAGCCCCTTGAAAAATGTTTTGCAGGATCCTTTCAGGCCAACTGCCCTGTTAATAAAGTAGCTGGCACATTCAACCTTCCCGACGTTCATGTATCTCTGGCTTGTTCACAATGCAAACATGAATGCAAATACAAACAATGTAACAAGTACCTCAGATGAGCAAAATGACCTGAATACATGGCCCACCAAGTGTGATACTTACACCTAGGCCAATATGTGAACGATGCTGTGCAGCCGAGTGCCTTGGACCCAGCATACAAGCTTGTTCCTGTTTATGGTATCTGATCATTGAGACCCCTAAAAGTCAATTTACTTGGTCATTGAAAGGTACAATGAAAGTCTTGATGTTTGTGTCTTTGACCTCTGGATTCTCTGTAGTACATAACATAGGACAGAGACTTTTCTATGCTTCACAAATCAGGCCACATCCTTGCTCTGGGGGCCAGCATTCCGAGATGAAGCACAGCAAGCCATCCTGGTGAGCACATTCATAGTTTTATCTTTTTTTGAGTTGTTTTGTGTACAAAAATTTACCAAGTCATGTACAACTATCTATAAGTATTTTCAAAAAGTGCACAAATAAGCTATATATATGACAAATATAACAACAGCATCCTATATTCTCACACACTTATAGACCATTTCGCATGTTGCCATGAAGGAAATGGAGGCAGGCTGCTCATTTTTTGGTTTACACCACAATAGAGCACATTGATGACCTGTTTCTATGCAAGGGTACCTGTTGGGTACCTACTTCAGACTCCGACATCTGCATTTCTGCATGGGCAGCAGTGGTCACTAACAAATTTGGAGTAAACAAGGGGTTGCATAGGGTTGGGGGAGTTGTAAGAAGATGGGAGTGCTGAGAAGCTTCCTGTACGTTCACATTCTTCTGTAATCTTCACAGCCTTAGTTCAACCTTAATGATGCATTAATGGAACTGGCCACTGTTGCATACCAATAATCTATTCCATCAACAATGTGACCATCTTGTTAAGAGTACACAACACCTCACGTTTTGCATGGTTGGCACAGATTGGGCAATTCAATGCAGCACATTCATGAGGCCCTAAGGGCAATGAGCAGCAGCAGGATTGTATTCAACCACAACTCGTAACCTCATGATTCCATATATCTCTCATTCTACCATCATCAACAAGCTGGGGTATCAGTCTCAGTTCAACAAGGAGCACAGGAAGTATGCCAGCAGTGACACCAGAAACACTTAAAATATATGTCAATTTGCATGAGCTACAACCTACATTTTTAATATACAGCACCTTGTTTTATGAAAACAAAAGGAAATCATACATAGATTATACCTTTTTCTTTGGAGAATGCCAATCTCTACTGCATTCCCCTTATCAATCAGGATCTACCTGCCAGGTGTCAGAAATATGAGTGATAGTTAACAATTCCTGTCCTATCACCATGCCGACAATGGCCAGACCAATAAGCACCCTGATTCCACGCTGTATAAATGGGTGCTCCTTTGCCAGGTTCTTGCATCCCAGTCCTAATGACAGCATATTGAAAAGCTTAAACTTCGTGTCTCCTTTTAACTATGATCACCATTCAATTGATCGTAGTATCTGTTCATTCCAGCTATAGGAATTATGACCAGTTTGAGAAGTCAGTCACTAAATCCTGAAGCATGATCCATATACTTCCTCTGTTAGCGAGGTCAGAAATCACACCACACCAGGTTATAGTCCAACAGGTTAATTTGAAAACACAAGCTTTTGAAGTCTTACTTCTTCTTCAGCTGTTAGTGAGAGAGGTAGTATGAGACACAGAATTTATAAGTAAAATAGCAAACAGTCACACCACTTATGAGGATGTACTAAACAAATCTAAGATGCTGTTAAATCTTTAATCAGTCAGAAGGTTTTAATTGATTAATATGTATATGTAAATCCCTGAATTCCTTTGAAGTCCCTGTCCTGAGAAAACTAAAGGTTTTATCAGTGTAAAGAAGTGATATTTTAGGTCAGACAATGCACGTAAGGTGTGAGGCCTTATTTAGAATCTGTTTTGTGTTTTGGTTTGGAGTCAGACTGGTTTTATTTCTAAAGTAGGAATTTATAAAATGCCACATTGAATGACTATCTATAAATTGTGTGCTTTTTGAACAAAATCGAATGTATCTGTAAATACAAATTCACCCCATAGATTCACGTGTGTGTGTGTGTGTGTGTGTGTGTGTGTGTGAGAGAGAGAGACAGAGAGAGAGTGAGGGAGAGTGAGAGTGTATGTGTGGGGAACAGAGAGAGTGTGTGCTTGTGTGTGAGGGAGACATGTATGTATGAGAGAGGGTCTGTGTGTGTGTGTGTATGTGTATGAGACAGGATCTGTGTGAGTGTGTGTGTGTGTTTGTGTAAGTGAGTGTGCGTGTCTATGTATGCTATGAATGTGTGTGTGTGTTTGAGAGAGTGTAGTGTGGTGAGGTCACCTGTAGTGCAACATGAACCCAAGATCCCAGTTCAGGCCATCCTCATGGGTTCCGAACTTGGCTATTGGCTGAGGTTGTAGACTTGCTTGCTGAGCCAGTGTGTTGGTTGCAGATGTTTCATCACCCTGCTAGGTAACACCGTCAGTGCACTACGGTGAAGCGTTGGTGTTCTGTCCCACTTGTTATTTATACGGCTCGGTTTGGTGGGGTGGTTGGCATTACTTCTGGTTCTGTTTTTCAGTGGTTTGTATATCGGGTCCAGTTCAATGTGTCTGTCGATGGAGTTCTGGTCGGAATGCCAGGCCTCCAGGAATTCCCTGCCATGTCTGTGTTTAGCTTGTTCTATTATGGATGTGTTGTCCTGCTTGAATTTGTGTTCTTTTTGGTCCGTGAGTGTTGAGACCAGTGAGAATTGACCATGTCCCTTGGTGGCTAGTCAGTGTTGATGCGTCTTTATTGTCAGTTATCTTCCAGTTTGGCCTATGTAATATTTCTCACAGTCCTTGCATGGTATTTTGTATGTTATGTTAGTTTTATTGGTTGTGGATATGGGATCCTTTACGTTCGTCAATAGCTGTCACAGGGTGGTTGTTGGTTTGTGGGCTACCCTGATAGCTAGGAGTCTCAGTAGTCTTGTGGTCATCTATGATATGTCTCTGATGCACAGCAGGGTGATTAGCGTGACCGGCCATGTCGTGTCTTCTTGTTGTGATCTGTCACAAAGGTAACAGTGGATTGTGCTTTTTGGGTATCCACTCCTTTTAAAAACTCCGTGTAAGTGCTTCTGTTCTGCTTTGTGCAATTCCGAATTGCTGCAGTGTGTTGTGGCTCATTTGAATAATGTCCTGATGCAGCTCTGTTTAAGGGTGTTGGGGTGGTTGCTGGAATAATTAAGTATCTGACCTGTATGTGTGATCTTTCTGTATATGCTAGTCTGGAATTTTCCGTTGTTTTAACGTTCTACCACTATGTCTAGGAAGGGTAGTTGGTTATTGTTCTCTTCTTTTTTCGTGAATTTTATTCCAGCGAGGATGTTATTTACGTGTCGATGGGTTTCTTCTAGTCTTGTATGTTTGATAATCACAAGGGTGTCATCTACATAGCGGACCCAGAGTTTGGGATGTATAGTGGGGAGCACTGTTCGTTCTAACCTTTGCATTACCGCTTCTGCAATCAATTCTGTTCCCAAGTGCCTACCCACCAAGTGCACAGCAGATACTCACGTGACTCGGCCGACGCTGTCTATCTTATACACTGCAGGCAAGGATGTCCTGAGGCATGGTATATTGACGAAACCATGCAGATGCTAGCACAGTGGATGAATGGACACCGTACAACAATCGCCAGACACAGACGTTCCCTCCCAGTGGGGGAACACTTCAGCACTCAAGGACAATCGGCCTTGGATCTTTAGGTAAATGTCCTCCAAGGCGGACTTTGGGAGATACAACGCAGAGTCGCCGAGCATTGGCTGATTGTCACGTTTGGTACCCATGAGGACAGCCTCAACTGGGATCTTGGATTCATGTCATACTACAGGTGACCCCACCACACTATACACTCTCATACACATGCATACACACATACACACACACACACACTCACTTACATACACACATTCACACAGATCCTGTCTCACACACATACTGTTTCTCACACATACACACTGTCACACAGCTCCTCGTACACACATTGTCTCTCTCACACACACACACAGATTCTCTCTCTCACACACCCTCTCTCAAGCACAAGCACATACACACACATACTGAAGTCAGTCATTCTCCCTCACTTATCTCTCTCTCTCTCTCACACAGACACTCACACAATCTAAATCTATGGGGTGAATTTGTATTTACAGATACCTTCTATTTTGTTCAAAAAGCACACAATTCATAGGTAGTCAATCAATGTGGCGTTTTATAAATTTCTACTTCAGAAATAAAACCAGTCTGACTCCAAACCAAAACACAAACAGATTCTAAATAAGGTCTCACACCTACCATGCATATCTGACCTAAAATGTCACCTCTTCTTCACACTGGTAAAACCTTTAGTTCTCTCAGGACAGTGACTTCAAAGGAATTCATGGATTTAACATATACATATTAATTAATTACAACCTTCTGACTGATTAAAGATTTAACAGCATCTTAAGTTTGTTCAGCGCATCCTCATCAGGGGTGTAACCCTTTGATCTTTTGCTTATGAATTCTGTGTCTGATACTAACTCTCTCACTAACACCTGAAGAAGGATTGAGGCTCCTAAAGCTTGTGTTTTGAACTATAACCTGGTGCGGTGTGATTCGGACCTTGTTCACTCTCAATCCAACACCGGCACTTCCACATGTGATAGTGAGGCTGATACGGCCCAGAGGTCGACTTCTTCTTCCTCTTCATTGGCTGTTTGGGACCACACCTTTGTTAGCTGATTGGCCATAACGTGGAGGGGGTGGGGCCGAGGGCGGGAGGGTGTGGCCGGCGCCGCGTAGGTCTGCGGGAGCCTGGGAGCCTGGGAGACGAGACAATGCGAGGGGGCATGTCACAAAGCGGTCGCTGTGGAGACAGGAGCCGCGCCTGATTTGCTTTGCCACCGGGAGGCAGTTGGTTTATCGGAGAGCGCGAGAGCGGCAGGAGGTTCTCGTTGAGGATGGCCTCGGGACCTCTGGTTGGTGCTATTGATCAGGGCACCAGCTCCTCCCGGTTCTTAGTAAGTACACAGTCACCAATACCTGTGAACCGGGCTCAAACCCCACTCAGAGTGTGGCCCGAATTCGTCCTAGCGCATAGGCTGTCAGAGATATGCGCACCGATACTGAGACGCTGCCACAGCTATACACACACTGACGCAGAGACACTGACATTGAGACGTTCACATACCTCCACTAACGTACATGCACTGACTCACAGACCTACTGATATTGACATTGAGGCATTTTACACACTGATACAGACACTCACATACTGATATTGACACTGACACACTAATATTGACACTGACACTTAGATATTCACACGCTGACATACAGACACCAACACTGATATTGACATTGGGACATTCACTCAGACTGACACAGATGCTCACACACTGATATTGACACTGCCACTGAGATTTTCACACACTGAGACTGACATACAGACACGGACACACACTGTTATTGATATTGACATTGACACAGGCATTCACACAGACTGACACACACTGTTATTGACTGAGACATTCAGACACTGACACAGATGCTCACACACTGATATTGACATTGACACAGGCATTCACACATTGACACTGAGACATACATTGATAGACACAATCTACCTTTCAGACATACAGACACTGACAGACACACTCACAGATACTGACGCAGGGACATACTAATGCAAACATACACTACAGATATTGTGGCACCGACACTCAGATACAGACTCATGCTGACGCAGAAACGAACACACTGACACAAAGACATATGCACACACTTGACTGACACAAAGACATACGCACACACTTGACAGACTCACACAATGACACCGAGACATAACCAGACACTGATCGAGATAAACACAGTGACAAAAGTAACACACATTGATACTCAAACATGCATCACATATTGATTAGGACCCTTTTTTTCATAACATTGCCCAACATCCAGCTTTCTCTGTCAGCTGCTCTGAGGTGGGGACTGTGAATCAATCACTGTAATGCTTGAATATTTTTGAGTGTCTTCTTGATGTTATAAGTTACATTTTGAGGATCCATTATAAACTTCCACATGTCCTTTTTTTTAAACGTTGACATTCTTGCTGCAGAGATGCAACTCTGCAGAATTCCTCTGGTTTCTTGGAGCTCGAAGTTTGTAATGCTATTATTTGTTTCTTTGATAGATAAAAATAATTTCTGGCCGAGCTATTGTCCCAGTACATGTTGGGACAGCTGATTTATTGTCTTATTGCTGATAGACCATTGACAACCTCCTTCTTTGCAAGTGACCTATGTCATGAATGTGTTCATTTTGAGGTCTTCTGTAAATATCGAAGTTGAGGAGCTCATAAATTCATTTACCATATTCAATATTGCAGTTGGATTTTAAAAACAGCAGCAACAGAAATGATGAACCACTGAGTTTAGAAATGCATTAACCATGAGGGATGTGTTTCATTTGATATTTTGAAAATTGTTCCTCGTGTTTTCTGTCTACTGTGGGACACCTATTGTTATCTTGTGAATGAATGACTGACTGTTTTTCATTGCTTTGAACAAAAGATTTTGGGGCTTTCAAGTTTAAACAGTTTTATAGTTTAACTAAACCCTTATATTGTAAATATTATGCACATTGTGTAAAACGTATGAAGTTTGACAAATTGGGAAGGGAGATGTATGTTTCTCAATGTAATGTTTTACAAAATGTTGATTAGAAGTATTTTATAAATCCCTTCCAAAATGCACAATTTTAAAAAATAGTGTCAGTGTTCAGAATGTAAATTAAAGAGCATTAGTTCAGATCCCACAATGGTGGCTGATAATTTGAATTCAGTTTTACAACCTGCAATAAAAGGCTGCAACCAGTAAATCTGACCATAAGGGCTTTTGTGGCACTGTGGTAGTATCCCTATCTCAAAGCCAGAAGGCAAGTCGCATCTGCTGCAGAGGTGTCATAATGTGTCTGATTGATTATCCAAAAATATCTAAAAACCAACCAGCCTCCTGGATTGTAGTATCAAATATACTAGCTCATTAAATTCTTTTATAGATTTTTCTTGTTGTCTGAATGAACTCTCTTTGCTCATTCTGGCATATGGTGGCAATGCAGCAATATATAATTATCTCTTAACTATCCTCAGAAGTGGTATGGCAAAGCATTTGGTTAAATCAAGTAGAGAATGTAGGAATGGGAAATAAAGCCAGCTTCATATCTTCCATGTACTGATCTCTGTTGTTTCCAAGTTCTTCAATGTTAATTGTTTCACATTTCAATCTGTTCATGATCTTGCCTCATACAGTTTCTGCCACATTCTCCAGTTCATGTACCCAGATCAAAATGAAGCTGTTCCTTCTCCTAACTGACTACAAGCCTATCTCCCTTTGCCCAATCATTCAGCTATCCAGGCATGGAGTTCTGAAATGCTTTAGTATGTTTTCCTGTAAATATTAATGGCATGATATAAAATCTGAGTGTTTACAATGGAAACACGAGCAAGCAATAGGCTGAGTGAGAAAATCAACTGTGCGTAGTGCTAAGATAACAAGTTGTAGAGCTGAATGAACACAGCAGGCCAAGCAGCATCAGAGGAGCAGGAAGGCTGACGTTTCGGGCCTAGACACTTCTTGAGAAAATTTTGCTGCAGAGGAAGCGATGGAGCTGGGGCGACAATCAAATAAAAAGATGGGAAAGAACATGGAGCAGACAGCCAGTAAGGCCAGTAAGGCATCGGGGTCAATGTGGAATCATAAGAAAACAGGGAAGTGGGCTGAAAGAAAGAACAGATCCATTTGGCCACAACAATATAAATGTTATGATGACCCAAGTTACTAGGTGGAGCGTGTGTGCAATTGGCATAATTGCCAGAGGGGTGGGAGTGGAGATGGAATGGTTAAAAAGGTAGAATTGTAAAGTATCAGATGTTACATTTTTAAACTTAAAACAAGGGAATGAAGCATGTTATTAAGCATGAGCATGAAACAAAGTAGTTGGTGTGTGCACTGATAATTGAAAATAGTTATGGAAAAAAGACAAATTACAATCAAGTATAGAAAGGCTTAACAGTAAAAGGTGAATTGAAAAGGCACCTGACTCAAGTGGATTAAAATCAAACATTGCTAGGCAAACAGTACTTAAGACATGGGAGATCTTCAAAACGTCGACCTATTTTGATTTTAGAGGGAGCTCTGTGCTGTTGGAGATGCTGTCTATCAAATCGGGTGTTAAACCGAGGCAGTAGCTCCCTAATCATTTGAACGTATTTTATGCAAAAGGTCCCATGACACTATTTCAAGGGAAAAATAGGAGTTACTCAAGTCCTCTTGATAATATTTATTCTTTAGTTCACATCAGAAAACAGATCATCATGTCGTTATTGCACAGCTCATTGTAAGAGCTTACTACACACACACATTGGCTAAAAAGCCATTATTCTTCCTGTACTGCAACATGAAGCTGAAAAGTGGCCGACATACAGCAGGCACCTTAAAGCACTAGAACAACAACACCAGAGATCCTGATGAAAAATCCTGTAGATCACCTGGGAAAGCAAGCACACCAACATCATGTCTTGGACCATGCCAACATAGCCAGCATCACCATCACCATAATTCAGTGGCAATTCCAATTGACCCCGGCCATGTCAGCCAAATGCCCAACTTGCGCTTTCCAAAACAGATCATGTGCTCCTAGGTGAAGGAAGGTCAGTATGCCCCTGAATGGCCAAAAGAAACACTTCAAAGATAACATCTGGACCAACCTCAAGAGATTCCACATCAGTACCAACAACTGGGAGGACATGGCCACAAACCAGAATCACTGGAGAAACATCATTCAGCAGGGAGCTATATACCATGAAAACAGTCTCCGCCGTGACACTTGCACAAACAGAATATAAGGAAGGCCCACCCACTACCACGTCCAACCACCATTACTACCCACCGATGCCCATACTGCAGTAGAATCTGTGGCCTCTTCAGCCATCTGAAGACCCACAAATGGACACCCTTATGGAGGACAATCATACTCCACGCGAGTGAGTGCTGCTGCTGATGATGATGATGATTAGCTGTTGTATTTCCTATGGCAAAATTGGCTTCACTTCAAAATCACCTCTGACTGTAAAGTGCTTTGAAATATCTGCAGATGATGTAAAAGCTTATGTACATGCAATGTTTTCTTCCTATAATAAGACAAGAAATATTGTATGACAATTGTAAATTTCACAATATAATAGAAAGCTAAGCTAAATGTAAAAACTACAAGGGAAGCCTGAAGAAGGAAACTCAAGAAACAAAGAGGGAGCAAATTGAAAGTAGATTAACATCCAGCTAACATAAAAGGAAGCCAAATAACTTTCGGAAACATAAATAGTAAAAGGATGGTCAAAGAAGGTTGGGGCTGATTAGGGACCAAAAGGAGATTTTCTACAGGAAACTGACGGCATGGCTGAGGTACAAAATTTGTACTTTGGGTTGCGGACTTTGTAGCATTAAATGAGGCAGTAGTGATTTTAGATAAGGTAAAATAATAGATAAAGAGGAGGTACTTCAATACGTTGGGAAGATTCAAAGTAGAAAAGTCACCCAGATGGGATGGATTTGTGATTGCTGAGAGATGATAAGGCTGGAAATTGTGTAGACTTTGGCCTTCATCTTCCAATCCTCCCCAAATGTGTGACTGCAACATTGCAAATAATACACTTCTATTTTACAAAAATGGAGAGGGATAAACTTGGAGCAAATGATCTTTTGATAATTGTTTTTCAGTATGGTCTGTTCACATCAACATACGGTATGTTTAAAGTTTTTAGTGTTACTGAGTACATGCTGTATCTTAAAGAACACAGCTTGTGAGCAGCCTCTGTAGTATCTTCATGACTGATGTGCAGCCATGCAATTTGGAGCTGAGAGGGAACATTGCAAGCAACATTGTCAGCTTAATATTGGCAAAACACTTAGAACAAACTGTGCAGGACATAAATGGCATTTGAAAAAGAAGAGGTTCATTTATGCGAGTTAGCACTTATTTGTTGAAAACAATTAAGTTAATCAAACATGATTAATTTCTTTGAAGCGATGGAGAAAGTGATGAGGTTACTATGATTTTGTGCATATGGTCTTTCTTAAAACAAACGGTAAAACTCTACATAGTATACTTGTTATGGATAATAAAGCAAAGAACTAATAATGCTAGAGATCTGCAGCACACAAAAACAGAACTTGCTGGTGAAACTCAGCAGGTCTGGCAGCATCTGTGGAGACAAAACAGTTAATGTTTTGAGGTTAGTGACAGATAGTAAGACTTCACTACTTTTTTTTCTCCGATTCCTTGAAATAAGGACCAACTTTCCATTAGCTTTCCTGATTACCTGCTGTGCCTGAGTGCTATCTTTGTGTTTTATGCACAAATAGCCCCAAGTAGTAGCTTTCTGCAGTTTCTCACTACTTAAATAGTACTCTTTTCTTTCTGTTATTCCTCCAAAATCAATAACTGCATAGGTTCTCCCATTATACTCTATTTTTGAACTTTTTGCCCACTTACATAACCTATCAATATATTTCTCTGTAAACTGTTTATATCCCTCTCGCAATTTGACTTTACATCTGCCCATTTATATCCTCTGTCCCCAGTATCCAAGGACACAAACGTACCTTCCAGGTGAAGCAGCACTTTACCTGCACTTCCCACAATCTAGTCTTGCTGCTCGCAATGTGGTCACCTCTATATTGGGGAAAAGAAGCATAAACTGAGTGACCGTTTTGCAGAACATCTACTTTCTACCCACAAAAAAGACCCTGAGCTGCCAGTTGCCTGCCACTTTAACACACCACCCTGTTCCCTGGCTAATATCACTGTCTCAGGCTTGCTGCAGTGTTCCAGCGAAGCTCAGCGCAAGCTGAAAGAACCTCACCTCATTTCCTGCTGGGGACCCTGCAGCCCTCCGGACTGTATTGAGTTTAATAATTCTAGGGCCTGAACTCTCCACGCCCTAGCCCCCTAACCCACACACCAGACCTTGTTATCACATAGTCTGCTGTTACACGCTACCTATTGTTAGTCACCAACAGTCCCCCTTAACAAATATTCACCCTCCTAGCCAGATCGTTATCAACTCCATTGTCTGACCAACTGTTCTTCTGTCTCTTTGGGCTCTATCCCCACCTATTGTTTGCTCCTTACCCTCTCCCCTGACCCTATCTTCTGAATATAAACTGACATTTTCCTAGCTACCATTAGTTCTGAGGAAGGGTCACTGGACCCGAAACATTGACTCTGATTTTTCTTCACAGATGCTGCCAGACCTGCTGAGTTTTTGCAGCAACTTCTGTTTTTGTTGCCTTTCCACCTATTATTGTGTCTGTGCAAATTTGGTAACAGTATATATTATAAGCAGTTGCAGTCTCAGCACTGATCCTTGTGGAACCCCACAGGTTATAGGTTGTCAACCTGAAAAAAGAACCCCTTAGCCCCACTTGCTGTTTCCTATCCATTAGCCAGCTCTGTATCTATGCTGTTAGTCTGATTTCAGAAAAAGTCATATGGCTCCTTTCATTTTTATCTTAAGTTAAGAGACAGAAGCAATGTTATACACTTGATGTTTGTTACAATATTCAAAAGATAATCTAGAACTAGAAGCCACTGTTTACAAGTAAGGGATCGTCCAGTTAAGACAGGAGTGAGTAGAAATCTTTGCTCCTGCTCAAAAGAGAAAGCAGAGTCTTTGAATATTTTTAAGGCAGAGGTGCTAGAATCTTGATAAGCATTGGGGTCAAAGGATATGGGATAGCCAGGAATATAGATTAATCAGATTAGCCATGATCATATTGAATGGCGGAATAGACTCAAGGGGGTTGATGGGCCTTTTCCTGCTCCTAATATGAATAGATATTCTTGAATGAAAAAAATGCACTTGAGAGAATAAAAGCAGGGATGGGTTCTAATCGAAAAACTCTACCAAAAACCTGCCATAGACACAAAGGGCCACAAGACACCTTTTTGTGCTGTCTCGTTCTATAAATCTATATGGATTTAAATATTTTCTTTATTGACTTTGATCTATAAATTCTCACTAAATGAAACTGAGTCTTCATTTTAAGTCCTGATGAGGCTCTAGAAATTTGGTCAGTTACCATTAAAAACTTCGAGACAGTAAGGACTGCAGATGCTTTCCTGCTCCTTGGATGCTGTCTGACCTGCTGTGCTTTTCCAGCTCCACGTTTATTGACCATTAAAAACTTGTTCAGTGAACACATTAAGAAAATTAATGTAGCATATTTCATCGAAATGTGCCCATGCAAGTTTTGCTTCCTGTATGTTTATCACAATTAAATTTAAGTGTGCTTGTGGGCTTCAATTTTGAGGGACACTAATTATAACTGTTAGCTTTTGTCGTTGCTGGTTTCTTCATCTAACCACTTTCTGTGCCAGTGTATTATGAACACAAGAATGGAAGAACATGGAGCAGAAGTAGGCAATTCAGCCCCTGAATCCTGCTCCACCATTTGATATGATCATGAATGATCTCAACTCAGCCTCAACTCCACTTTACTGCTTGCTGTTCATAATTCTTCAACCCATTACTGATTAAAATCCTATCTATCTCCTCCTCAAAAAAATACTGAGCATCCAGCAGTCTCGTTCTGAATTTGACCGATTTATGACCCTTTGAGAGAAGTAATTTCCATATCAGGCATTACTTCAGTCCCTAAAATGAGCTTCCTGGTGCTGAAATATGGATACTACTGCATTATGTGCCTGCATAAACTCATGATCACACCCATTTGCATCAGATTGCATAATTCTGAGACACGGAAAGCAACAGGCCAACCTGTTGCAAAATCCTGAACTTTATTTCACAGCATTAGAGTTAGTAATCTCTAAGCAATGCCAAAAGGACGTATGTCAAATCTGAAATTAGGTAACTGAAGGAAAGTTAGCATGCTGTTCAAAAGTAACATTTTAATCTTGTACTATTGAGTATTCTCAAGACTATTATAAAGCAGTACACTGTTACCAGATGAGGACAGGGCTATGTGTAATGACGTCAATGATTCAAATGCATTTTGAAGAGTCTTTCATCAACAACTCATTTAAAATATGGACTTTGATCTTGTTGCATAAATATTCCAGGTTAGAGCTACAGCCAGGCAGGGTTTGGGGAGTTGGGAGGTGGTGTTGAATACGAAGAAGTGACTGTAGGAGGGCATTTCCATTGTAGACAGGAATCCTGTTTGACTAGAATGTACCCCTAATCAAAGGTTTTGGGGTAAGGAAGCATTGCAATAGAAGGAAAGCCATTGATACCTGATAACGTGTATTACTATTTTACCGTAATCCTGTTTTCAGAAAGATTGTTGTTGCAGTAACATTATAGTAACATCACATTGGTAACATTTTTATCCATGGTGTGTTGGAAACACAGTAGGGAGAAACCTCAGCTCTGTGAAATGGAATTTGTAAAAATAACTGCCAGTACTTTGGATTTTCAGTGTGGGGCTGCATGCTGGATTGAGAGTCATGCCTAGTGACCTGGGGAAGAGCCTCAGAGGCTGACCAGTTCCTCAAGCCTGCCTCAGGACTTAGGCACTCGAAGCAAAATTTAAAAATTAAGATTAAAACAGAAAATATTTCTTCTGCTCTCATCCCATAACCTTACATGCCCCATGCATGCCAACAACCCTACAATCTCTCACAGGCCTTTTGCCACCCCTTTCCCCTCAACTCGCCCCATTTACCCTCATACCCCTGTTATGCCCTTTGCACAGCTACCCTCCCCATTAACACTCATACTGCCCGTGTCACCCTATGCCTACCTATCTATGCCCATGGCCCTATTCCCATTTACCTATCCTCCATCACCCATCAAACCCAATGTCAACCTATGCCTTTGAACCCACATCCGCCATGGCCCCTCATACTTCCTATGCTAACCAATGCCCATGTCAGATGGCCCCCTTAAAAACAATATGTTTATCTCTAGGACCTTTAATCACCCTTATGCCAACTCCTTTCCCAGTCACCACCCTTTGCCCTTTCTTATCCATACCAACTCACCTATTATCCAGCATTGGCTTGAATCAGGAGGCAGGAAGCATCATGACAGAAATAAAGCTCTCAGTCTATTGGTTCTGTCATTATTTTAAAAAAAAGGCTTTCATTGATTTAAAAAAAATCCAAAACAGTGAAATTGCAAGAACAGATTGCTTATGAAAAGAAACCTCTCACTTGAGTGCTCAATGTCTTGTCTAAACAAATATTTCATTTGTGGCTTATACCTCATGTCAATAAACATCTCCCTCAAATGCTTAAAGAACTGAGTCAATAAACACTTCCATTCAGTAAACAGGTGGAGCTGTTAATCCATAGGCTGCTCTTAGCAGACAAAGTCACATCCCTCCCTGACACGCTTATTGTTTTCTTTGCTCGGTTTGAGCAGAATGCTAGCGGCGCGGTCATGCCTGCCGCAACAACCCAGACACATCTTTTTCCCTCCGTCAAAGTCAGATCGGTCTTCCTGGGAGTCAACCCATGGAAAGCGACGAGCCCGGACGGTGTCCCCAGCCAAGCACTCCGATCCTGTGCGGACCAACTGGCGGAAGATTTCACCAACATCTTCAACCTCTACCTCCTATAAGCCAAAGTCCGTACCTGCTTCAAGAAGACCACCATCATCCCCATACCCAATAAAACACATGTAATGTGCTTTAATGACTACCGCCCAGTGGCTCTGACCTCAATAGTCATGAAGTCCCTCAAGAGGCTGGTCATGGCCCACATCAACTCCAGTCTCCCAGCTTGCCTCAATTCCCTACGATTTGCCTACCAATTGACAACCAGTCCTGGACTTCTCACACACATATGACAGTCAAAAAGCCACAACAATGCCTCTTCTTCCTGAGGCAGCTCAGGAAATTTAGATTGCCCATAAGGCCCCTCACCAACTTCCACAGATGCACCATTTGAAAGCATGATATCCGGGTGCATAACGGCCTGGTACGGTAACTTCTCTGCTGAGAACTGTAGGAAACTGCAGAAGGTGGTGTGCACGGCCCAGACCATCACGGGAAGCCAACCTTCCATCCATGGACTCTATTTACATGGCTGACTGCCGCAGAAAGGCAGCCAACACCATCAAGGACCCATTGCGCCCCAATAATGATCTCCTGCAACCTCTTCCATCATGCAGAAGATACAGAAGCCTGAACACATACCTGAGCAGGTTCAGGAACAGCTTCTTCCCGGCTGTTATCAGATTGATGAATGGACTCTTTAGCCTCAGACAATGCCGATCTTGCTAATGTGTATGCCTCTGTCTAAGCCTTTTAGACCTGTACATCCTTAGTTTGCTATGATCTGCGTGTACTGCTCGTAAACAAAGCTTTTCATTGTATTTTGGTACACATAACAATAAATCAGTCAATCAATTTTGAATTAAAAATGGATTAAAAACACACAGATACTCATGCAGACTGCCCCAGTTGAGAAAAGCACTGTCGTTTTTTAATATGTATTTATAAACAATTTCCTCCATGGTTAACTGTCCCAAAGACATCTTAGCTGACCCCTCCTGCCCCACTAAGGGATATCAGATGCCCTCCATCCAATATCCCTAACCCCCAACCCTAACATGCCCTGGACCTAAATCTACTGGGTACTACATCTCTCCAAAGTATTATTCTGGCTAATCACAGGAAAGACGCTTTCTTAAACAAAAACAGAAATTGCCACAGAAGCTCAGCAGGTTTGACACCATCTGTGGACAAAATGCAGAGTTAATGTTTCAAGTCCAGCGACACTTCTCACCTGGTCTGATCTTCACATTCTGAAGACTCCAAAATCCCCTTTCAGAAGAAGCACCTGACCATTTAAGTGGCCAGTTATCTCTGGGAGGTGGGCATTGGCAAAACTCGGTCTGCCCTCTATCCAGCGCCCATGAAAATTGGGAGAGACCAGCAACAGATCAGGACTTGGCAGTCCCAGCAAATGCTATCATTCTTGCCCCAGTCGAGACACACTCTGTCTCACAAATTAGAGTCTTGTTACAAATGAGATCTATGTTTTTTGAAAACATAAACTGTTCGGTGATGACATAATTAGGCTTGATTTTCTCACAAATGGAGAATCTCACCGTTATTACAAAACTGGTGGGGTCCAAATCTGGGAGTCCTGCCCCCAAACCCAGCCCATACCATTTTCACTGGTTGGGGAATGATGACAGATTCTAAATTGCACATTTGTTGTTCATGTAGGCAACTGTACAAGTTAAAGAGCAGCTGCCTTGGACTCATCTCTTTTTTGTTAGTGAAATGTCCAAGACTTTACTTGTGTACTTTAGATTTGGTGGGAGAAAAGGTCTAAGCTGCCAGAGTTCCTTGGAGAGGTAAAGTGCCTCTTTGGATATATCCGGGGACGCCTTTGGGAGAGGTTGAGTGCATTTGGGATTGTTAAAAGCGGATATGAATGTGTGTAATAAGGGCCTGATTTTTGTGTTTTATCCTGTTTTCACAGCGCTGAAGCACCAAATCCAGCCTTTTGCTCAGACTGCCTCAGTACCCTGAACTTGCCCACCAAGGCTCCCACAAAACCCAGCCACTGGGACAAAATTCTGAACTTCCAAGACACTTTCCCTGCATCGGGTTTGCAAAAACAGACATTATCCCAACCTGGGAGCAAAACTTCTCACCTTAGTTTTCCAGGTTCAGACCTCCCGATTAAATTTTGTGCTTCTCAGCATGCTTCCTACTCAAGAATAAGAGCTGAATACAGTAATCAGAAAATGAGCTTCTTGTAATTGATGCACGGAGCTGGTTAATGAGGTCTGTGCCTGTCTGAGGGGTGGACAGTTTCTTAATTAGATCCCATGATGTTATATAGGAAAGGAAACTATGTCTATTTTTCTGAGGTTGCTCAAAGCCCCATTAGAGCAGTGATTGGCTTTTTCTTTCAACGGTGAGGACGTGCTACATTATTGGAGTTTGTGTTTTTTTGATGAGACATTCAACTGCAACCCCATCTGCCTGCTGTTTGGTTCAACTGAATGTAAAAGATCCCACTGTACTGTACAATTTTGGGAATTCATTCTACCTTGAAAAAAATATTAATTTTTCATTCAGCTTATTTGCTATTCATTCCAACTTGAAAAACATCAAATTTTCATTCAAATTATTTGCTGTCTTCAGGACTTTTCGGTTTTCAAATTACGTGTAGTATTTGCCAACATAACATTGGCTCCATTTCAAAAATATTTCACTGTGTTGTGGAGTGCTTTGGAACCTGAAGATGTTGATGAGTAAATTTAGGAAGATTTCCCCACCCCTTGAGAATCGCTGGCAGGGGGGAGCTGCCTCAATCCAAATTCAGTTTCCTCAGGGAAACAATTTCAAACCTAAATGACTATACTACTGGTTAGCTGCATGCACTTCTTCATAATGTTTAAATGTAAGCATCACTTCTACACTTTTTTTTAATCTAAGTGGTTTTGAATAATTGCTCAGTATCAGAAAAATCGTGGACTAGCAAAATAGCTTTCTGCTTTTAATTTTGATTTCCTGTCGGGATCCATTTTGTTATTTTTATCACAATTTTTAATAGCTTGTTACTTTGTTGTGTAGCATTAAAATATATATCTTTTGAATCAGAGCAGGAACAAACTGCTTTTACTTGTTGATAATGTAAAGATGTGTTGGTTAATATGTGTAGTTGGAATTTCTTGTAAATGTATGTGCAGTGTCTTAAAATTTGAATATATGATTTTCAGCCATTTCAAATGCTGCATCTTCAAATGCTCATCAAGTTATACATTTCTTTGCATATCGTGAGTTGACACTAGACATTCTCTCTCATTTAATGAGAAGTCAGAAATCCTGTGTCTAATTACTGAATGGTATAACTCGGGCTATAATAATGAAGCTGCATAGAAAGTAGACCAGTACAGCACAATGTAGGCCCTTCGGCCCATGATGTTGTGCCGAACTTTTACCCTAAACCTAAGGTCTATCTAACCTCCGCCCCTACCTTATACTATCATCCATATGCCTATCCAGTAGCCGCTTGAATGCCCCTAATGAGGCTGACCCCATTACCCTCTCCGGCAATGAATTTCACGCCCCTACCACTCTGAGTAAAGAACCTCCCTCTGACGTCTCCCTTATATCTACCTCCACTCACTTTAAAACTATGTCCCCTCATAATAGCTACCTCCACCCTAGGAAAAAGTCTCTGGCTGTCCACTCTATCAGTACATCTGATCATTTTGTACACCTCTATCAAGTCACCTCTCATCCTTCGTCGTTCTAAAGAGAAAAGCCCTCACTCTCTCAACCTTTCGTCTTAAGACCTTCCCTCCATTCCAGGCAACATCCTGGTAAATCTCCTCTGCACCTTTTCCAACGCTTCCACATCTTTCCTGTCATGAGGTGACCAGAACTGGACACAATACTGCAGACATGGCCGAACCAGGGTTTTGTGTAGCTGGAGCATAACTTCACGGCTCTTGAACTCAATCCCTCTATTAATGAAAGCTAACACACCATACACCTTCTTAACAACTTTATCCACGTGGGTGCTTGAGAGAAAATGATACTGTAACCTGGTGTGCTCCTCCTGCATACATTTACTTTACCTTCTGGAGGCAAACTGGTTCTAGTATGAGGAAGCAAATGTAAACCAAGTAACTAAATTTGTTCTGCCTTCTGAACAAACAGAATGATGTAGAAATGAATTTAAACCTGTTTCAATTCATTTTTCCAATACAGAAAATAGAAATAAATATACCACAATATCCCTGTTAATGGACTGTATACTCTGTGCTGGCTAGCAATTTCTCTGAATCAGCAATGAACATTAGCAGCATGTCCTCCCTCTATGTTTGAGTCCTTTATACTTTCATGTAGATCTTATTTTCTTAACTGGATAACAAACAAAACTGGGAGGGTGAAATTAAGCTTGTGTGAATTGTCATCCTATTTTTCTAATCGTGCTGGATTTTCTTTTGCAATTTCATCTTCTATTTTATTTGTCCAAGAATTTATCAATTAAGTTTCTAATCAAGTTGGCCACTGCCTTCAAAGATGGAGATTTTTCTAGCAGTACCTTCTATTGAGTGCATGTGGTTCAATGGTAAGACATTTAGCTGTTTCATGAAGACATCCTCATATCCTCTCAGCTGCAAGACAGAGAAGAAATCTTGTGCGGGTACTATCATTAAAGTAATTTAGTTGTTAGCTTTTCTTCAGAGAGCAGCTTAGTTGTCTGAACAACACTTTCCCCATTCCCTTCTCTAAACCAGTCTCCCTCCATCCTTTAAAACTGGAAATGAGCTTGTTGGGGCCAGGTTTCTCAATTTCATGACTTTTGAATGCTAATTTGTGGCTTCTTCTTTAAGAGCTCTGGTCTAATTTCAAGTTGTAAAAGTTTAAAACAGGAAGCCAAATTGGATTCATGAATTAGAATTTTTAAATTTTAACTCAAACTCTCATCTACTATTCAGACATCAGGATTTAAAATCAGAGCATTGTCACTAGTAGGTATGGCTAATAGTTTTCATGGCTTTTTGAGAGAAGTCCTTAACATTTCAAAATACCTTTTTACTCTCTATGCTATTTTCTTCGTGCTGGGCTATTAGGAAAAAGTATTCTGGACTTTAACTTTTCAAAGATAAGTTCAAGATGCCATTATTTTAGTATGTTAAAACATACGATACCTCAAACGTAAAAGCCCTCTAGGCTAAATTGTCAAAATTCTGATGTTCAACAATTTAATTGGCAGGATGTATAATGTGAATAATTGAGTATGGTACAGTGAGAGAGGGCTGTGTGAAATAGATGTAGTTTTAAGCCTAAAAATCTCTTAATCTTTTTATTTTATTGAGAAACTTAGACTTAGTTATAACCTTCTTAAAACACATTAGCTGATTTGACATTTGTTGATTAAAACTGAATAGTTTTCGAAATATTTGCTGTAGTCCACAAAGACAACACTGAAATAATTTTTTCTTTCATTAGGAATGTAAATTGTTTTCTAGTTTACAAATGCATGCATAAAAGAATATTTCTGACCGTAACTTACTTCACACTAGTCATGTGGAATCCTTTCCTTTATTATCCAGGATATTTAACATAAGACCCAAGGAGTTTGTGCCAGAACTATGTTAGTCATTTGTTAGGTCAAAATTCAAGTACAGTGTGCAGTTCTAGTCACCTGATTACAGATAAGATGTTGTTACACTGAAAAGGGTGCAAAGAGTATTTACAAGGATGTTGCCAGGACTGGAAAAACACAGCTATAAGGGAATATTGGATGTTGTGGGTTGTTCTTCCTGCAACATAGGAGACTGAAAGGAGATTTAATTTGAAATGTGAAAAAGAGAGAGGAGCCTGGATAGAATGGATGAGAAGGGTCCGTTGACCTAAGGATGTTGGTGGCACCAGAGGATTTGAGTTATAAGATAGGCTGGGACCTTTTCACTGAAGCAGAGAAGGTTGAGGGCTGACCTTATAGAAGTTTATAAAATCATGGCGGGCATTGATAAGGTGAATAGCTAAAGTCTTTTCCCGAGGTTGAGGGAGTTCACAACTAGGGACCATATTTTTAAGGTGAGAGGAGAAAGATTTGAAAGGGACCTGAGGGGGCAACCTTTTCATACAGAGAGTGGTTTGTGTGTGGAATAAACTGCTTGGGTGAGTGCTACATCATTCAAAAGACATTTGACAAGCATGTGAATAGGAAAAGTTTAGAGGGATATGGGCCAAACGCAGGCAAGTAGGACTAGTTTAGTTTGGGAAACTTGGTCATCATGGACAAGTTGGACCAAAGGGTCTGTTTCTGTGCTGTATGACTCTATATCTGTGAGAGACAGGCTAGTGGCTGTTTTGCTTAGATTTAAAGTGATTGGTTGAAAGAGATGAAAAAATAATTTTTCACCCAAAGGCTGGGAGGGCCAGGAGCTCATTGCCTGAAAGGGTAGCAGCCGCATGAACCCTTAACTCATTTAAAAAGTGTGTGGATCTGTACCATAAATGCTGATATCTGTAGGACTATAAAACAAATGTTAAGAAGTGGGATTGAACTTGGTGGTTCATTCTTTGGCTAGCACAGGCACAATGAACCAGATGGCTTCTTTTTTCTATGTTATAAAGTTTCTGTTCTAACTGTTATGAGGTTGTGGTGACTCTTAAGTGCTTACCTTAACTGATGATGGCACTAGATTTGGTAAGCCTGGTAATTTTCTCCTCTTAAATTCATGCTCAGATAAATAAGGCATTGTAAGCTCATTTGGTGACATTTTCAGTAAATCTCCACAAAATCATGTGTCAACAATCACATACAGGGCTGATAGTCCAACTAATGCCTGTGCAGTCATTTTTGAGAAATATTAATTGTGACTATGTTTGGATATTTGATTTTTTTTGTTATGACAAAGTGAGGAAGTGGGATGAATTGGCTCCCCTCTTTTCAGCTGTAACAAAGTTTTAATCTTGTCTTGGCACAAAGCTGTACCTCTCTCCAACTAAAATGTTGTAATATTTATTGTAGCAGTAAGGAGCCAATGACAAGGTTTTTAAGTTGCAAAAGGGAGCAGATTTGTTTCTTGCTAACCCTGAGGAAAATGATAAAGACAAAATGTCAAGTATATGGCCTTTGAGAGTATACTAGGCACAAAATTAAAAGTCAATAGTGCCTAGTATAAAAAGAAAATCTTTTGAGATTGCTTAAGACAGGGTTTAACCTGTGACCATGGTCTGCTTATTGATTTCTTGCCAGCAGCATGGGTTGCCTTTAAGTTATAGAGTCATGAAGCTGTACACTGTGTAAACAGACCCTTCAGTCCAACTTGTCCATGTCGACCAGATTTCCTAAATTAATCTAGTCCCATTTGCCAGCATTTGGCCCATATCCTCTAAACCCTTCCTATTCAGATGCCTTTTAAATGTTGTAATTGTAACAGCCTCCACCATTTCTTCTGGCAGCTCATTGCATCCACACACCACCCTCTGCGTGAAAACGTTGCCCCTTAGGTCCCTTTTCAATCTTTCTCCTCTCACCTTAAACCTATGCTCTCCAGTTTTGGAGCCTCCCACCCCAGGGAAAAGACCTTGGTTGTTCACCTAACCATGTTCTTCATGATATTATGAACCTCTATAAGGTCACCCCTCAGCTTCCAATGCTCCAGGAAAAATAGTCCCAGCCTATTCAACATCTCTGTATAGCTCTAACACTGGTAACACTCTTGTAAATCTTTTCTGAACCCTCTCAAGTTTCACAACATCTCTCCTACAGCAGGAAGACCAGATCTGCATACAGTATTATAAAAATGGCCTAACCAATGTCCTGTACAGCCACAACATGTACTGACCAATAAAGGCAAGCATACCAAATGCCTTTTTCACTATCCTATCTATTTGGGACTCCACTTTTAAGGAACTATGAACCTGCACTCCAAGGTCTCTTTGTTCAGCAAAACTCCCCAGGACCTTACCATTAATTGCATAAGTCCTGCCCTGATTTGACTTCCCAAAATGCAGTACCTCATATTTCTCTAAATAGAATTATTGGTTTCTTGGTGTTTCTTTCCAGCCAATGTTGCTGCTGACTTTTCTTCCTCCGACACACAAGGGAGCCTTTTTCAACACATTTCACTTCTACAGTCAAATGTCCATTCCTCCAGCTGTTTAAATTAATTCCTGGAAATATAAGCTGGTTGTATATTCTGTCTGTGGAAGTTCTGCTTTTAGGTTTGTTAATTGTAGACAAAATTTCATCCTGAACATGTGAACATTTTCATTAAGCTTAATGCCAAAATAGGAAACGAAGGCCAATTTATGCCTCCTTGGCAGGGACCCGCTGGCTAGTTTAATTGCCCTGACTAAAAATGTTAACTTTAGTTCTGCTGTCTCTTGTTTAATCCATATTGGTTTCATGAAACTTGACCAACCAGTGGGCCAGGTGATTGCTGTAGCCATTTTAACTTTGTGTTTTTCATCACTGTTTAAAATAATCTCTGTATTAAACTGGACAATACAACATGATAATCATCAGTCCATTTTTATATCATTGTGGCATTATTTTAAAACTGTTATCATGTATGACATACCATTTACCATTTTTATTGATGTTGACTTCACTAGCTGTGGATAGTATAGTATTATAGCAGATAGGTACAATTTGTGTTTTCTGACATTGATTTATTATCTATTTTTGCTGCATGAAGAAACTGACACGTTTAACAACCACTTTACAGGTCTTTAATCCAAAGACAGCTGAAATCGTTGTTCAACACCAAGTGGAAATTTTGCAGAAGCTTCCACAAGCAGGGTAAGATCATTACAATTCCCCTGACTATTTATCTTGCTGGCAGACTTACATGGATGATGTGGAGGAGTGGGAGGGACAGGGGAGTTCCTAGAACTCATTTGGTAAGTAGAACACGTTTTATCACAGTCATACTCACTATAATATTAAATAAATCGATCAATTTTATGACATAGCAGTGAAGGTTCAGCTTGACCTCCGGATCTATGATACTTTTTTGTTGACACTGTTGCACACTTCATTAACATACGTGTGGCATTTCATACAATTAAAGTTTTTTTTAGATCCAATTTCTTCAATATTGATGGTACAATATACCAACTTGCCACTTTATTTTACGAAGTTTCAGTAATGATCAGTTAATTTTGCTAGAATGCTCTCATAGAGTCCCTGCAGTGTGGAAACAGGCCATTTGGCCCAACAAGTCCACACCAACCCTCTGAAGGGCATCTCGCACAGATCCTTCCCCCACCTACTATTTCGCATGACCAACATATCTAACCTATTATTTACCATGGCAAATCCACCTAACTTGCACATCTTTGGACTGTGGGAGGAAACCCATGCAGACATGGGGAGAATGTGCAAACTCTACACAGAAAGTCACCCAAGGATGGAATCGAACCCAGGTCCCTGGGACTGTAAAGCAGCAGTGCTAACCAATAAGCCACCATGGCATCTTTTTCTGTAACTGTTTTGATTGCACCAGATTGATATTAGGTGGTATACTTAACCACATTTCAGTCACATATCTTCCATTTTCACACATTAGGTTATTTTAACTCCCTGGTTAGCAAACTGCATTACCACACATCACTCTAGCTACTTTATCTGCGTCATCATCATCCTTGTATGGCTTTCTCACATTGTTAAACATTGCTCACATTTCTCTATCACCAAAGTCGTTTTCTTTACTTTCTGTCTGTAGAATTGACTGACATTTTTGACTGTGCTGTGCATCAAATGGTGCTTTGTGGATCCTTGATCATCTCCTACTCAGACTATAGTTCACATAGTTTGTGACTACCTATCCGTCTTTTTTTAAAAAAAGATATGTTTATCAAAGTGGGGGTAGTTTTAATGAAACACATTTTTTCTACTTTGTATCTACGCTGAGTAAATATGATGTTAAAGTTCATTTCTGAAATAGGACTATTTCCAAAACCACATGTAATCAAGAAGATACCGAATCAGTTGATTGAGAAAGTTTGAAATTTCCTTAAACTAGCTGACAGTTTGAAGTTCAAGTATGCTGTTGTCTTCTAAATGTTGTTATAATTTCAAAATAGCAATGGTAAAAATACAAGTAATAAGATTCTTTAAAAACATTATTATGTTGAAAATGCTGCCTTTGTACAGCCCTTCCAACCCTCCAGCCTCAGTGTAGTGAGGAACATGAATTCCTTACTGCAGTGCAGAAATCAAACATGAGGCACTTGAAATCTCTTTTGTTTCTTTCTCGGATGGTATTGTGGCAAGTTTTATTGACTACTAGTTTTGTTGACTTCAAATGTGTTTTAAATATCCTTCTTGCTAGTCCTAGTTTGTATTTTGAATAATAATGGGTTTACATTCATTTAAACGTTGTATAGAAAGCTTGAGTATTTACAAGAACTGGCTGTTGGCATGATTCCCCTAGCTGTTTAGAAGAAAGGGTCATAGTCTCAGAATGAAGAGATGGCCATTTAAGACTCTGAGATGAGGTAATATTTCTTCACTCAAATGGTTGTGAATCTTTAGAATTCTTTGCATTGGGAACTTGAGGCTGCTCAATAATTATTGAAGACCGAAATCAACAGAAAATCATCAATAGAAACAGTAAGCGAATAAAGGAATTCTGTGGATAGGCTGGGAATGTGAATTTGAGATAGAAAGGCAGTTATAAGCTTGTTTAATGGCAGATCAGGCTCAATTGACTGGTTTGCCTACACCTGATTAAGTTCTGATGACTTTTAATGCCTTTTCTTGCATCTTTTTTGAATCTCATCAGATTTGGGATTATCACTCAGAGCTGTTGTCCTTTACTAGAAAGGACAAGGTCCAGTGCAGCTGGAGACAGAACAATTTCCCTCTTACTGGAGCTTAATGTCAGGAATGTCTTCCTCCTGTTTACCAATCTCAGAACTGGTGAACATTCAAGCAGGCAGCTACTAATGGTTCTGTTGGCCTCTATGATAGTCTTGGAGACTTTTTTTTTCTGCTATTTTTGAATGATGCATTTTCAGACTGGTCACTGTTCCTTATAGTAAGGACATTCTTTCTCAACAGGCAGGCTATATTTTTCAGCGATACTGACCAGGTTTTGTTTGGTCTGAATGTAAGGGAACCTTTGTAACAATTGAATTGTAACATTTTCGAGCCAGACAATGTGAGTATATGTGAAGATGTAAGTTAACGTAAATTAGAAATAGTTTGCGGGTAAATCTAGATGGAATGGGAAGTGAGCCTCAGCCTTATGTGTTTGTTTTAGTATGGATAAAGTAAAACGAGACAACTGAGAATGGAATCTTTGACATTTTGATATGGGTGGTGTCATGACATCAAATCTTGTCTCTGTATACAAAATCTAAAATCTTAAAGGTACAACTTGCCCTTCAATTGCTAGTTTGTTATTTCCTGTCCTTTCTTTTATATTGAACTTTTTTGATAATCGACAGTTTTCATTTTATTCTATAGATGGGCAGAAGAAGATCCCAGGGAGATTTTGCGTTCGGTTTTTGAATGTGTTGAGAAAGCATGTGATAAATTGAAGCACCGGAAGATCGATGTCTCCAATATTAAAGGTATTGAAGTTGTAAATGTTTGTGATTATGAACATAATGTGATTTTTTAAACACCTTAGAAAGCAAACAATCAATGCAACTGTACAAAAACAGAAAACTGCAGTTATGAAATAAAATCAAAGTGCTGGAGAAACTCAGCAGATTTAGTAGCATCTGTGGAGAGAGAAACAATTCAAGTCCAGTAGTTTCAAAAATAATAGTCATTTTGGCCTTGAAATATTTCTTGCCACTCTCTCCACAGACGCTGCCGGCCCTGCTGAGTTTCTTGTTGTTTCTGAAGCAAGGGAGCATTGATGACAGAACTAAACTTGTGTAATGTGTGTTAACTGAACAATGTTTGTGCCGCACATGTCTATCTGACCTTAGCATTCAATTCCATTACTATTATGGAGCCTCCCACCATAGACACCCAGGGAGGCAGTATTAACCAAAAACTTAACCGCACCAAACAAATAAATACACTGACTACAGGAGCAGGTCAAAGCCTGTGAATTCTGTGGCATGTAACTCGACTCCAGACTCCACAAGAGCCTATTTACCATTGACAAAATATAAGGGATGGATCGCATGTGAGCTCAACACCATCGAATACAAAGCTATCCCATCCACCACCTTAAAAGTTCAGCTCCTCCAATGTTGGAACAGAATGACAGTAAGACCATAAGAAATAGGAAGCAGAGTAGGTCATTTAGCCCCTCAGGCCTACTCCACCTTTCCATAGGAACATAGCTGATTCGACATTCTTCATGTCTTGCATTTTCTGTGTGACTCTTGAATCCCCTAGAATCTTAGAATTCTACCTATCTCAGCCTTAAAAATACACAAGCACTCTGCCGTCCTCCTTTGTAGCAGAGTTCAAAAGAGTATCAACCCTCTGAGGGAAGAAATTCCTCCTTGTCTCAGTATAAAATGGCGCCCCTTTATTCTGAGACTATGCCCTTTGGCCTTGACTCTCATGCATTGCAGAGGATTAAGAAGGTTGCAAACTACCAGCCTCTCAAGAGCAATTAGGAATGGAAAATAATTCCTGGCATTACCAGTAATGCCCAAAATCCAAGAACTAATTTTAAAAAAAAATCTATATTGTTTCCTTCAAAGCCACATTTAAGGGAAGTGTCATGCCTCACAAGTGCCAAGTAATGACTATTTCGAACGCTGAGAATCTACTCATCTCTGCTTAATCTTAAATATCATCACCAACACCAGCACTCCCAATAACAACATCCTGGGATTTGCTATTGGCCAGAAACTGAACTGGATCAGGTGACAAGAGCATGTCATGGGCAAGGAATTCTACTGAAAGTAACAGTCCTCCCATCTCCTCAATCTCTCCACTATTTACAAAGCACAAGTCAGGAATAGGATGGCATGCTGTCAACTAGCCTGGATATATTCAGTTCCAACAACACTTAAGAAGCTCAACATTGTCGAGGGCAAAGCAGCCTACTTGATTGGCACACCACCACCACTTTCAACATTCACACCCTACACATCTAGTGCACAATGTGTACCATATACAGGAGACACTCCGCCAAAGCTTCTTCAGTGGCACCTTCCAAATCTATGACCTCTTCAATCCAAAAGGAAAATGGCAGCAAATACGTAGGACCCCAACCAACTGCAAGTTCCCCTCCAGTCATTCATCATGCTGTTTATTTTTAATCATTCGTAGCTTGTGCGGGTTCTGCCCATCCCTATTGCTCAGAGGACAGTTAAGAATTAACCACATTGCTGTAGGTCTGGAGTAACATGTAGACCCAGAGCAAGTAGGCAATAACAGATTTCCTTCTGTAAGAGATATTAGTGAGCCAGATATTTTCCTTTGCAATAATTAGCAGTTTGCGACAATTAGATTAGCTCTTTATTCCAGATTTTATTGAATTCAAATTTCATCATCTGTTGAAATTCAAACCCATGTCCCCAGAGTATTAAGCTGGGGTTCTGGTTTACTAGTATAGGTGACATTACTATTACACTGCTACTTCCCTGTAAACTTGGAACTGTATAGCCATACCTTCACTGTTGCTGGAATCCTCAAACTGCCTTCCTAATAGCACTGTGGGCAAACCTGTCCCTAAAGGCTGGCAGTAGTTCAAGAAGGTGCCGCTCGAGGGCAGTTTGAGATGGACAGTAACTCCAGGCTTACATAGCATTATTGACATCCACAAATGAATTAATGAAAAATTTGCTCCTTTTCTTTCACAATAACTTAATGCACAGCACAAGATGTCTAAGTCGAGCTGAACAGAGCCCAATAATTTACAAGCTCTTGGTTGAGGATGCCAAAGTGTATGATGTGGCAACTTTTTCAGAGAGACAGGTATAATTGTAAGCTAATCATTCTTGGCTGCAGGATCTTTAGAAAAGAAATGGATATTTGGAAAAGAGGAACAGTAGCCATACAAAGAAAATAACATGTACAATAGTGGAAAGAATGGAGTTCAGTATGGATGATTCAGTAAATAGAAACTCCAGCAGTAGAGTTAAGGATTCTCAAAGAAAATGAAACTCCAGTTGTCCTTAACTGCAAACCCCTTGATTGTAATATTGTAATAGGTAAGAGAGGTGTATTAAATGAGAGATCATTGAAGTATACAGGGATACACTTACATCAGGAAATTTGATTTTCACGTAAACTGGGAGAAGCTGAGCAATTTTCAAAGTCAATTAATTTCTAGAATGCTCAAAAAATACGTTTTAAAACTGTTTGACAAACAGGAGGCTGGAGGAGCACAGCAGGCCAGGCAGCATCTGGAGGAAAGGAGCAGTCAACGTTTTGGGGATTACCCTTCTTCAGCTTGTTGAGTAAACATGCCAGACGTAGTGACACGTAAACGAGAGTTAGTCAATGATTTGATGGTAAAGGAGCATCTTTGGCAAGTGACCGTAATGTAATTGATGTGGAGGTGCCGGTGCTGGACTGGGGTGGATAAGGTCAGAAATCATATGATTTGGATTAATTATTTTTAGGAAGGGGAGGTTGAACCCCTCTGATAATTAAAATCAAAACACAAATCTCCAATCAGTTATGGCAGGAGTAAAGGTCATCTTCTAATAAATCCAAAACACCCAGAGAAGCTCATCTCACCTCACCTAATCTATTAAAATAGAGTGGTTAATGAAAGAAAATCCATGTTATTCATTTGATGAGTAACAAGTAACAATTTATTTATTTAACCCTAGCAGCGAACAAACTAACAGAACTACTAATAAATCAAACAATTCCCCCTTAAATACTAAGTATTCCCTAACTAAATAAAATTCTACTGGTATGCTGTTCCAATAAACACAAGTCCCACTTACGTAAACATCATTATGTAAACGTAATGAGAAAACGAAATTAAAACTTAGACTCTCAAAGTCCATACAGGATGTATCTTCTAGAATGTTCTGCCTTCTTCACTGTCTGCCCAATCATAAACGCCTTTCTTCTCCTTCTGTCAGGGATGTTCTCTCTGTGAATTCTTCTGTGAGGGCTTTTAGCTAGAAATGCTGCGGTACCTTATATGGATAGATGGTGCTTTCTCAGAGAGCTTAGGGATTACTGTGAGAGCTAGATATTTATTCGTCAGATAGCAGGTTGCTCTCACCCCAATTTTCAAAAACCCTCTGATATACTCTGATGATCTGTCAAATTTCTTATAGTAGGATTGGTCTGAGGTTGTCAAAACCATCGGATTTAAGTTCAACTGGTTTTCAATCTCTAAGTGCTTAGTTTAAATTAATTGACTGATCTTCAAGCTGGTTGCCAAAACATCAAAACAAACGTAAGGTTTCCAATCATACAGCCAATTGATACATGTTTCAGTTTCAGAACTGGCTGAACCTATCAGCTGCTTACAGACACATTTTCTGTCTAAATCTCCAAGTTTAGAAAAACACTTTGCTCTTAAAAGGACTACACACTCTTCCCCCTTAACATTTTTACAAACACGTTCTAACTTCGTGCCTTCCAATTTACTAGTACTGTACACAACTTCGTAACACGTATTACTTTGGTTAGACCCTCAGCAAGCACCTCATACCTATTATTTTATTCTAGTCATTTGGTTTGTCTCCAGCGCCATCTTCTTTTTAATTTTTTTGAAATTATTTCATTGCCTCATTTAATCCAATTATAGGTCATCCCTTCACTTATCATTCAGCTGTTGACACTTTACACACAGCATCTGACACTGTTGATCACCTACAGAGACCTATTATTTGGCCTGTCAACACTCCACTCGCACCATTTTTATGACCTTTTGATCTCTCTGCCTATTAATTCTGTGCCTGCATGCTTCTGTCTCACTTCACCTGAAGGAGGGGCAACATTTTGGAAGCTTGTGATTTCAAATGAACCTGTTGGACTATAACCTGGTGTCGTCTGATTTCTGGTAATGTAATTGAATTTGATATTAGGTTTGAGTGTGAGAAAGATGCATCATGAAACTATGTTTCAACTAAAGCAAGCTTCAAGATAATTAGAACCTAAATGACCACATTAAACTGTTCTGAACATTTAATGAATAAATCTATAAATAATTAGAAATGTATACATAAGGAATTGATAAAATACAAAATCAAAACATGGCCCTAAAATTAAAGGCTCCATGAAAGACTTTTTTTAACCATAGTTACTCAACATGCGAGAGCTAATTTTAAGATAGCAGGAAAAATTTGTATGAATTCAAAGAAAAAAAATCCAGTAAAAAAGAACGACAATTTAAAAAAGCAAAGAAAGTTAATGAGGCACAAAAAAGGTTGAAGCTAACAGTAAAAGTTTCTGAAATATATTAACAGCAAGGAAATGGTGATGAGGAATGTGTACCCATTAAAAATCAATGAAGGCAAGACTATAAACAGAAAGACAAATTTGCATTTATATGGTGCCTTTGAAACTTAAAGCACTTTGCAGCCATTGAAGTACTTTAAAAATGCTAAATCATCAAATTAGTTTTGAACCTTCAGATTGCTACTGTAAAGTAATAAACATGGCAACCAATTTATCCACAGTGTATTCCCACAAACAACAAATGTGAATGACGACCAAATAATCTCTCTTTACAATAGTAATGGATTGACGGAGCAATACTAGCCAGGCTATCAGGAGTAACTCCCTGTTCTTCTTTGAAATAATGCCATAGGCTCTTTTACATCTATCTAAGAGAGTGGTCAGGGCCACAATTTAATGTTTCATTGCTACCTTTAACAGTGCAATGCTTTGTCAGTACGGCACTGGAATGTCAGTCTAGAAGTTTGTGCTCATGTTCTGGTGTCAATCTTGAACTTATAAACGTCTGACTCAGAGGCTAGAATCCATAGAATCTCTACAGTGTGGAAACAGGCCATTCGGCCCAACAAGTCCACACCAACTTCCAAGAGCATCCCACCCAGACTCCCCCCTCTACCCTATCCCTGTAACCCTGCATTTCCCAGGCTAAATAAACCTAATTTACACATCCCCGGACGCAGTGGGCAATCCACCTAACCTGCACATCTTTGGACTGTGGGAGGAAACCGGAGCACCTGGAGGAACCCCATGCAGACACAGGGAGAATGTACAAACTCCACACAGACAGTTTCACAAGGCTGGAATCAAACCCATGTTCGTGGCACTGTGAGGCATCAATGGTAACCACTGAGCCACCATTGCTGCTCCTTTTACTAATATGGTGAATATTTAGGAAATACCATATTTGTTAAGTGAGTATTTTGTGTCTATTTTAACAATGATTAAAAAAGGCCAAATAGCATCATTATGTGGAAATTTAGAAGTAGAAATTGGTGCACTTTGTATAAGGAAGAAACAAATGATACCGGAAAAAATATTTGAAATGAAGACAGCTGGCTGGCTGACTGTCTTGTGCCTAACACTGCTATACTTGCCGAGTAAAAGTGGTTAGCAACGAAATGGCAGCAATATTAGTTATCATTTACCAAAAACTCTGTCACGTCTAAATTTAGCCCCAATTGGAAGAATGGGCATGTCACTATTATTTAAGAAAGTAGGGAAGGTGAAACTAGGTGGCTACAGACCTGTTATTTAATATTGGTAATGGAAGCATAACTAGAATATAGCATCAGTGTGAGAGTGACTGAGTGCTTGGCATTATATCAATCATATATGCAGATCCTGACATACCTGTGTGGCAACAAAACTTTCTCAACTAAACTCTAGGTAAGCTCGGAGGCAATTTCAAAGATGTGAAACTTCCCTAGAAAGAACACTATAGCCTACAACTACAGGCATCGGTATGTACTAATCAAGAATAACAATGGATTTGTAGATGACGGATAATTTCTTTCTAATATAGGTTAATTTTGTGAGGTCGTGATATCATTAGCATTAGATAATATCTGTGCTTATTATCTTCGAAAACATCAGACTTGTCCGATGACCCTTCCTCAGAACTGGTCTCCGAACCTGAAATGTTAACTCTGATTTTTTTTCTTCACAGATGCTGCCAGACCTGCTGAGCTTTTCCAGCAACTTCTGTGTTTGTTCCAGATTTACAGCATCCGCAGTTCCTTCAGTTTTTTTTTTGAAGACAGTGATGTTCTGGCTTGCCGCTCACTATGCTATCGCTGTGTCAGATCAGCTGTAAGTTGTTTTGCCGGACAGTTTCACAGCTCTGAAACTGTCACTGAGCCAACCTGATCTAGATTCTAGTGGGGAAAGTTTCCTCTGTCACTGCCACACAGCTACGCCAGGACCTGCATATATGATTAACATAATAGCAAGTGTTGACATTCTTGCTAAGAGGTCTGCTGATTTTCCTGATGTAGCTTATGTTGTCTCATGTTACTAAAACCATAAAATGCTGCAATTGGTGTGCCTCAGCAACAACCCTTTCTGTAAATTGTTTTGACCTGACCACTCTATACTTTGCAGTTTGATGCACCCTCTCTGAGGTCTTGTCAGTTATAGATAGATAGAATAGAACAGATATAATCCCTACAGTGTGGAAACAGGCCCTTCAGCCCAACAAGTCCACACTGAACCTCAGAGCATTCCACCCAGACCCATATAATCCACCTAATCTACACCTCCCTGAACATATTGGATTGCAATAGGTTCTAAGTTGTTTTACATGCTGTGTATCAGCTTGGTGAACAAGTTGTTACACTCAATGTGCATTAGTACTTTAGGCTAGCTTGCACATGATGCTGCTTCTGTTTGCATCCTTGTTCCCTCTAACTGGAAAACCTTATCTGTACCTTAACTAAAGGCTGAAGAGACATTAAGTAACAAAATTCAAAGCATGTTTAAGATTGCTTATTTTTCTTATGTAAAAAGTTAACAGTTTAAATTTATTCAATTCTAGCAATTGGAGTGAGCAATCAGAGGGAAACAACAATCTTATGGGACAAAAAGACAGGACAACCCCTCCATAATGCAATTTGTAAGTTGTTTTCTTCGCTTGTTAACATCATAAACTTATAGATTGTTTGCCAAAATTGGGAGTTGTTGTATATTTCTGAAACAAATATTAGAAATAGATGTCACAGGAGTGTTTCTTGATCGTTTCTTCCCCCAAAAGGTCTGATGGCCAGTGCTCAAAGCATTCATGTTAGCTGCACTATTGCAGTAGTTTCTCCACCAGAGAAATGTTAAATCTTTCTCTAATACTCACACAAAGATCAGTATGGGAGCCTGATACTGGTCAATTCCCCCATTGGAGCAGGATGTTCATTCATTATTCCTTCTTTTGAGATCAAGAACTCAGAGATAAGAATCCAGATTTGGAGCCAGAGATCTCTATAGAGTATCTATTTCCCCCACTAGCAGATTCCAGCAATTCTTTGCTGATAATGAATGAAGGATTACTATATAAACAGAGATGACAAACAGTGGATGTTGTCTATGTGGACTTCTGTAAGGCCTTTGACAAGGTCCCACATGGCAGGCTAGTCATGAAGGTTAGGTCACATGGGATCCAGGGAGAGCTAGCTAATTGGATTCAAGATTGGCTCAATGGTAGGAAGCAGAGGGTGATGGTTGAGTTGTTTCTCCAATATTTTTGGAATGTTACTTGTGTCCTCCATTGTGAACACAGCACATTTAGTTTGTCAGCTATTTCTTTGTTCCCCATTATAAATTCCTCTGTTTCTGACTGCAAACGACCAATGTTTGTCTTCATTTTTTTTTTGCTTCATGTACGTAAAGAAACCTTTACAGTCAGTTTTTTTAATGTTCCCCATAAGCTTATTCTCATACTCTATTTTCCCTGTATTAATCAATCCCTTTGTTCATCTTTGCTAAATTCTAAACTGCTCCCACTCCTCAGGTTTGTTTGTTTTCTGGCCAATTTTTATGTCTCTTCCTTGGATCTAATGTTATCTCCTCTTTAACCAGCAATGCTGTGCCATTTCCTTTGTTTGGTCCTTCCTAAACGCTGAATACCTTTAGACATTCAGTTCCCATCTGTGCAGCTATGTCTCCTAAATCCTCACTATAATGCCAGTTTTCATCTATATACACAACTAATTTCTCTGCTTTATTATGAATGCTCTGCACATTAAGGCATAAACCCTTAAGATTTGTCTTTTTAGCAGTAGTTGTCCTGTTTCCATTATTTTTCACAGTGTTCCTGTTTGATCCTGGCCTTTGATTTCTCTGCCTTTCACTTTTCTAATTACCCTTTGCATTTCTTATTCTTGTCCTAGACTTCCTCTGACTCCTTGCCATCCCTTTCCCATTTTAGTTTAAAGCTTCCCCAAGGGCATTAGTCCCTGTCTTGCCCATGTGTGACCCATCGAGTTTGTACTGGCCCCAGTTGCACAGGAATCAGAAACCCTCCCCCTTGCACCATCTCTTCAGCCACGTGCTCATCCGCTATATCCTGCTACTCCAACTAGAATGTAGCACTGGTAATAATCCTAAGATCACTACCTTTTGTGGTCCTACTTTCAACTTCCTTCCTAACTTGATATATTCAGCTTTTAGGACCTTATCCCTTTTTTGTAACCTATGTTGTTTGTACCTATGTACCGTGACCATCAGCTGCTCCCCCACCACCAAGAATGTGTGAAAGCCACTCTAAGACATTCTTACCCCTTGTGCCAGGGAGGCAGCATTTCATCCTGGAGTCTCGTTTGTGGCCACAGAAACACCTAATTATTCCCTTTACAATTTAATCCCCTATATCTATTGCATTCCCACACCTATTACTCCTCCCCTGTGCAATAGAGCCAACTGTGGTACAATAAATTTGGCTGTTGCTACTTTCCCCTGAAAGGCCATTCCCCTCAATAGTATCCAAAGGACAATATATATTTTACAGGGGAGTAGCCACAGGAGATTCCTGTATGGCTTGTCTCGTCCTCTTACTCTGCTGGTGATCACCCATTTGCTTCCTGTCTGTAGAGTCTTAGCTTGCCTTGCGATCACCTCCCAATATGTGCTGTTCAGACATTGTTCACCTCGTTGATTCTCCACCATGCCCCAGCTGGTGCTCCAGCTTCCAAATCCAGGCTTCTAAGAGCTGCAGTTGGAGACACTTCCTACACACATGCTGGTCCCTGATACTGGAAACATTCCCAGCTTCTCACATTGAGTGGGCAAGGCAGACCATGGCGTTGAAGTTTCCTGCCATGACTTACCTCTCTCTTAAATTAGTCCTGTTTGAAGATGCTTAATAAGAAATAATATCAAATAGTCTGTGGCCCTTGTTCCCAGGTCCTCGTTGCTATAGGATATAGTCCTCACAAACTATAAGCCATAAAAACAAAAGCAAAAAGCACCAATTCAACTCTGCACTGAATACACACTTACAGAGTACACACACTTACCATGGCTGTCTTTCACTCTGGATCTGCTGTCTCTCAACTGCTCGTGCAAAGCCAACTCTTTTTCCTTTGGCTTTTGTTAGACATTTTTTGAAAATTAGATTTTGTCTTTAAGCATAAGTATGAAATCAACTGATTACCAGTGCTTGATAATTTATCAGCACTATGTATTGTGTTGTATTTAGTGACTTGAGAGTGGAGAATAATTTTATCAGAAGAAAAGAATTGAACCGTATTTGTGGAGTTTGGATAGATAGGAAATGCGCAGAAACCCATATGTTTGTATATAGCTAGTTTCCTGCTACAATTCTTTGTCAAACTGTATGCCAGTTATATTGATGTTGAGAATAGTGCATGACTCCCAACTCTTTTTTTAAAGAAAAAAAATGTGGACTTATTTTTGGACAGTCACATTTTCGTGCTTTGTTGAATTAAATATTAACCTACTTTATCTGTGTAGCCTTGACAAACATCATTAATTTAATGTTTGCTGATGCGACCTGCTGTTAGGAAATAAAATAGACTTTTTACTCAAAAAACATCATGATCCTCTGAAAGGACATGTCAAATATTTAACATAAAACCATGAACCTTTCAAATAAAACTATGCAGGAATCGTGAGGCCCTATTTTTAAATAAGAATAATAAGTTTAGATGCATTTTCTTGTTTTTAGCTTAATGCAATTGAACTAATTTCAGTTGATAATATAAACCAGGATTCTTTCAGCAGTTCAGGTCAATTTCTCATCTGCTAAATTTGACAACTCCATCTTGGCTATTTCCACGAACACATGCTGCATAAATCAGCTTAAAGGTAACAATGGGTCGACCAAAAAACTTAGCTTTACTTCTTTGTAATTGCATTTATTTTTACGATAATTACTTTAATATTTTAGATTGCTAATTGTGTATATTGAGAGTGACGTGGAAATTCATACCTCAACCCTAATACTATGTAAATGGAAGAGAACTACATACTCTTACTTTACCCAGTATTTACATGCCACTATATAAATGCTTTTTATTCTTACTGAGCTGTGTTTGGAGTATCTTTGGATGGTACAGTGGCATCGATGAAGCATTTCCATCTAAATTTCATTTTGATGTTGGCATCTTGAAGAGATTTAGGAAGGGAGTTTACAGAGCTTAGAGCCTAGGTAGCTGAAGACACAGTTACCAATGCTGGAATGTTTAAAACCAAGGATTTTTAAAGAAAGCAGAATTGGAGATGTGCAGGTATTTCATGGGCTTGTGTGATTGAAGGATAATTTAAAGACACAGAGGGGTGAGGAAACGCATGGATTTGGAAAAGAAGTTGCATGTTTTGTTTTAAATCAGCTAGATTTGCCATATCACACCTTTGTGGCCATCACATTCTGAGGTGGGAGTTTAATCCAGACCTTCTGGCCAGAGGTATTGACATTGACACTGCACCACAAGATCCTCTAGGATGAGAGTTATGAACTTCCATTGTTGCTGAAGTGGGAACCAAGGTGTCCAGTATGCCCTGTTGACTGGTGTATTTGGTATGAGCTAAGGCACCAAGGAGCAGTTTCATTCACGGAAATCCTATTTATGTCCAGTCTGGTTCATTGCAGCTTTGATGAGTTAAATTGGGGTCCTATTTCCGTGGGTCAAGTTTGTGACAGCACACACTTGGACCCTGCAACTCCATAAACAGGAATGGGGTATCTGAGACCTGATTAATCTGGATCTACTCATTGCTTTGCAGACAGAATGTTAATATTTTGCTGCCTACTGTTTTACATGATTGTTGTGGGCAGTCTGGGCTACCCGTACTCTTCTTCAGATGTACACTTGAAAGGAAGGCCTCATTTTGCATGTGGCTAGCCTCAATCAAAAGCAGTCTGCAACTCCTGAAAAGAAAGGTATATTCTGAAGAATGTGCCTGGAGCTCTTTGCAAACTGAATTGGTGTTGTAATATATTGAAAATGACCAAACATGTCAAAGGGCCAAGCAAGTTCAAAGACACATACATTTTCACAAGCAGTGAAAATAAATAATCCTGTATTTAACATGTAAGTAAATCATGTTTACTTGATGATGAGGGGTTTTGCATTCCATTTAATATCAACTTCAGATATGCAAAATGAATATTGGCGCTGCGATGGCATCAAATTAGTGTTGCACATTAATTCCTGTCATATCTCACTGGTCTGCAGACTGTGAGCAATTATTAGGGTCACATGCAAACTCCTTTATCAAGGTAGTGTTCCAGCCGTGTTGCTGGAGGAAGATTCTTTAACTTCCTTTTGTCAGTCTTGCATTAATTCTGAATTATTTGCTTTGTCTTTTGTCAGGAAATTTGAAACTTTTGTTACTTGAGAGGGGTGGTGAAAGTAATAAATATCTAAATATCACTAAATTAAGGTACTGTATAGTCTATTCTGAGGAAAAAAAATCTGTTGTATGCATTTTATTTAAGTTGATCTTTTTCACCATTTATTCATTATAACCAGCTGCATTGCCCCACTGGATTATTAATAATTGAGCAAATTAGTGCTTTTGCTTTATAGTGGCTCTCAAGGCAGAGGCACAGTTTACTTGCCAAAATATTCTGCTCCCAGAAGAGGGTACATTGACTATTATTATTTCAACTACCTCACAGTCGTTTTTAATAACATTGCACTTAATTTGTTATTTGTTTGTTTTATTCATCAGTGTGGCTTGATCTCAGGACACAGTCCACTGTGGAAAAGCTGATCAACAATGCACCAAACAAAGACAAAAATATTCTTCAGGTGAAAGATTTGCGACTGATCCCCATTTAGGTTTTGTGTTAGCTTGTTTTGTAAGCTTTACTGATTTAAAATGATCCTTGTTTAGGTCCTGCACATTTCGCTCCTATTCTATTTGAAAGATAAAGAACATTTTCTACGCGTGGATAGACAGTTCTTCATAAAAATTAAACTTGGGAATAAACTTTAGATTTGCTTAGTTATAATTATTCAGATATTTTAATAGTGATACAAGCAAAATTGTTTTCACAACTGTATGGGGACTTTGGGAAATCTAAATATAGAAGTTGCCGTTTAGATGGGAATTTGTACCTATTCAATTTAAAATAGCTCCAAAACATGTATTAATCGTCCTTAAAATATTTCTTATTTTGCTCCAAATATCGCGGATGTGCACTGTAGTTTTATTCACAAATTTAGCAATGTACAAACTTTGATCAAAACTTAAACTTTGAATGACTAATGTTTTTGGCTAGCTTCTGGTTTTTGTTTCTCTTATAGGAAAAAACTGGCCTTCCAATTAGCACCTATTTCAGTGCTGTGAAATTACGCTGGCTTCTGGATAATGTGGAGAGAGTTAGGAAGGCTGTCGCAGATGGTCGGGCCATGTTTGGAACAGTTGATTCTTGGCTTATATGGGTAAAGCTACTGATACTTTAAAAACAACAGATGTTTCAGAAAGACATTCTGATGAATTAATCAACTACCGTTTAATGCTCGTATGGTGGCTTGGTTCATAGGATATAAGCAACAAAAGGAACAGGATTACTAAAATAGGAAAAAGATAAAATTGTGCTTCAGATAATAGATTTTAAATTTTGATCCTTGTTGCATTGCAGTAGCAACTTTGCCTTAAATTGCTAATAAGCTGAAGTAGTAGAAATGTGCTTCAACAACTGATTCCATTAATAATGAATACGAATTCTTATAAAAATTAGTTTGTCAGAGAAATGACACTTTTTAGCAAAATGGTTAAGAAATGTACTTCCTAATTATTACTTATTTATCTTAACTGTTGCAGTGTTATGAAAGCTTTTCTTTTACAAATGTAAAAATTAGAAACATTAGTAGGCCATGCAGTTCCGCGCACTTGCTCCTCTATTGAATAATATCAGTTTGTTTTGAATTCCACATTCTAATCTATCCCTAATAATCTTTGATTCCATTTCCTCACAAGTGTCTAATTATTTCCACCTTTAAAAGCACTCATTGATTCTGTCTCTGCAGCCTTCTGAGGCAGAAAATTCCAAAGTCGCACAGCCGTCTGAAAGCGAAGATTTCTCCTTTTCCCATATCCACCTTGTAAAGACCATTAGAAACTTCAATCAAGCGACCCCTCACTCTAAACTCCAGACTGTCCAACCTTGTCTCATAAAATAATCCATTGATTCCAGGTATCAAGCTAAAAAACAAAAACAGAAAATACTGATTTGGATCGGAAATGTTAACTTCTGTTTTTGTTTCTGATTTCCAGCATTCACAGTTCTTTCAATCAATATAGTAAATCTTTTCTGAACTGTTTCCAACTATTTATGTTCTTAAATAAGGAGATCAATACTACCCACCATATTCAAGATGTGCTCTCATTATTGCCCTATATAACTGAAGCATAGTATAATTTTATATTCAAATCCTCTCGTAATAAATGGATAGCATTCCATTAGCTTTCCTAATTTTTGTATTTGCATATTTGCGTACTTGCACACTAGAACATCTAGACAACTCTACACCTTAGAATTTTCCATGTAAGTAACATTCCACTTTTTTATTCTTCCTGTCAAAGTGAACAATTTCACATTTCCCCGCATTATGCTCCATCTGCCAATTTCTTTCCCTAATCGCTCAGGCTATCCATCCGCATCCTCCCTATGTCCTCTTCACAACGTATATTAACCTATCTATAACCTATATTTGTATTACCTGAAAATATAGCTACCATGCCTTCATTCATTCAAGTTATTGATATAAATTGTGAAAAGCTGAGGCTCCAGCAGAGACTCCTGCAGTATTCCACTTGTTACATCCTGTTGATCGGAACAAACTTATTTATATGAACACTCTGTTTTCTACAGCCAGCCAATCTTCTATTAATGCTAACGTATTATCCTCGCTATCCTGAGCTCCTGCTTTGTGCAATATTGTTTTCGTGACACCTTGTCAAATATCTTTGGCTTACCTTTGTCCACAGTGCACTTCCTCCCAAGTAGATTGAGAGTAAAGTAGCAGGAAGTATAAAAAAGGAATTGAGAGTCTTTGTAAGTGTGTGGAAGATGAAAATGTTGACAAAGATAAATGTGGGTGCCTTAGAGTCAATGACTGGATAAAACATAATGGGGAATAAGTGAACTTGAGAGATATTAAACACATACTTTGTGTCTGTCTTTGCAGCCAATGACACGAGAAAAGACTAAAATTGTGAATCCAAAGATCTAATTAGAGTGAGGAGCTTAAAGTAGGTGTAAATACTAGTGAAAAGAAAATTCTGTTTTCTTAGTCAGTAGTTGAAACCTTCCAAGACTACTAGTTGATAAGTCCCTGTACCTAATGTCCTACACCCAAGGATTTTGAAAGATATGGCTGCAGTGATAGCAGATGCAATAGTTGATATTCCAGAATTGCCTAAATTTTAAAACAGTTCCTGTGGGTTGAAAAGTAGCAAAATGCTATTCAGAAAAGGAGGTGGAGATAAAGAGGCGTCTATAGATGTAACATTAGTAACAGTTAAAAAGTTGGAATTAGTTAATTGCCTTGGGGGCAGCACAATGGAAATTCACCATATTGGTTCCTGAGTGAGACCACTGTCCCATGTTGGGGAGAAATTGACATAACCAACCCTGTAGGAATGTTAGGAGGTAGATACAGAACAGCTGTTTTCCTTAGCTAGAGAGTCTAGAACTAAGTGTCATAATCGTTTAGGACTCGGATGAGGAAAATTTCTTCACTCAGAATGTTTTGAATCTTGGAATTCTCTCTCCCAGAGCTCTGTGGATGCTCAGTTAATTGATATATTCGGACAGAATTCAATAGCTATTTTGACACTATGGGAATCAAGGGCAGGAAAACAAAGTTAATGGAGAATTTCAGCCTGTATCTTATTGGTAGAACTTGCTCATTGGTGTTCAGGCCATTTCTTATGTTCTTGCCCTGTCTCTCCAGTGTTGCTCCAAATTGCTATAAGAATCCTTCATTGTACAATACTGTCTTGTCCTGAAAATAATCTGTTTAACATTTATAACGGAGTGCACTGTGAATAAAACTGATAGATGTGCTGGTCCGTTCAGGTAAAAAGTGCTGATATCTGCCATAAATTGAGCAATGAATGCTCCAAATCAACCCCTGCTCCAATTACTCAAAACTTTAATCTTGAAGCTTGATCTGAAATAGTGCAAAAAACACAAGATGTGTACTTATTGGAACTTTGTTTTTAACAAGAAGGTATGAACAAGTATCCACAATGAAAAGTTCTGTCACAAAAATATTGGTCTATTCATTGTGTCATTAATCTTGTCATAAAGTGTAAATATCATTAGTGCTATTTGGTGTTTTGATAATATAAGCTGCTGTCTATGGCTCTAGTGTTTGACAGGTGCACATGAGGGTGGTGTTCATTGTACAGATGTTACCAATGCTAGCAGAACTATGCTGTTCAACATCCATACCTTGAAGTGGGATCCTGAACTTTGTCAGTAAGTTGTACATAATGAAACACTACTGATCTTGGTATAAAGAAATTAACCAGGCAGGTTGTTATTTAACAAATGCTTGCTAGCGTGTAAATTTGATATGAGGTGCTACTCTGAATTTTTTTTAATTTGCAATATTAAAGTTTGTTCAACTTAACTTTGATCACTTTAACTTGGAATTTTAATTATGTACCGTTATAGTGAGTTGAATTTAACAATTAAAATGAAGACTTTATGCGCTGTTAAATGAGTAAGAATAACTACAAGCAACACTTTGTATGTACGAGTTTCCATTTTCACATAGCCAGTAAATAGAAGTTTACACCACAAAGAGGCTATTTAGCTGTGTCTCCTCATGACGATATGTGGAAATTGAATCTCTTCTGGCCCCAGGATACCGTTTCATCGTAAACATGAGCAGGTTTGCACCTCCCCCCAGGTGGGCCGTATGTAGGACCTCTGGCATGTGAACACACCACATCTCTCATGAACCAAACTTTTAAGATATGGTCACATAGTTCCATTGCATTATTAATGTCTTGGGAGAATTGAAGAGCAATAGAATTAAACCTGACAAAGAAAAATGTCTGGAGTGTAGCTCAAAGGTAAATAGCAGCTTTTGGTAACTCTCGCCAACCAAGTCAGTTCCAAACTTCGTTCTTTTAATTTGTTTGGACTCAATGGGTGAAGTTGACAGGGGATCCTCATGTTAAGACAGTCCAGAGTCTCCATACATTTTGTCCAGCTTATGCCTTGGAAAGGACACTCCAGTTTCACCGCAGAGTATAATAGAGAATGGGTGCTACAAGCTGTTTCCAGTGGAGGGAGAGACGACCATGTCCCACTGGTTAAATACAACCCATCTCAAATCAGGCAGCCCTGACAAGTAAAGTGGTAACTCACTAGCACTTACTTCAATGGGTGATTGAAACTTCCTCTTATCTCAAACAGGGCCAGTTAACCTCATAACTATCTATGCTTCAACATTGTGCTCCACCACAGGTAGAAGACCATTTTTATGGGGAGCCTGAAACCACTATTGGCAGAACTCCTCAGTCAAAATATCTTTAATGACTACAGGAGTTTTATCGTAAATGGGCTACAACCATGAGGTATGACCCCCTTGCCTCAAACATCATGACCATGATGATCGAGAACCTACAGAGACTACTTGAGCTTGGCAACTACTAAGAGCTTTGAGTAACTAACACCTTCTTTCAAAGCAAACCATGCAGCAAGTGTTCTGGAGATAGCAAGATCAGGACATTGACATTGACATCGGATGTGATATCACTCTCTAAGCAGCACTCTCAACACAAGAAACTATCACAGAACTTACTGTGACACAAAGCACTCCTTGGTGTGCATCAGGGTTTAGATGCACCCTTGATTTTTCTTTTTTTTTTTTCAAAGCAGAAATGCCATCCTATATAAATGTCTGCCAATTAGCCTACCCAGATGAAAACCAATAGCTCTTCAATTCCACATAGTGCAGAAACTAAACTGAATGCATTTCACAAGACTATCTATAATACTGGATTGTCAGCTTCTGAGAAGCAACTGTGAAAATTGCTGACCGATTTGAGGATAACATCACTGTAATTGAACCTGTCATTGAAGCCAGCATAATCTTCGCAAAAGTTGCAACTGATCTGTCTAAGCTGAGTAAGGGAGAGTAAAATGACAGCCACCTAAGAATACCAAACTGCAAGTCTACAAAGCCTGCATCCTCAAGGCAGTCTTCCAACAGACGCATGAACTAACTATGCAAGGCAGTAGAAAAGGCTGAATGGATTCCACCTTCACTGTCTCAGACATAAACTTGACATTTCTTGGCAGGGCAAATCTCCCAAGTCAAAGGTCCTGGAGTCTGCTAATTCCATCAGCATACACTCATTGCTAAGCCAATAAAATCTGCACAATCATGGCCATATTCATCGAATGGATGACAGCCATACACCAAAAAAACCTTCCATGCAGTGAACTAGCCACTTGGTCACACCCTCCTGAATGTGCATACCTCCACTTCAGGGCGTTCTGCATGCGAGACATGAAGATGATGAACAACGGAACTAACAAATAAATAGTTACGGGAAGCTTGGAGCTCTGAAGGCTGACTGCCAAGATGGACTTTGGAAGAAGCAATCGGAAGGGAAAGGCTCTGCTGGTTAGCAAGAGGGTCTAGAGAGAATAGAGGTCAACAAATCTCACACCTTCTGTCTTTTACAGCAGTAAATGCAACAGTAACTACCATTCGTAGTCTGCCTCCTGAGGCAAACAAAGTGATGCTGAACATAGCTTTCGCCTTGGTTTTTCATCTAAAATCTCAAGATGGACGGCTGACGCCAGATTGTTGAATAAATTGTACTAAATTTTTGATGGTACTCTATTTTCATGCCAACTCCTGATCTGTCTTTTTTGACCCTTTAAAAGCTAATTTTATATTTGTGAAATTTCTGATTACTCCCTTATGATTTTAAAAACAAATTTTCTTTTAATACTTTGATATTTCAGCTTCTGCCTTAATCCCACGTGAATGTCCCAATCGTTTATTATGATCTTTGTGGAAGTTTTACTTCAAAGTGAAAAGTTCTCCTTGTTGGCTCGCTGTGTGTGAGAATGCTACTTTGAAATTGTCTGCTTACACCACTTGATGACGTTAGAGTTGCTGAATGCCTGGAGATCGTCTGATTTGGCACCAGACTCAAATGGACTTTGTAAAAGGGGAAGTCCACATAACAGAGATTGCTAAATTATGGCAATTTTTTTTTAAGGATATCAATGAGGATTGTCACTTTGCTGTTGATGGTGAAAGCCAAGTCCATATATTGTCCTCCCTTTGAATATTTACGGTAACCATATTGCATTAAACCTTCCAAGCAGAGACTATCACTATCCGAGTGCCACTCTGCTTCTACTTTTTTACCCAAAAATGGAATGCTGCATGTCAGGCCAGGACTTCTGAATGCAGCCTCTTCACAAATGTGAGGCAGTCTCCCATTGGATGCCTCCTTTGAATTTTGTTTGGGAAGAAAATCAACAGCGCCCCGCCCTTCATCCCTCTCCACAATCTACAGCACAAGCTGCCATATTCTGCTAAGTTTTCATTCATTAAAACATCGACAATCTTTGGAATATTTTACATAGCTTTTCAGAATGTTAGTTAACAAGTGGGTATAAGATTTGTGGTTAGGGTGCCAGATGTGCATAATTCAGCTCAGGAAGGAGTCTTTGGGTTTGGAGGATGAGTGAAGTTTAGAGGATCGGGTCTGAGTTGGGATGGTCCTGGAGGGTTGTAGGTGTTGGGCAATGTTGCAGTGTTGGTAGATGTGACATGTTGGGGAAGTTGCCGGATTGATGGAATGTTGTAGTGTTTGGAGGGTCAGGTCGAGAAGTTGCAGGGTCAATGAAGGTGTCAGATGAACAGGGGCATCAGAGGGTTGGGGGAGTTCTGAGAATTTTTTATTGTCAGTGTAATTTTTCACACATTCTAAATTATTTAGCAAACTTTGTACAATTGTGGGATCACAAGAAATGCTGCAAGTTTTATAAGTGCAAATACAGTGTCTACGTTGCTTTTTTCTGAACAGCCAAAGGGATGTTCTATTTGATGTGATCCACCAGTCTTTAGGATGTGCAGCTTTCATATCTAGCATCGTACTAGGATTAAAATTCGCATTCATTATTACTTTTTTTTCTGGAAGGCAAAACAGCTGAGTATTTAAGAATTTTGCCCATAACTAGTTTAAATTTTCAGCTGTGAGCACAGCGTGGTTCACTTGCAAAACTGGAAAGTACATATTTTAATACTTGGGCTCTGTTTTTTGCCACAGAACGAACATGCAAACACACTATGCTTTTTCCCAACTGAAATAGGTGATAGCTCTTCTCCAGTACAATTAGTAGGGCCATGCCTTTTCCAATCAGAGTCAACTTACTTGGTTTAAAATTAATATTTGGCTGTTAGCTCTCAATCATCATCTAACCTGTGCATTCTCCATGATAGTGCCTCTACCAATTAAAGTCCACTTCCCAATCAATCAGATTTCACCTTTCCCTTTGCATTGCTATTTTTTCACAAATTGTCCTGACGAGTACAAGACAAAACCTTTCAATAGAATGTGTTTTTTCTTCCAGCAATAATGACTGATTCCATAGGAATAATTTTTCATTTCATATTCTTTCTAAGCTGTGAAAGAGGTACTTGTTATTGCTACAATTGTGGATTTTTGAACATAATGTTTGAAGAAAAAGTAGAGATAGCCACAGAGCTTCTGGATTAGCTTTAAATAATAGAATTTGGAAACTTCTCTGTTGCCTTTTGTTGGTTGCAGCGTTCAATGTTAAATATGAAATGAATAGTTGGAACTGTGATTCTTCTGGTATGTAATTAATTTGTGTGCTGTTCTAGATTCTTTGACATTCCAATGAATATTCTCCCAGAAGTGAAAAGTTCGTCAGAAATTTATGGATTAATGGTGAGCCAATCCAAATTACTTGCGTATTACTGGAAACTGAGGTCTAGTTGGTAATAATATAAGCTCCTGATTCATTGTGATAAACGTGAGCTCCTGGTAATGTTATTTGCATGTTTTACTATTATATTATTACTGTAAACTTATCCAATTTGATGGAAAACCTCATCAATAAATGGTATTCTTACATGTTGCAACCAGCTATTGAGAGCAAACAGAACAATTCTGTGTCCCATGGAACAGGTTGGCTGCCTATCTCTTGTCCTTTCCTGATATTGGTAGATTAGAGCTGTCTTCTGGATACAATTAGAATTTTTCCCACTCTAAACTCTACCCACATTCAATCCAGTGAACTGTCCCATGTTAATATAACCCCATCATGTAGAAGTCAGTGCAACATACTTTAGAATGGGTGTCAAAGGTTGGAAATGATGTAGAAACAATTTTTCAAAAGGGTAGCAGGGATGAGGGACTTCTGTCACATGATCTGATTGGGTGGATTTGTCTTTCCATTTGACGTCTGGGCCCAAATGTGGCTCCTAACTCTTATTACATATCAGAAATTGCCACTCAACGCAGTTACTGGGCAGTTGATCAGTTAATGGGTGGAGGGCATGTTCACTACCCATTGAAAACAGCTTGAATTTTCTACAAGCCTGTCTAGTCTCCGAATTACCTTACAGTAAATATTTGAGCTGTACTCACTTGTCTTATGAGCAAACAAAAATAGGTTTCAAGCTGTCCTGTAGTTGCAAAGGACTCTTAAAAACACAAGTCCCATGAGAATAACTGGTGCAGACAAAATGCCTTGGGCATTGTTGTTCATGCAATCTTCTATTTGCATCTAAATTTTCTTTTTCTTATCTAAATCGTACAGCATATACTGATCCTGCAAAGGAACACTGATTCTCATCACTTTGTACGATTTATACAACAAAGTTAATGATGGGGTGTATTAACAAAAATAGTGCAAAACAGTGAAGACTACCCAGCAAAACCAGGTAAAGTCTGAAGTAAAATGCACTTTAAGTACACAGAAAACTACTCAAATACTTGTACCTAATTTTCTAATGAACCTGGGCAGAGATGTTGTTGCATACCTCTGGAACAGGTGGGACTTGAACATTAGTTAATGAACTGTTAATTTACTCATGGTTAGAAATGCAAATAATCTTTACCTTGTTACTAATGACAAGCAATAATGTATATTGACAATGAATTCACTAAATGGAATTACATTAATAACATCTAAGGGTAAAATCCACTGTGCTGTTTCAGGATTATCACAGAGGAAAGGCCTATAAGGAAAATTGAGGTTTGCTATATTAGGAAACTATTGAAGGAAAATGAACCCTCAAGATGCTTAAGAATGACTTAGATGTACAATTGAAATGCCACAGAATACAAGGCTATGGGCAAAGTGCTCGTAGATGGGATTAGAATAGGTGAATGTTTGACAACCAGTAGTGACATGATGGGCTGAAGGGTCTATTTCTGAATGTAAAAACCCTGACTCAATATAGTTTTTAAATATAGTTACTGAGATTTTTAAATACATAAATTATTTAAAATGTGATCTACTACTGACATGTATTCCTTACATATTTCTTTTCTGTTTTTAATAGAGATGTGGGACATTAGCTCAAGTACCAATTTCAGGCGTAAGTATATTTTGTTTCATTTTGAAATTCTGCAGACACTTCTCCCTATGCATGTGTCTGTTACTGGAGTTATTTTACCTTTGTACTTTCTGAGTATCTTTTCTTGCATCATATTGTTCACCTATAATACATTTCTGTAACAAAATGTTTTTAGTCACAAGACTACTCCAGAATTCTGGTATATTGCCCCAGATACTGCAGGCAATATTATTTATGCACAATCATTTTTAATAAAAGAATTACATTTTTCATGGACAATTTAGTACAATGCCACCCACAATAGACCCTTTATCACAGCACAATTTAAATTTGCTATATCCAATGAAATAGGTGTGCATTTCACATTAGTAATCTTTAGTAATATATCTTTATTTGGGGAACTGTTTGAAAAGCCTGATATCACACTGTCAGTTGTGGGGTGGCACAATGGCTCATTGGTTAACCCTTCTGCCCCACAGCACTAGGGACCTGGGTTCGATTCCACCCTTAGGTGACTGTCTGTGCTAAATTGCTCGTAGTGTCCAGGGATGCGCACGCGAGTTGGATTATCCGTGGGGAGTGCAGGGTTACAGGGAAAGGGTATGGGGTTGATTCTGGGTAGGATGCTCTTTGGAAGGTCAGTGTGGACCAGATAGGCTGAATGGCCTGCTTCCACATTGGTAAGGATTCTTTCACTCTGTGAAAAGTCTGTTTTTGTGAGTGAATATCAAGCTTTGAGCTGAATGATTTGCGTAGAATAACAATTCAACAATAACAATAACAAGCTTCTTCTTGGACAAAAATTGAATAACTTCCCTTCATATCAGATTTATAGTTAATCCTTTGCGTATCTAGCTTGTCCCACAGTTATTGGCTTTTCACTATAACTAAATTGCTGCACCTTTTCACAGGATTAATTTTTTCAAAACTCTCTCACCATGCAATCAAAGCGCAATTTTTGACTGCGATTGCATTTCTTCCTTTTTTCAAACGCCCAGGCCTAAATTGCACCAGTCCTGAGTGATGTGTGTCCACGGCAAGTCAGTTAGAAAAATGAGATTCTTGACATCAACAGAGAACAGTCCAGTTTACCACCCAAGGTTTAAATGCCATAACGAGACTTTCACCAGTGAGCTTATATTTGCAAGCATTTGCATTTTATTAATACCTAATTTTGTCTCATTTATAAGCAGTTTGCTAATCTCCTATGTGGTGGAGAGAAAATAGATGTGGCAGTTCTCAACATGAAAGTCAGAGGGGTGTACTTGGCAGCTCCAGCTCACTGCTTGCTGCCTATGCCCTCCATCTAGATCCCCAGTCTGCAACATCACTGGGTATGATCCATGGACAGCAACTGCCTGCATAAACACCACAGCACCCCCCATCCAACCACCATCCCACCCTTACCCCTGTCCACAAGCATTGGCATCAAACATGCAACTGCCTCACTACATCATCATAACATACCTGTAACCCACTTAATATACTGTTCTCCACTTCAATACTGCACTTTGGAACACACTGACACCTTACATTGCAAGAAAAATAGAAATTTGAGAAACTCAGCAGGTCTGGTAGCATCTATGGGGAGAAGGCAGGCATTTCAGGCTCTGGTGACTCTTCATCAGTTCTGATTGTGGTGTAGTTTCTGAGCCAATATTTGCATGCAGAGACAAGCATCCAACTCAAGGATTGGCTCACTCACATTGCACCTACAAGGACACTCACTGCTTAAGCTTTGCCTTACTTTTTCACACTTTGCTACCTCATTCAGAACTTACAGGTTGACAGTATTTCTGTCTTGCCTTGCTGTCTAGCAGAAATATAATTCTAGACAGCTTGTCAGGGTTGCTAGCAATGATCAGTCAAGGAGCAGACATGTTGCTGTATGGCACTGTGCTACATTAATGTCACAGCGACAGGATATGCTAACAGCTTGGGTGCAAATACATTACATATACTTCCACTAAATGGCGATGTCTCAAAATCTAAATGGATTACTCCTCGGTCAAGTCCAGGGAGATTGTCATCAGTCAGGGTGTACTGGTGCAGTAAAGAGAGGGCAGTATTTGATATCTGCCCATGATCAGTTGGCCTTTTGAGACAGTTAGGGGTTCCATGTCATTACAATTTAGGGAACGAGTCATGGTCAGTCCTGCAGATCCAATGCAACCAGTCCAGGGATTAGCAGTAAGTCAACAGGAGTTGCACACGGTTCTCTCAAGGGTCTAGTCACTCAACAGTGTGTGCTGCCCTTCTAAGTCTGTCAAGTGGTTGTGCCCTGGTCAGTCTTGTCTGTCTGTTTACAAAAGTCAAGGGGGTTATCAGGGCCAGCTGTGTGGTAGCGACACTGGGGAGGTCAATTGTGGCAATTGAAGGAAGCATGCTGGATTGCAGAGAGGACAATAATTGTGACTGGGGGATACTCAGCATCTAAGGATGGGAGACAAGAGTGCACTGGGGGGGGCGTAGGTTACTGTGGGAAGGGGTGGCATCAATAATCACCAGCACCGTGGCTTCATTGGGGTTGGGGGGGGGGGGGGGCGGGGTGGTGCGGGAGGTGACAGTGCAGCACAGTGGTTGACATGGCCAAGGTGTGGGTATAGGGCTCAGATGGTAATGTTGGGAAGTGAATGCATGAAATTAAAGAATAGGGTGAAAACATGTGGAAGCTCATAACTGATAGAGATGACAGGAAGTGCAGGGAAGAGAGGAATATAAAGGTTTGGAAGGGTCCCTTAGATCACTAGTCTGAAACTGTGACTCATTCTAAGCGTGTTCTGATGTACAATGGAAATGAAAAATGGTTGCCACCACACATCGAGCAGGTGGAGTAAACAGATATTCCATCTGAATTCATCAGTTTTATTTGTGAATGATGTGAGGCCACTCAAGGCAAATGCATTAGTCAGGTATTCAGCACTGGTTAAAGGCATCTGTATCATAGAATCCTGCTGCAAAATGGATGCAGTGACCAGCTAAATGGGGTACAAATCCTGGACACAAGAAATGTTGACCATAGTATTGGTCAGTGCAAAATGACTATAGTGAAGCAGGCCTCACTTTAAGGTCTTTGTCACTTAAATTTGTCACTTGCAGGCCTCATTTCACAAAGACAATGCAAGTTATCTTAGGCTTACAAAGGCATGGAGCTAACATCCTGTCACTTTGACCTGTAAGTATAAGCTAACATGCAGTTGTATGCAATACTGCCTTTTAAGCTGATCAGAAGGGAAGGTGGATAGAGTTTTAATAATCATACCACACTTACCATCTGCAACTTTAGTTGCATGGAGGGCTTGAGCTGCACACATTGGAATGAGGTCCACTATGTCAAATTCTATTTAGAGGAATGCCACGGCCCTCCTTGTCAGAGTCCTCCATGTCCCGCTATATCAAGCACTATGCTGAGCCATCATTTGTTTGCTCACATTATGAAGGATCTGTCTGTTCCTAATATTCCCAATGTAGGTTTATTGTCACTGAAACCAATGAACCCAGTTTCAGAAGGGATTATCATTACTGTGGCAGTTGTGCCATAGAGGCACAGAGAAATCATTGAGAAACAAATACGCCAGGAAGTCTGGGACCAGCAGCAATCTCCAGATGCTGCTGAACAGCCTCTGTGTAAAAATTACAGCTGTATGTTCCCTCAGGATGCAGCAGAGATATAGGAAAACGAGCGTCTGTCATCCTCGGCATCGTTTTGAATGGGGTGGATTGCCACCTCATACTTGGATGTCCCGGAAAACCATCACAGAACTATGCCATCAGCTGGAACAGAACTTGCAAACTGATGGGATAGGTGGCCGTCCAATCCTCGTGCCTATCAAAAAGATAACTGCAGTAAATTTTTATGCTTCCAAAGATCCACTGGAGATCTGTGGAATAACTTCGTCCTCAACACATAAATGTATCAAGTATGTTACTGATGCAACTTATCACAGACCACTTCCCTGTGATGATGTCAGTCCTGGACAGTAGACTTTGCTAACATGGCTGGTTTCCCCCAGCTGCAGGGTGCTATAGATTGTTGCATTGTGTTGAGAACTCCTCATCATAACAGCCTACTCAATAGAAAAAGATGCCGTTTCATCTACATACAAGTATTCTGTGATCATCAGTATCACATCCTGGAAGTTCCCACAATGCCCATATCCTTGAGCGCACTCATATTCCTGTTTCATTTCAAAGGCTAAATATTTTACAGTATGGTTACTGGGAAACACAGGCTACTATCTGTATGCATAGCTGAATATGCTGTAACACAACCATCTTACTGAGGCTGAGTGTACAATGCAGCCCATTCTTCTGTCAGAAGCATGGTGAAGCAGATAATTGGCTTCCTGAAGACGAGATTCTAATGCTTGGTCTTTGCACTACACTCCATACTGGATGTATTGCGTACTCCTTGTTTTCTGTGTCCTACCGAACTGGAGTAAGCAAATGAGATACGATGGGATGCTGAAGAACTGGGAAAATGGCAGCAGTTTTCTGAGGAGGAAATGAAGAAGTTGAATAGTAGGAATAGCACCTTCAGCACGATAGAGTAGTGCAATACCAACCGCAACAAGACAGACAGGACTCAACTGACACCAACATTCCTACCAAGCTTCGTGACTGTGCGGCTGCTGGGAAGCTTCATGCTGGTTGACATGCCGATGAACGTTTTCTGCTCATGGATGTCTTTGCAATGCAAGTACCTTGGAGGTCTATAGAGCAGTGAAAAGTAAATTATAGAGAACTAAATTGGCACCCACTTCAAATAGATGTGAGTTTGGAGAAGTGAGCAGTCATTGACTAAACTTGCTTGGTCAAAAGACAAGCAGCCTCAATTTATTCCCAAAGGCAAATACAGCATTTTTTTGTTTGTTTTTCATCATTTCTCCTGTTGTACAATAGATGTTAACATATTTTGAAATGTTTGAAGGCTTTCCAACATGTAAATCGCCAATGTTAAACAATGACAATATATTACATTACATTGGGCATTCAGGAAAAAGTATGGCTTCTTTAGACAGACTTCTTCTAGAATGTCACTGAGTGCCTTCAGAAATGGTTCCTTTTTGTTTCTCTCTCACTAGACTTACTGTGAAGGGTTATTGCTAACTGACAGCCTAAGACCTGATGCATGGCTCGGCTTTAAAATGGCACTGATGACATGAATCCCGAAAGGTCTCAGTAGCAGCAAGTTCTTCTACCATTAGTGAATGCACAAGTATGCAAGCAATGCCATGAGGGGGAGCAGTGGAGAATTGCGTGAGACAGCGCTCTTGAGCTGACGGAGAAAAACCCTTCTTGAAACTCCCGAAAATTAACAGCGCTGAATTTTGGTAAATTCAGCCCTCTGTCATTTTTCTCATTCTTCACTTGCAAGTGTCTTCCTTTGAAGTTCAAGCTTTTGCATTTCTCATATTTTCAAGTTTCTTTATTTATCAGAAAAAGTTTGGCAATTGATAGCTCCATAATAGCTTCTCAATTAACGAGCAGTAAAAGTTCATCCTAAAATCTTGCTCGCATAAACCATTGTCAGTATCCCGGAGAGCCTTGTATCACTCTGGATTCAAAGTTCTGCAAGGAGCCCTCAGTTTTGTTTTGATCTGGTTAGAGGCCATGAACATTTAAAATGAAGGTAGACAAACAGAAGACTGGAAGAACGCAGCAGGCCAGGCAGCATCTGGAGGAAAGGAGCAGTCAACGTTTGGGTATTATTCTTCTTCAGGGCTGGATGTGGGGGTCAGGGCAGCTACAGATAAAATGGGGATGAAGGGGTGGAGGTGGAATGGTGGTGATAGGTATGACCTAGTGGGTCAAGGCGAAGGATGATGGCTGGAAAGGAGGGTCAGAAGGTGGAATGGAAGGGGAGGAGGTTGGGCTGAAAGGAAGGTGGGAGATATTTAGGAAGGTTATTTGAACTTGGAGAATTCAATGTTGAGCCCTTTAGGCTGTAGGGTGCCCAGGTGGAAGATAAGATGTTTTTCAAATTTGAGTTCCGAGTTGATGTGACACCGGAGGAGGCCGAGGATGGACATGTCGGAGGGGGAGTGGGGCTGGGAGTTGAAATGGGCAGTGACTGGGAGGTTAGGTTGGCTGTTAAGGGTCAGGTGGAGATGCTCGGCAGATCGGCATCCTGGATCCCAAGCATTCGGATGTCCACCTTTTTCAAACAATGCTCTTTGCCCCCCTCAGTCTTCCTGAAAGCCCTCCACCATGCCTACACACCTATACAAAATCCTTGCTATAAACGGATATCCCCACAACTTCATCCGCAGATGCCTACTAAACAGACAATGACAGGAGGACACAGAACGCCCTAATACACTGGCCACGCTGCCCTACATCAAGACCATATCAGAACTGACAAAACTCCTAATACCACTGGGAATCATGGTGGCCCACAAGCCCACAACCACTCTACAACAAACACTTACAAGGATTAAAGACCCCATTCCCACAACATGCAGAACCAATGTGTTTACAAAATACCATGCAACGACTGCCACAAACATTACATCAGACAGACAGGAAGGAAACTAGCCATCTGAATACATGAACATCAGCTAGCAGCAAAACGGCACGATGAGCTCTCTTTAATATTAGTGCACTCAGACAATGAAGGCCATCAGTTTAACTGGGACAAGGTGACCACAGTAGCCCAAGCCAAACATAGACAAGCACGGGAATTCCTATAGGCGTGGTTCTCTACCCGTAATGCAATCAACAAACATGTAGAATTGGACCTCATATACAAATCTATATGGATCAAAACTGGTAATGACAGTACTCACCATAACAGACCAGGCAGTATAAATTCCAAGCGGAGTAGAATAACATCGCTTCATCAGAGGATCTACTGATGATGTTGCCTAGCATAGTGACGAATTGCCTGAACAATAACAAGTCGGCTCGGTGATCAAGTCAACAAGCTCCTCCACAACCCGAGCTATAGACCTTTGCCAAAACTTCAAAACCAGGATTATAATTAGCCTACCTTTCCAACTTTATCATCCAGCACTAAATATTACCTCTAAAATATTATTTGGTCACAACACTTATAGATAGTGAACAGACCTTAAGGAATAAATTATTTGCCACAGAATGCAAAGCCGTTCTCATAGCCACAGAACTTATATGGATGATCCGCTCTGTGATAATCCTTAGGATATTGATGGTGGAAGATCAAGTGATGATAATGTCATTGTCAAGGGGAAATAGATTTTGTCTTGTTGGAGATGGTCATTGACTGGCATTTGGGTTGATAACTGGCAAATAATATTTGCACAACACAAGTCCACATGTTGTCAAAGCCGTGTTAATGTATGGGGTTACAAATTATACAGAACATTGTGTACATCCCTACACCAGACCTTATGATGGAGGGAAAACCATTGATGAAGCAGCTGAAGATAGTTGGGCCTAGGACACCACACCGAAGAAACCCTGCAGAGATGCCCTGGGTCTAAGATGATTGACCTCGAACAACAACAATCATCTTCCAATTCTTTTTGGACTCCAACAAGTGGAGAGTTTTACCCCCAATTCCCGTTGACTTAAATTTTGCTGATGTTCTTTGATGTCACATTCACTCAAATGCTGCCTTGATATCAAGGACAGTCACTCTTACTTCACGTTGATTTCAGCTCTTCTATCCATGTACAAAAGTACGGTGAGGCCAGGAGTTGTGTGGCTGTGGGGAAACCAAGCTTGAGTATTGGTAAGCGCATTGTTGTTGTTCAACTGCTACTTGATAGAGTTATCAACAACATTTTGTCAACAACATCCTGTTGTAGGAAGGACATTATTAAGCTGGAAAGAATTCAGAAGAGACTTTAGAATTAGAATTAGCTTTTATTGTCACATGTACTCACTTGCATGAGTACTATGAAAAGTTTACAAGCTGCCATTCACAGCGCCATCTTAGGTACAAACGTACCGAGGCACAGAATCTTAGTACAAAGCAGAAAAATAAAGAAAGCAAGTTTAGAAGTTGAACATTACAGTCCTTCTCACTAGAGTGTAGAAAAACAAAAACACAATTAATAGTTCAACATGACAGTCCATAAGCACCTGGCCATGCTGGGCTTACAATCTTCACAAAGCTTAACCTCGTCCTCACTGCTGCTTCATGCTGCCTGCGCCCTCTCTCTCTGCCAGCCGCCTCGGGCTGCCTGCGCCCTCTCTCACTGCCAGCCACCTCGTGCTGCCCGTGCCCTGTCTCACTGCCAGCTGCCTCATGCTGCCCGCGCCCTGTCTCTGCCAGCTGCCTCGGGCTGCCTGCTCCCACTCTTGCCACCAGCTGCCTCGGTCTGCCTGCTCTCACTCTCGCCACAAGTCCTCAAGACTGCCTTTTCCAGGCTCTCACTGCCGGACACTTCAAACTGCCTGCTCCCGCTCTTGCCATCGGTCCCTGGGCCTCACTGCCTGCGTGATGCTCCGGGGCTGCTTTGGGGCTCTATCCCGTGCTGCTCTGTGGCTTACAGCCCACAAGCTGCTGCAGGGCTTACTGCTGTGAGGACTTGCTGCCATGCAGTTTTCACTTTGGGTGCTGAGGGGAGAGAAAAAGCAAAAGGAGAGAGAAAAAGGAGGAAAAAAAACGGGCAGAGCAGAGGAGCTCCAACAGGAGCATCCTTCTCTGCTGCCAACTTGCTCCTACTTTACCAGGATGTTGCCGGGAATGGAGGGTTTGAGTTACAAGGAGAGACTGGATAGGCTGAGAATTTTTTCAATGGAGTATAGAAGGTTGAAGTGTAACCTTATTAGAGGTTTATAAAATCATAAGGTGAACGATAGGTCTCTTTTCTCTAAGGTGGGAATTTCAAAGCTGGAGGTAGCATATTTTTAGGGTACAAAGAGAAAGATTTAAAAAACACATGAGGGCCAATTCATTTTTAGAGAGTAGTTCGTGTGTGGAATGAACTTCCAGAGGAAGTGGTGGATGCAGGTACATTATAACATTTAAAAGGTATTTAGATAAGTACATGAATAAGAAGTATTTGGATGGATCTGAGTTAAATGCAGGCAGGTGGGACTAGTTTAGTTTGGGATTATGGTCACCATGGACTACTTGGACTGAAGGGTCTGTTTCTGTGCTATGTAACACTGACTTTGTCTTATATCACTTTGCTGATGATTAAGCAAAGACTGACAGGTAGTAGTAATTAACCAGATTGGATTTGTTCTACATTTTGTAGACAGCAAAACCTGGACAATTTTTCGCATTGCTGGGTACATACCAGTGCTGTAATTGTACAAGAACTGTTTAGCGAGCAGCGTGCCTAGAGGCCGTAACCTCTGCAGAATTCAATGCCTTCAACTGTTTCTTGATATCGTGTGGAGGCCAAAATGAATTATCCACAACTTTTCATTTCAGGTAGTTGCAAATATTTCCGCCTGGTCTTGTGCACAGATATGCAGGGCTCCTCCAACATAGAGGATGAAGGTGTTTGTCGAGTTGGTCAATTCATCAATTGTCCACAAATACTCAGGATTGGATCTGGCAACTGTAAAACTTTGGTCTGATCCATTGATTATGGAATTGTCCAGTTTTGTACATTGCATGCTTCTTCTGCTGTTTGACATAGAAAAAGTCTTGTGTTGTAGCTTCACGTCAGGTTGACAACTCATTTTTATGTATGCCTGGAGTTTTCGAACCAGGTTAGTCCCTTAGCCTGATGAGAGTGAGGAATATATTGAATATACACACGCAACATATGGAAGCCCAGTTTTGACTTGCTTGATGTACTGAAATCTAGTTCACTTATCGTGGTGGTAATGTCATCCAACACAGTGAAGGTGGTAATCTTCATGTTAAGACAGAACTTGTTCTACAAAAACTGCACTCGTCACCCCTGCCGGTTCTGTCATGGACAGATGCATCTGAAGCAAGGACAAGGTCTGGTAGCTTTCTACCCTTTTTTTCACTCCCTTACCCTTGCCATTGGCCCAATCAAGCAGCTTTGCCCTTCGAGACTTGACCAGTCAGTGATGATAGACATTCTGTGCCCTTGCTTCCCTCAGAGCCAAGTGGAGTTCCACATGAAGGAGTACAATTATTTAGCTGAGAGAGAACTACCATCAATAGGGAATTTACTTGCCCTTTTCAACCTGATGCCATGAGATTTCATGAGACCCAGAGTCAACGTTAAAGATACCCCTACTGTACACCATTGTACTCCCGCCTCAGGAGTGTGACCTGCTGGTAAAACAGGCCATACCCAGTGACTAGAATAGCAATGGCTGGGCCACAGACTGTGTTAAGGTATAGTTCAATGAGTGTGACTTTGTCAATCTGATGCTTGACTAATCTCTGGAGTAGTTCTAATTTTGGCTTAAGCCCCAGAGTTAGTAAGGAGGACTTTGCAGCATCAACAAAAGCATTTGTGCTGTCATCATTTCAGTTGCCAAGATCAGAATGTGTCATTGTCGAACTGGATATGTGGCTCATTATCCCACCATCAATATTATGAATAAATATGATGAATAGTTGAGACTCCAATGTGAAGTCATGCAGGCCACTTCTAGTTGCATCCTGCCAATTTGAGTATCTACCAATTATTCTTCTCCTCTGTCTCCTCCCACTCAGACCATGTTCCTTATGAGGATTTTTATTGAATGCCATCTGGAGGTTTACATAAATAATATCCATATCCCTGTCTAGGATTTTAGTCATCTTCATAAACAATTTTAGGCTTGGTTGCCATGATCCCCAACCCTTTTACAACTCCAGGTTGTTGCTCAGATCAACTGAATATTGCAAGGTTTCAAAGTGCTCAGTCATTCTACCCTTAATTATAGACCTGGATAATATTACAACAACAGATATTATTTGGGGCAGCACGGTAACTCACAGCACCAGGGACCTGGGTTCGATTCCACCCTTGGGCAACTGTCTGTGTGGGGTTTGCACATTCTCCCCATGTCTGCGTGGGTTTCCTCCTTGTGCTCCGGTTTCCCCCCACAGTCCAAAGATGTGCAGGGTAGGTGGATTGGCCATGCTAAATTGCCCGTAATGTCCAGGGATGTTTAGTTAGGTGGGTTAGACATGGGAAATGCAGGGGTAGGGGGTGATGAGTCTGGGTGGGATGCCGTTTGGAAAAACGGTATGGATTTGTTGGGCCGAATGGCCTGTTTCCACACTGTAGGGGTCCTATGATAATAGAAGTTAGACAAAGCCCTGGTTAAGTCGCAATGAAGTAGTTTGTTCATTTCTGTGTATTAGGAAGGATCTGTATCAGCCTTAGAGGAAGCGCACTATAGATTCATCAGAATGCCACCAGGACTACATGGAACAGTTAGACAACCTAGTGTTCTTCTTGTTCTGAAATTTAGAAAGTTGAGACATGATTTTTATAGAAATATTGAAAATGTTATTGAGATCTAATAGGTTAGATAGTAAAAGTAACACAATCTGTGCTAATTGGTGAGTCTAGGAATGGAGAATATAGGCAAAAATTGAAGTTAAGTCTTTCACCCAGGAGATGGTCGAGGTAAAGAACTCTTCCACAAACTGTAGTTGTTGCTTGGTAAACATGTGAAGCTGAAGGATACCTGTTAACTAAGGATATTATGGGACATATGGCAAAGGTGGATACATGAACTTGGGTCAAAGATTGGCCATGATCTCATTCAATGGCAGGGTAGACTAATTGGACTAATTAGCCAATTCCTTTTCTATCTTCCTGTTTATTTTCATGTATTTATACTTATGTAGATAAATATGATAAACATTCCAAGTGAATATACACTTGAATGTCAAAATTTCAAATTAGATGCAGAGAAACTACATGCATAAGAAAGGCAATTAGTATAAATTCTGTGTGGTTGTCCTCGTGTACTATTAAGCTGTAACATAACTTCATAGTTGAGAAAACCCTTAATTTGTATTAACCACCTTATGCTTCACTCAAAACATTTTTATTTTTATTTGCAATCTAGTACCATACAGAGAATGTAATTGCACTTGTATTTGTGTGCTATCTTTGTCAGTGTTTAGGTGACCAATCTGCTGCTTTGGTTGGACAAATGTGTTTTCAGCCTGGACAATCAAAAAACACGTAAGTTTGCACCTTTTAAGGAAATATTTTGCAATTCAGCACTAGTTAATGATGGAATCTTTGAATAGGTTCATATAAAAGAGATATTCCCTGCTCCGGCAGCCTTTTGCTTGAGTTGAAAAGGTACAATAAATGTTTGTATTGAGCCAGATGATGCTACATATATTGTGTTATTGGTTCGAATCTTTTGCATCCTTCGATTCATTACTTTCTGTGATATGACTTGGTTTGCAGCCTGATAATGGCAAAGGCAAAAGGGCATCTGTGGCCTCAGTGAACAGTTGGACCATCAAAGTATTAACTTTAATAACTTAAATGACTTGGATGAAAATGTAGACGGGTGGATTAGTAGGTTTGCAGACAATACAAAGATAGGTGACGTTATGGATAGAGTAGAAGGTTGTCAAAGGATACAGCAGAATATAGATCAGTTGCAGTTATGGGCAGAGAAATGGCAGATGTCAGGGCTGCACTTTGGGAGATCAAATGTTCAAGGGAATTACACAGTAAATGGCAGGACCCTGAACAAACAGCATTGATGTACAGAAGGTCTTGGGGTTCAAGTCCATATCTCCCTGAAAGTGGCCACTTAAGTAGGTAGGGTGGTAAAGATAGCATATGATGTGCTTGGTCAGGAAATTGAGTACAAGAGTCAGGATGTCATGTTGCAGCTTTATTAGACTTTGGTTAGTCCACACTTAGAGTATTGCATTCAATTCTGGTCACCACATTGTAGGAAGGATGTGGAGGGTGCAGAAGAGATTTACCAGGATGTTGCCTGGATTACAGGGTATGAGCTATAAGGAGAAGCTAGAAAAACTCGGGTTGTTTTCTCTAGAGTGACAGATGTTGAGGGGAGGCTTGATATAAGTCTGTAATTTTATGAGATGCATAGATAGAGTTGACAGTCAGAATGTTTTGTTCCCCAGAGTTGCAATGTCTCAAACTAGGGGGCATGCATTTAAGATGAGAGGGGTAAGTTTTTTTTTTTTCCACAGAGAGTGGTAGGAGTGTGGAATGTGCTGTCAGGAGTGTTGTTGGAGGCAGATACGATAGGGGCATTTAAGGGAATTTTGGATAAGCACCTGAATATGTAAGAATGAAGAGATATGGATCAAGGGCAGGCAGAAGGGATGAGTTTAATTTGGTGTCATGTTCAACACAATATTGTAGGCCAAAGGGCCCATTCCTGTTCTGTATAGTTCTATGTTCTAAATAATTAAATGTAATGATTAAGAAAGGATTGAAGGAGAAGGAGACCAGCATTTGTTGCTCATTTTTAATTGCACTTGAGACAGTGGTGGCACATGATTACTTTGAACTGCTGCAGTCTATTTGGTGCAAGCACATCAATGGTGCTGTGAGGAAAGGAGTTCCAGGACAGTGACAGGCAGCACTTTAGTTCCAAGTCAGGATGACCTATGCCTCGAGAAGAATTCATTGGTGATAATGTTCCTTTGCCTTTACCGACCTATCCTTCTAGTTAGTTGCAGATTTAGAAAGTGTTAGCAAAGGAGCTACGGTGATTTGCTACAGTACATCTTGTGTATGGTATGCAGTGCTGCCTCTGCACGTCAGGAATGAATGTTTTAGTTAGCTCGCTTGCCACTCAGGGTACTGGATGGTGTCAAGCTTCTTGAGTGATCTTGGAGCTATCCTCATCCAAGCAAGTAGAAGGTATTCCATCAAAATCCTGACAGGTGCCTGTATCATGGACTGACACAGGAGGGCCCAGAGGATGAATTACATGCTGCAGACTTCCCAGCCTCTGATCTGCTCTTGTACCCACAGTATTTATTTGGCTGGTCCATTTCAGTTTCTAGTCCATGATAACCCCAGAATGTTAATTATGTGGAAGATTCATTGATGGTAATGGTAATTCAATGGATAATGACTAGGCTGCTGTCAGTGATCATTGCCTGACACTTACGTGGCACAAATGTTATTTGCCATTTATCACGAGTCAAACAATGTAGATTGACCAAGGAAAAGAAGGAAAGGAAATTTGGAAATCAGGAGAAAAACGGAGGCAGATAGCCAAAGTAAGAAAACGACTTTAATAATGTCGAACAGCAATCAACGAAATGGCAGATGTTGAGTATTTATAATGTTCTTTTTCTGGGGGGCCTAAGATAATGATTGGTATTGTGCTAACATTTATCACTTTGCCTAATGAAGGTACTTGTGCTATTCAGTACCAGCACAAGCTTTGTTCTGTGAATTTTATGGATAATTAATATGCCAAAATCCAACAAGTTCTTAAAAATAACCAGAAGAGCCAGATCCTGTTTGTACAAAGCAAGCAACTGACCAGTATAAATCATTAACTTGCTCTAGAGATTCACACCTCAAGATGTGCATCTTGATCTCTTGCACTTGCTGGCTGATTTGCACAATAACGCAATTAACATGCTTTCAACAAGATTCATCCCTGTATTTCTTATACCTACATCATGCATTGCATCTGTAATCCTGATGATCAGTATTCATTCTGATTAGTTGATTATCTTTTATTTTCTCATTAATCTACTCAGGTTTCTGTTTTGTTGTCTTTTCTCAAAATCTATTCTCAATTTTCATTTTCCTACAAACTAGGTTGTAGAAAAGCACCTTATGTACAGAAAACTTATTCTTCTTCCATGCTGACTTTATTGCATGCACAAAAGATACCGGAATTTCCAGGACGCACACTGTTGTTAGAGTTGCCGTCTTTTTGATGAGATGTTAAATTAAGGTCTTGTTGAATATTCAAAGAAGAGCAAAATGTTGTCTTACTATGGAAATAAAAAACAGTTGATGATTATATTATATCAACATGTTACTTCGATTGGCACCGTTCAATCCTGTGTACGTACTTATTTCATTTGTTGCAAGTATATCCTCTGTTTCTTTCCAGATATGGAACAGGTTGTTTCCTCCTTAGTAATACAGGTGAGAAGGTGAGTCTGTCCCTGTTTACTATCTCAGATTTGCAGAAGTACAGTGAATTATTTCCTTTATAAAATTGTGAGCAAGAAATTAAATAAATTGTTAAGCTAAGTGTTATATGTTCATAACTCCAGTGGCTAAAATCTGATGTTGTATTCAGTTTGTGGGACAGCACTCTATACTTATGCACATCCTTCCTTTGCACAATTGTCTGTACAAATTTCATATCATATTATTTTACAGCTGAACTAACAAGTTTATTCTTTACAGCCTATTATATCCAAACATGGCCTTCTGACAACATTAGCATATAAACTGGGCAAGAACAATCCTGCAATCTATGCACTAGAGGCAAGTTTTCTTTTTGTTAAGCTTATTGTTATGGAACTCCAGTTTTGTCTTTATACATACATTGTATTCATGGAATTTACAGCACTGAAACAGATCATTTGACCAATAGATCAATGTCAGTGTTTATGTTCTGAACAGCCCAGAGCTTTGTTTGCTTTCTTATCGCCTCATTAATGTGTATCATTATTTCTAATGATTGTTCATGTGTAACCCCAGATCCCTTTGCTCCTCTCGCCAGTTAAAACTTGGCTTTTTACAAACGGACATGGAGATTTATCATTTTTCCTTTCAAGATGCATCACTTCATAATTAGTTATATTGAAATGAATTCGCTAATCATGTAACTGTTTTGTGCCTCAAGAGTAATATTGTTTTTTGTAAATATGATGTGATGTGACCCTTTCAGATTTCTTGTATAAGCATTATTGGCTAATAAAGAAATGGATGATCTCGGCATTATAGCTGTCGGTGTAAAATTAGAAGACTGATTTTGCGGTTAACCTGTGGTGCGGTGACTGTTAGTATGTTTTGTGGCATACCAATACTCATTGATATATTGGATAGAATCACCAAATCCTGCAATTAGGGTCAGTTTAGGATCTGTTTATGTCCAAGATGCAAACACTGCGAGCAGTGTCCCAGAATCACACTGGCACATTGCTGAATCAGGAGGCTGGCAGTAACTGAGAAATGAAGGTACAGCAGTTCTTAAGTTCATGTCCTGTTATTGAACAACATGAATTCAAATGTTGGCCTGAACCATAGCAGTTAGCTTGGAGAAACTCCCCACCATAACGGCAGCCTTAAGACCTGTCATCCTTCCTTATGTTCAAATTCTCAGCAAGCCTCCAAGATTTCCTCCATTTTCATGCTCCCCAACCTGCCTCGGCAACGTCCACTAAGTTGTGGGGATGTTTTTCTTCCAGTACTGGTGACCCTCGGTTTGGACACCCTTGCCATTGTAACTCACCGAGTATCGAATTCCTAACTGGCTGATTCCAGTGAGATTCACCTTATCAGCGCACTGCTGATCCATGAGGGGTTAGAATTTGGAAATAAATCAACTTGAAACTATTTCAAGAGCAGAAATTTCATCATGTGAATGGTGAATGGTGAATCTTTTATTTGTTTGATTCACTTCGTTGCATTTTCAAATAAAATAGTCCAGAAATTTGTTGGTACAATTCTAGAACACTCCATTGAGTTCTTGTAGCATAATCATTGTGAATTAGTCTACTGCCTCTTGTCTTCCAGCTTTTAAGCATTTCCACGTTGCATTCAGTACTGTATTATATATCATACGTAATATATCATATAATGTGCAAAATATTGCAGTCTCTGGAATATGTTAAGTCTGTGTAGCTACTGTACCCTTGGACTGAGCACAGGACATGACTGCTGGAAAAAAGGGACATGTAAAAAAAAATGTCTTAGCAAATAATTCAGAGGGTAATAGACTGTCCACAGTGGTATCCTGCTGTCATTGAAGTGAACGTTCAGTATTAGACGTTATAACTAAATAGAAAATAATGGACTTTACAAGAATGGCCTTTGTTGCAAGGTAGCACAATGATTTATTTTTCATCTTGCCCAAGATAGAAAATAACACTTACTACTCTGTTTGATGAGTGATAACTTTCTAATTTGTGTGCAGAATATAATTGATACATGGACAAAATCACAACTCTCCAAGTGGAGTTATTTTTAAGTGAGATCATTCACTCAAATGGTGAGGTTTGATCCCATAAATGCAGTGTTGCTCCACTGACAATTGCTTTATTTTCATGATTCTTCAGGGATCAGTTGCCATAGGTGGTGCTGTGGTACGCTGGCTTCGAGACAACCTTCATATCATTAGCACAGCGGAGGAAGTTGGCAAGTATTCCTTACCAATTCACCACTCATTCCCTCGACAGCTTTAGTTTCTCTTAACTGCACTTCATTTACTCTTTTTCTTTTCTAAGTACTTGTGGAAAATCTTAAATTCTGTTTTAGAGAGGGTCTTTACCTATGAATGCAACAAGGAATGTTCCTTAGCCAAATATAGGTAACCCAAAGCATTCCCGCAGTAACATGTTTTATTTGGTGAAGCGGTTTGAGTCAAAGAATTTGTCCAAGACGAGGCACATTTAGCTACTTAAAGGAGAGTATTGGTGGATAGAGACTGCTTTGACCTCTTTTCAGCAAAGAGTGCAGCGAAATCTAGAGTTCCTGGATGGGGTGGAGTTAGAGAAGAATTGAACATTAATAAAAAGGAGACATGCAATGCCATGAAACTTTAAAAAAAAGCAGAGAATGTTGGAAGGCTCATGGGTGTTAGTGAAAACAGACTGCACAAGCTGAAGAAATAGAGGGAAATAAGAAGAAATCAGTTCTGTGCAACAGGAAGAATTGAAGTAAAGATTCTATCCAGGCTGTCATGCTTGTAAATTTTGGAAAGCAAGTGTAAAAATGAGCTTTTGCAGGGCTAGCAGACTGAGGTTAAGGCTGGTGAAAGAAAGCACTTCAAATGGAATGTGGTCAGACAGTCTTGGAAATGATAGCTGGTGTTTGTTGGTGAGATCATGGTCCAAGCTAAGGTGGGAGAAGGAATCGAGTAGTTGGCATTCACACTCTGGTAGGTAGAGATTATTTAGTCAATAACGAGAGGTTTAATTGAGATTTTGGGGTTGGACCTGGAAGAGACATTAAGAAAACTAAAAGGGTGATTGGTTAAAATGAGTGAGGGGCGCAGAGAAATTGACATGGGCAATGTCATGCTGACAGTTCCCAATGAAAAGATGTAGAGAAGGTAAGTGGTCAGAAAGAGGATTATAGCTGAAATGTGAATTTGGTAAGCAAAAGGAAGACTCCATTATGTGTTGGGGAGTGGAAATGGGAAGTATTCCTGTCCATGAGTTTACGTCGGATAAATGGCACAGAAAAAGAGCAGTTCTGTCTGAGCAGTCCAAACCAACGTTTATGGCATACTTGAGTCTACCATTTTTCCTCATAATCCTCCATATCTATATCCGTCATGGCCTTGTGTAGCTTTACTTCACTTGAACCAATTTCCTGTGATAATGGGTTCTGCGTTCGCACCACTTTTTGGGGGAAAAATTTCTTCCGAATTCCCTATTGGATTCTTGATGACTATCTTATATTGATGTTCTATAGTTGTGGTCTTCACTACAAGTGAAAACATTCTGCCTGCATTCAGATAATCTAAAATACGTAATTTTAAAGATCTCTAGATTACTGTTCAACATCTTCCTTCCTTCTTTCCTTCCCCAAGTCCCCCACCATCTCCAGAGAGAAAAGAGACCCACCTAGCCTGATCATTCTTTCCTGATAGTCTAGCTACAAAAGTGAAGACAATAGAAGGCTATCATCTCATGTGTGATAGCACCACCACATAGATCTTCTCGTCTCCTCATCTTTCAGTACTCTTAAGGGACAGGGCACCCTTCAATCATCCCCAACACCCACGCTTTCCTGAACCCCTCCTCTTGCGCAACCAGAGGAGATGCAATATTTTAACCACCAGGGAACCATAACAACCTCCCAGGTAATACATTGCTTATCCAGGCCCCACGCCTTGTTATTTGTACTGCATTCATTTTAGTTTACTACATTAGTTGCTCATAATGCTGTTTCCTCTACATTGCAAGACAATAAAGATAGAAAGAACACCACTGACTGCAGATGCTATGTCTATATAAAACATTGGTTGGACTCACCTGGAGTATTCTGCTCAATTTTGGGTATTACATTTTAAGAATGATACCAGAATTTTGGAGACAATACAGAAGAAATTTCCTAGAATAGTACAGAGTATGAAAGACTTAATTGGATGAACTGTGGAAGCTGGGATTCTTGCCCTCGGAACAGGAAATTTTGAGAAGAAATTTGATAGAGGTGCCCAAATCACAGAAAGTGTTTGAGTAAATAATGAAAATCCATTTCTCAGGAGTATCAGGAGTCTCAATAACCAGAGGACACAAATTTAAGGGGTAATTAGAAAAAGAACCAGAGGGTACATGAAGAAACATTCTTTACTCGTGGGTTATTGTAATCTGGAATGCACTACCTGAAAGGATGATAAAAATGGGTTGACATAACATAATTGACATTGCTATAGGGCAAGGTCTTAATTAGACAGCTGTACTGAAGAGACGGCACAACCACATTTGACCGTAAGATGTAGGAGCAAAAATTCAGGTATCGAGTCTGCTCTGTCATTCAGTGGGATCATGGCCAAACTGATAATCCTCTACTGCACTTTGCCTTTTCTCCATAAAACTTAATTGACTTCTTGATTAAAATCTGTCTACCTCAGCCTTGAAGTAACTAATGACCCAGCATTGACAGTCCTCTGCAATGAAGAAATCCATAGGTTGACTACCTCTGAGAGAAAACAGTCTCGTCTCCATCTTAAATGGGCGATACCTTACCCTGACGTTATGCCTTATGGTCCTAGACTGACCCACAAAATGAATCAACCATTCTGTATCCATCCTGTCAAGCCCCAAATAATCTTATGTTTCAATAAGATCTCCTTCTATTTCTGTATTTATTCAACCTTCTCATAGAGCCATTATCTTGGGGAGGTACCACTGGACTGTTAATCCAAAGACTCAGAAAATGTTCTGGGGACCCAGGGTCAAATCCCGTCACGGCACATGGTGGAAATTGAATTCAATAAATTTCTGGAATTAGGAGTCTAATGATGACCACAAATCCATTGCCGATTGTCAGAAAAACCTATCTGGTTCACTAGTGTGCTTGAGGGAAGGAAACTGCCAACCTTACCTGGTCTGGCCTACATGTGACTCCAGATCCACAGCAATGTGATCGACTCTTAGCTGCCCTCTGGGCAATTAGGTGTGGGCAATAAATGCCGCCTAGCCAGTGATGCCCTTATCCCATGAATGAGTAAAGAAAAAAAAATACAGCATAGAAGCAGATGCTTTGGTCCAACTCGTCCATGCCAAGTTTCCCAAACTAAACTAGTCCTACTTGTCCATATTTGACCCAAATCCCTCTAAACCTTACCTATTCATGTACCTGTCGAAATGTCTTTTAAGTGTTGTAACTGTACCTGCATCTACTACTTCCTCTGCCAATAATTCCACATGCAGTTCATCGTCAGAAAGTCCTTCCCTAGAACCAACCATACCTATGACCAGGCTAGTGAACCTTCTCTGAACTGTCTCCATTGTCAGAATATCTTTCCTTAAATAGTGAAATCAAAACTGTTCACAGTAATCCAGGTGTGCTCTGACTAGTGCCTTTTACAAACCTCTCTACCTCATTTCCTTAGAAATAGCGGTCAACATTTCATTTGTATTCCCTATTACCTGCTGAACTTGGATGCTAGCATTTTGTAATTCATGAACTGGGACTCCTAAATCCCTCTCTGCTGCAGCTTTCTGCAGTATTTCCCCATTTAAATAGTTGTCATCATTTATAGCTTTCCTCCCAAAGTGCAGGACTTCATATTTTCCTACATTATATTCCATCTACCAAGTTTTTGCCCACTCACTTAACTTGACTTTATCCCTCTTTAGGCTCTTTGTGTCATCCTGACTATCTTCCCATCTATTTTTATGTTATCCAGAAACTTAATGATAGTATATTCGCTTTCAACATCCAAGTCAATATATATCTTTTTAGTAACTCATGGACCATGAACATGACTAGTTGGTCCAGCATTTATTGCCTTTTTTAAATTGCCCTAATTGTGGTTCCAGCACAGAACCCTGTGGCACTCCACTATTACAGGTTGCCAATCTATCGATGCTAATATAATAGCTCCAACACCATGGGCTTTTATCTTATGTAGCCTAAAGTGTGCTACCTTATCAAAGCCTTCTGAAAATCCAAATATATGGCATCCACTGCTTCTCTTTATCTTTTTCTTACCTCGTCAAAAAATTCTCGTAAATTTGTCAGGCATTAATTCCCCTTGATGAAGCCATGCTGACTCTGCTGCATCACATTAGACATTTCTAAATGATTTTCTATTACCCTCCTTTATAGCAGAGTCTAAAATTTTCCCAATAACAGATGTAAGGCTATCTGGCCTCTCGTAAACTGATTTTTGTTGCTGTCCCTTTTTAAGTAAACATGCTAAATTGGCAGTTTTGTAATCCGCTGCAATTTTTCCAGATTATTTAGTATTTTTGGAATGTTATCAGTATCTTATATTGTGCTGACTAATATAAAATATTTATTCAGCTCCTTTGCCATTTCTTAGTACCCGTTTTATTTCCCCAGCCTCATTCTCTAAGGGGCCTCTGTTCATTTTGGTCTCTTTTCCTTGTTACATGTTTAAAGTAGCTCTTACTGCCCATTCTAATTTTACTTGCTAGTTAGTTCTCATATCTTAGTTTATTCCTCTTTACTCCCTCATTATTATCGTTCGGTAATCTTTTGATAGTGTTACAAACATTCCCCATCCTCTGGTTTACCACTATTCTTTGCCACATTATCTGTTTTTTTTTCTTTCAATTTGATCCCATTCTTAATTTCCTTGTTTAACTGTGGTCGGTCTACCCCCTTCCGTAGTGTCTTTCCTCCTCTCTAAAACATACCTTTTGCTTTGGGTCATGAACATTTTTTTAAGTATCTGCAATTGTTCCTCAGTTGTCTTTTCTGCTAATTTTGTTTCCAAGACTACTCCAGCCAAGTTGGCCCTCATCTGAGTAATTACTTTTATTTAAGTTTAGCACAGTTGTTTCCAACCCAAATTTCTACCTCTTAAACTGAATTCTAAATTTCTACGTTCTCAATTCTTTGGTTACTGTTCCCTAGGGGGAGCTTTTAGCCCGAATAATTTATTAAAACTATTTCAACGTACATTACCAGATCAAAAATAGCCCAATTCCTGTTTGGATCCATAACGCATTGTTCTCGGAACTGTCCTAAATACACTCTATGAATCCTTCCTCTTGGATATCTTTGCCTTTGATTTTCCTAATCTACATGAAGATTACAGTCATCCATGATTCACGTGCTGCCTCTTTTACTGCCATCATTATCTCATGATTTCTTCGCTCACTGACAGAGAATTTAATAATTTAATTAATAAGATAAATAAAACACAGTGGATGTGGCAGGTTGCATGTTATATGTGAGAGTGCACATATCAGTGCCAACTTTACAACTTGTGCAATTTCAAATCCGAGTTTCTTGAGTGAGGCTCCTGAGCTACAACAGGGCATGTTTTTCACAAGCGTTGATCCCCACATGCAAGCCATTGTCTTATGAAATGGAAGACTGCCAATTGAAAATTTTGCGTACAAGTTGCTTGCCTCAGCTTAATGCTGATGCTAATATTTGAGATGAGAGGCATATTTTTCACATAGGTATTAGTACACAAAATAAAAGGTGTTAAAATGCACAGGAACTTAGGATCACAAAGTATTACCTTTTAAAAGCAGTAATTTTTAAACCTCACTTTGATGAGCAAATTGTTTCAATTTTTTATTTGAAAACTGTATTTTTGATTTTATTCAATGTGAACCATTGCTACATTTTATCCAATTTATTATAGAGAAGCTTGCTGCTTCTGTGGGTTCCTCCTACGGTTGCTATTTTGTGCCAGCATTCTCAGGGTTATACGCACCACATTGGGATACTACTGCAAGAGGGTAAGAACTTTTTTTTTCACCCATGTCATAAAACATTGTATATTTTTTGGTTTCAGTATGCAGCAGCAATATTAACATAAAAGCTAATGCAATGTCACGATCTCTGGAAAGCACTGGCTGTTTCCGTGGTCAGTACTGTACTATAGACCCTAAACTGTTGTGTGATTGTATGCGTCAGTTTTATATTCAGATCCTGTAGTTGTACATGATTTTGATTGGTCATTTCTGCATTGGCTAACGGATCACTTTTTTAAAAGTCTAATCCATAACTTTAAGTGAAATTTATACACTTTGTTGATTCAGATTTAAATCTGTCATCACTGTTTTAATAACTTTTATTTCATTAACCAAAGCTTTGTATTTCACTAATTTGTGTATTGAAATATATAATATCAACAATGATTTCTTAAATCTCTGGCTTTTTCAAGTAAGCAAATTGACTGTACTTGAGTTGTAGAGTAATACAATAATAAAGTGACTAGCCAAATCACATGCCCTCATAAAAATCCAATCGTTCAGCAAGAAGAATATTAAAATTAAATGTGAATCTTGATGAACCAATCCCCAATATGCATTAGCTATCTACTCCAACCGTATAACTGTACATTTTCTCAGGTTTCCTCTTCTCTACCTGATATATTTTCAGCCTTCAAATGCATCATAGAATTTCAAGTAATTATTTCTGTCGCTAAAATAGTTTGTTGTACCTAAACTTAACTACACAAAAGTGACTATGTATTGAAGTAAAAATTGTTCACCACCTCAAAGTATGTTGGTTAAGCAGGGAACAGACTCCATAACAACTGATGGTAAATGTTGATAAATAAAGCTATTGTATAATAATTTCTTCTAAATTTATAGAATATTGATACCTTTTGCACTATGCAAATCGTGTCTGTGCTTCTTTATGTAATTAATTGTTTTCTGTGCAGAATAATATGTGGCCTTACCCAGTATACAAATAGAAATCATCTTGCATTCGCTGCACTAGAGGCCGTTGCCTTTCAAACCCGTGAGGTAAGCTAATGGGTACATGTGGGTTGAAGATTAAATTAATTTTACAAAATTGTCCTGGCCAGAATAATTAAATGTTATCGAGGTCCTTTTGCTAACTGCTGTTTTATAGTCCTGCTGATGGCTCCTTCCGTCAATTTGCTCATTGATGAGAAAAGCCTGACAGGCTGTGCTGCAAAGGTGATATTTTGTAAGACTGTTATGTTTTGGGACTATATCATTTAGGGGAAAATAGATGAAGGGATCATATGTCTTGTTCTGAGTTCTATTGCCAGGAAGTACGGGTAGCTTAGGCATTAAAGGCAGGTAGTTTTACTGGAGAGAAAATGCAAGGTAATCACGCCTGAAGACAGTGACCGAAGCATCGATGCTGATGGTAATAAATGTTAGTCTGAATGTGGCCAAACCCAGAAAAGTTTAGGAATGTCGAGTTTTATAAAATATGTTTTAAGCTGTCTCTTTGTGCTATCTCAAAACCAAAGTTGGAAATTGAAAGAAGTACCTAATTAGCATTCAACCTGAATACATAGACTATGTAATTTACGTTCATGGACTTTAATAGGGTGGAGAGTCCATAGGAAACCATTGCAGAATCTGATGGAAAAGCATTTTCTTAGAGTATCACTATCACTTTCTCTCACAGACAAGCCAGTCTGTAAGAATCTAAGGGAGTGTGCCAGGGTATAGTGACAGTAAGTGTCTATGGTTCACCACATAAGTGTTTGTAATCGTTCTCAATTGGATTGAAGATACCTCCGTGTACAGTAACTTGACAGAACTCCAATGCAGAGAGGGGTAAAAAGATTAGGTCAATTTAGTTGAAAAAAGACAGGAAAATTCACCTCCAATTCCCAAAAAAAATGAAGCCAAGTTCCTGAAGATTATTGTCACTCTGGATTCCTTCGAATCCCAAATATTTTATAATTTGCTCCCCATAAATAGAAATGTATTTTGTCTTGGGATCTGGGCTACACTCTTTTGAGTTTTAAATGTTATTCTGTTTTGGTGAAATTTCTAATCAAACCAGTTCTCAAAATGATCTTAGATATACAGAATAAATGCAGTCATTCCATATTAACAGCAGAAGTAATGCTTGAAGTATGGATGGCAAAATTAGAATTTTTTTCACTCAAAACTGCACTCTGACGTAAAGCTCTGTCCTGGGAGTGCCCATTAAATTTTTAAAAATTACCGTTTCCAAGCAAACCTATCTTAGATTATTCATAATTTGCATACTAATACTGTTAAAATTTCATTCATTTCATAATAATTTTTACTGGGTGAGGCTAACAAATAATACATTGGAAAGACAACAAAAATAAATAAAGATTTAACTGTGCTTTTGTTACTACGTTTTGTGAATGCTTAGTCATTGTGTGTTTCTTTTAGCTTCTTGAGGCCATGAATAAAGAATCTGGGGTCAATCAAACCAGTCTCCAGGTGGATGGAGGAATGACGACTAACAAAATAATGATGCAACTCCAATCAGATGTTCTTTCTATACCAGTAGGTAAGAATGTATAATTCCCACCCTTAATGTTGTTCCCTCTCCACAAAAAAAAAGGTTTGATTTCAAGTACTTAATAATATTCCTCCAGAAGCATAAAACCTTAACGACCACAGCACTTTTGTCCGTTCTAAAAATGAATCACTTGAGAAAAGAACTTGCCTACCTGCCCGTAGCACCAACCCGACAGTTCTTAATCACCTATTGACACAGCACCACTCTTTCTTTCCCCAAGGTAGAGCTCAGCCGTGCGCTCAATCACCTGGAGGAGGAGGGGCAGCATTGTCTAGGGAGTGAAGAGGGAAGCATTGAAGGGGGTGCGAAAAAGGGAGTATCGTTGGGGGTGAAATCACTGTCGACAGAGGAATGGGCCACTGTCAACGAATTGAAGAGGAAGCATTGTCTACTGGGGTGAGGGCAAAAAAACGGGTTTTGTTGGGGATGTGATTGGAAGGTGATCATTGAAATGGAGTGGGAGTGGTTGAAGGATAAGCCTTGTCACTGTTTCAAGGAGGAGAATGAGCATTTTCAATGGGTGACAGTGAAACGTGATCCGCTGCTGATCAGAAGATGTACGCTATGTTTAACTGGAAGCACAGGATTAATGAGTGTATGGGAATTTTGAAAACAGATTTCATACTTAATAGTTAGAATTTGGCATATTATGGTGCTTCCCTTTTAAGGTTTGCAAAGCTAACATAATTTGCCTTATTTCAAGCAGATCTCTTGCTTTTCATATGAATGTGGTGATAAAGGGTCCATGACTCCAACTGTGCCAAATTCATACCGAAAACCACTACAGTTCTGCTATTTGAAATGCAAAGTGGACAAGAAGTGTTTGTGATATCCACATCTAAGTATTCTGCACATAGTACTAAAGTCTGACAACTTTTGTGATTGTACTTACATTTACAAAGAATGTAACAATAATCTAAGCATGCAGAAAGTAAATGCAACATTTAATGTTTTGTTTTGTTTCAGTGAAACCAGCTATGGCAGAAACAACTGCCTTAGGTGCTGCTATGGCAGCTGGTTCTGCAGAAGGTGTTGGTGTGTGGAGTCTATCTCCTGAAGATCTCTCAGCAGTAGTATGGGAGACATTTGAACCTCAGATAGAACCTGCTGGTAAGATGATATTTGTTCTGAAACACCTGTCGGAAAGAGTTCAATATGTTAAATTATATTTCTTGGCTTTTCATTTATTGAAAAGTGAGGGAGTTATTATAATCCTATCATCGTTCCTTAAAATGCAGCAAGCAACGTAAGGGACTGGATAATCTGAAGAGTGGCAGTCACAATTGGGTTGTCAGTCCACTCATTTTTTATGTTTAGAACTGAGACCCATATTTAGACTTGAAATTATGATCCCAGCTCTTTCAGAAATGTGGAGCATAGTGGAAATCAGTACAGTTCCCTGATATTGCAGGGTAATCTGGGGAAGTCAAACTACACCCCTATTGCAGCAATCAGTGTACAGCAAACTTTGTTTTAACCGGCCCCTTAATGAGCCAGAAAAAAATATTGCACTCTATTATCGTGATCTCCGCAATGTCCGAGTAGTCAGTTGAGGGTGTGAGTGAGAAGGCTCTCTATTGGTAAGTAAGGCAAGGAAAAGCCGGTAATAACAGCAGTGAACACGAATGATGAAAAGAGCGGGGAAAACTTGCTTCGAAGGAGAGTGGAATAATTGAGTCCAGTGCTGATATTGTAGAGCTTCATTAAAACTTCAAAATGAAGAAGTAATCACTCTTGCTATAAAGGAATAATAAGTTGAGAAAATTGTGAATCTGCTAAAAAGAAGGAGTGTCAATTTTTTTTGTTGAAACAGAAACATAAAAGCATAGAAAATAGGTGCAGGAGTAGGCCATTCGGTCCCTCGAACTTGTACCACCATTCAATACGATCTTGGCTGAGGATGCAATCTCAGTATTCCATTCCTACCCTCTTCCCCCTTGATCCCTTTAGCTGCAAGGGCCACGTCCAGCTCCCTCTTGAATATATCTAAAGAACCGGCCCAACAGCTTCCTGGAGGTAGAGAGTTCCACTACCTTCACAATTCACTGAGTGAAGAAATTCTTCCACATCTCAGTCCTGAATGGCTTACCCCTTATTCTTTGTGACCCCTTGTTCTGGGGCATGATCTTAATGAAGTTTTAAAAGTAGCTAAAGCAAATTTTACTTGACAGAAAAATGAACTGCTTACATAAAAGGCAAAAGGCAATCACATTAAACTTGTGTCTTCTGAGAAAGAAAACTGAAAAGTTAATTTGTGCAGAAAAATTCAAAGTTAAGAATGATCCTGAATTTATACAACTTGACGTGAACTTAATTATTATGAAGAACAACAGATGTTTGGATTTTTCAAGTATCAAACATTAAAAATACATGCATGGAAAAAAAGAGTTAACAACTGAATCCAAGTACTTCAGTGCCTGTTTCAAAAAGTGGAATTACTGATGGCAATTTAGTGTTTATACTTAACCGGCACTACTGTAACTAGAGGGTAAAAAGCAGTATGACATAGAATTTTTCCTTGGATTCCAATTCATAGCAAACAGCACCCAGAAAGCAGATGGCGGCTTTCGTTCAGTGACATTGTACTTTGCAAAGTTAACCATTGAATACAAAACATCAAATACATTTGTTTCCATCACAAATAAGGGTCAAGTCTATACACAATCTAATGCTGGTCCATGTAACCTATGACTTTTGACCTGGGAGCAGTGCTCACAGGAAGGAAGTGTGGCCAAGCACAGATGCAGACACAAGCAGACAGAAAATTATTGAGGATGAGAAACAAGTCATTCTCAGAAAGAGATAAAAGGTACTGCAGATGCTGGAGAATCCGAGATAACAAGCATGGGGCTGGATGAACACAGCAGGTCAAGCAGCATCATAGGAGCAAGAAAACTTGACGTTTCGGGCCTAAACCCTTCATCAGAAATAAAGAGGTCAGTTTTTCTGTATGGCTAAAAAGGTTCAAAACTGGGAAAGCTGAGTGAATGTCTTGAAGGTGCTAAAGAGCTGGATGTTTTTTCAGAAATGGTCAAAATAGGGTATTTGTTAGTTGGTTGGTTGAAAAGAAACTCTGGAAAGCTACACCCTCAAATCTGTTGTAACATGATGGAGAAGAGATTTGTGGAGGTGTGCCTTGCAGATAAAGATCTTGAATGTGAAAGCTGTTGTCTAATAGGACTCCCTGATCTTCCCTGCTTGAGTAAAGAACATTTGTTTAGGAACTATGTGGCTACATAATGTCACATGTGCAGAAGGGGAATGCATGTGATTGTGTAAATGTGTTTTTGCTGTATCAACTGTTTAAAGTGAAATTTACTTATTTTGAAGTGTTATTTCCCTGTTAATTCACCTGTGATTAAAATGAAACAAAATCAATGACAAAGTCAAATCTACAGAAAGTTGCAGTGCAATGACAACACCTTCATTTGGTGGTTTCCAGTAATTATAAGGGACATATTGCGAGGTGATGATCATCAACTACCTCCCAGAACTTAGAAGGTCGGTGTGTTGAATGTGTATTTTCCAGCTGGAGAGAAGTCCACCAGTCAGTGAATGATCATTTCATTCCATAATCGTTTTGGGACAACCGTAATGAAAGTGTCTATAAGTAATCATTTTAAAATAATATTTAGATTCCTTAATTAGTATAATTTTTAAATCTTCAGAAAGCAACCAACGTTTTGCTAAGTGGAAGCTAGCTGTTGAAAAATCACGAGGTTGGGAAAACACCAGCTCTGGTAAGAATTCATTTTACAATGCCAGACAATGGTTATGGTTAATATTGAGCAAGATTGTGGCAAAACACACAAAGAAATTGACATGGTCAGATAGTTAGCGTAACAGCACAGGACCATATAGAAATCCTGAAGCAGTTGACTCATGGAAATTACCTCAGAACCTGAAACATCCAGTGGACAATTCTCCTGTGTCTGAAACCTTCTGACAAAGCTCTTAAAAGTTGGAGAATTGAATGTTTGAATTCACTTAAGCTTAATAATTACCCAGGAAATGTGAGAGAATTAAAAACCTACTGTTGTTGTTCAGTAACTAACTATTCCACTGTATCCCCAATGTACCATGGCCTGGCACCACACCCCTTGATCTGAGAAAACACTCCTGTCCCAGTAACCCCACGTCACCACTGGGGCACAGTTTTTAATCCATTGAGGAATCTTGTGTCCTAAAATGCTGTGTTTTTGTTTACTTTGTATGTGCTGAATTGTAAGTGCATACAGTTGATTTGTTTTCAATTTATCAGTATGTGTGTTTGGGTTGGATTTTTCTTGTTTTCTACCTCCTCGCACTCCGGCAATATATGAACTTCACCCTGCAAACAAGTTTGCTTCTGGAATTTACAAAGGGAGCACTTGTTAAATCTTCCCATATTGAGTTTGCTATATAAGTTTGGATTTGCTTGTGTCGTTAAACAAGTGTTTCCAAATTCTGACACTAAAGTTGGTTGGCAATATAACAAGATGAAGGTCATTACTTTTAATGGATGGTGTAAGTGATGTGAAAAGTGAATACTATCTAGTGGACTAAATGGACTGTATCTATTTTTGCACGCAGTTCCAAGTAAATTGCTAACCTGTTGACCTCCCTATCCTTTATGGTCATATCCCTTAGTGAAAGTTTGCACAAGTATAATGGTGCTCCCAGTTATGAAGTTTTTAGAATGTCAAGATGTAGTGACTAATTCCTTACAGAGTAATATGTTCAAACCTATACCTATTGTAACCATGGGCTTGGATTTTACATTTGCAGTTGTGGCAAAATTATCATAGATCAGTCATTACAATTACAAAACTGGCAGCAATGTGAAACCTTGTACATGGTGAAGGTGTTTCTTGGTGGGGCATACTGTCAAAGTCCCTACAGGTAGCAACGTTTTAAAAATTGCTTCAACTGACAAGAGCTTCCTCTTTTTATTGTAATTTCTCTGGAAGAGCCTCATGAAAAGCTGTGTCTTGATTCCTTGGGTTCTGTTATGCCTTTGAGGGAAAGGTTTCTCCAGTGGCTTGATTGAGGACTTCTGAACATAACACTGAATGTCTACATTTATCATTCAGCTTGGGGCCCTCTTGTGGCACAGAGATAGTGCCCCTAACCCTGAGAAATCTGAGTTCAAGTTCCACCTCCTCTGGAGGTGTGAAATCACATCTATGAGTTCTAAAAACATTCAATATGTAATCTGCTGTTTTTCTTTTTTTTTCTAGACACTGGAGAAAGCTGAGACAAGTAACATAACTGGATAAAAAGATACAATGTAGTCCTAGAATTGCTTGGGAATTCTACTTTTTTTTAAAATGAGCTTCCACTATTAATTCCTTATTAAAAGTATGCCTTGTGATGTCTGGGCATACAGCTTTAACTGAAAGTGCCTTTTTCAGTATTATCACATCACAATAATATGAGCACATGTTTGAGATCATACAAAAAAATAAATTATTGAAATAAGAATTGCTACGGAAAATCAGATGCGGTGAAGCAAATTAAAAGAAACTTGTTATGGAGTTACCAAATGTACTGTCTAATCTTTAAAGTTCAGGATTTGCTATTTTGCACATACAAACTGTAACTGTACTTCACTGATTGCTTTGGTACCTGATTCTTCCAAGGAGCTATTGATTGTAATTGGATTAAATTGTCACAGTAGATCAATTTCTTGACCTGCTAAAGCATCCTTGCTGAAAAGGATAAAGAATAAGGAGAGGAGTAAATGCCAGTTAAATAAAAGGCGAGTTTGGAAGTAAGAATGTGGAGAATAAATGCTGGTCAATCCAGCAATACCCACTTTCTGTGAATGAATAAAAAACATGAAACCCTAAATAGAAAGGCAGAATGGGCAAGACAAAAGAATAGTATAGATGCTGACTGTAAAATTAAATTGTATTTGAAATTATCTACAGAATTAATTTAAAGGCAGGAACATGCTATTACAGTTACTTCTATAACACTAATAAAACTTAATGTGATTCTGAGCAAATTTAATTTCTTTTGAAATGTACATACAGATCTTGTTAATTGGTACACAGGTAATTATTACAGGTTACTCTTTCTCAATACAGGTTAAGAATTCACTTTTGAGCAGAACTGAGACAATTTACTAGATTGGGGGCTCTCAACCAGATTTCTGTGACCTGTAGGTTTCAAAAAGAAATCCTGTACATCTTGCAACTATAAATGTCATGCATTCAAAATCCACATTGGGAAAAATGGCCAAGATGCAGTTTCAATGAAGAAATGATGTCCAATGCTTGTGTATCAAAGGTGGCAGTTTCTCTGTGGTTGCGCATATTTGGCTGAAGTATAAACAGAGAGCATGAGGGAAGAAAACAGCTGGTCTACATGCAACACAGCATAGGCAATTGATGTTTGGTTGCAGAGAGAGAGATTGATTGTGGGGTGTTGGTGGGTATGGAACTTAAAATATCATGACAATGGTTATATTATGTTTCAGAAGCAGAAATTAGCAAAGTCTAAGCTCGTGATGGATGATTAAAGCTATTCCACCAAATCCCACAATTTTTCTAAGTATTTGTGTGCCTTGGACTTGACTTACTGGTCAGGACTAGGACCAGGACTTGTCATAATTGCTGTGCAACTCAATGGATTAAATCATTTGTTGCAGATTTTGACATGTACTATATGACTGTATAATTCCATAAGTGAATTTGTAAGAGAGGCAACAATATAGTTGATTTACTGTCTTCTGCGTAATTGGAAATTAAAGTTGTGATTGATGTGATATTTATACAGTATATACATTGTTGAAAAATGCTTACTCAAGTTACAATGAATTTGCACATTAGAAGGATTATTATATGAGATGTCTCTGCTTAGTCAGCAAATGAAGAAGACAGAATTGCAATCCCAAAAAGGGAAAAGACTGGACGATAACAGTCAGGTTGGAAATAAAACAAAAAAAACTTTTTTTCATTGTATGACATTTTTTAGATTTGAAAAAAGAATAATTCCCGTACAGGTCTAAGGAATGTCTGTAACCTAGGGTTTGAGTTGGGGTGGGGGTATAGCAGGTGCTCAGAAACACAAAAGGTTGAGACCCTGAACCAGATAATCTGAGTTAATGACTTTAAAAACATGTTAACAACATTCTGGTGGGTTTTAGGAAATTGCAGATTTGGTTTCGTCTGACCTTCTCCAGACTTCAATTCAACAGCACCAGGAATGGAAATCAAATTCTATGTAACGGGTTAATTACCTTTTTTTGCCATGCTTCAGTCTTTTACTTTTACAAACAGTTCAACAAACCATTTCCACAGGTCAGATAATGCCAGGGAATTAGAATTCTTTAATCTCAACAGTGAATCCAAAATCCAACAATCCTATCTAACGTCAAGGACATAAAGTTATAATTACGTGGTATAGTTTCAATTTATTTTAAATTACAGGACTTTTGACCCAATTGTGGCAGAAGCAACAAATTAATTGATTTGTAATGAAGCATAGATTATCTCAATACTTCTTAAAATCCTCCCCACATTGTGAATAAAACAGTAAATATACAATATCAGGAATACTTAACTGGTTCAAGACTTTACTATGTAACTGTAGGAAATCAATCAGCTCATTTGGCTGGTTTGTGTTGCAGAGTGATGACAACAGCATGAGCTCAGTTCCCCACTCTAGCTGAGGTCATTGTGAAGGTCTCAACCTTCTCTACCTCACCTGAGGTGATCCTCGGGTTAAATTCACCACTGGTTTCTTCCTCTCTATGAGAGAGTAGCCCTGTGGTCCTCTGGGATAATGACAACTTTACCTTTACCTTTAAATATAAGTGGACACGGCTCAAAAGCTTCATGTTGGCAATCAATTACACTAGTAAAATTGTGCCTGAATGTAAATATTAAATGGAGATTCGGCCGACACTGTCAGAGTGGCCATTTTAGAATCCCAACTGAATCTGAAGTTGCCATGAACAGTAAACGCTATGAGAATAAAGTTTCTCTCTGCCTTGCAGTCATAAAATAATTGTGTATGTGTCGCATAAAAATGTAGGTATGATGAGAAAAGTCCTTTGTCATAATATCATATTTTAACCAGTTGCCAAAAAAGGCCACTCCATGCATCCTCCTTTCCTCTCTGTGCTTCACAGTGCAATTACAAACCTAGTCAAACAGGAACATGGATTTTTTACTTACTGCTTATTTTTCAAAAACAAGTGCAAACTTCTAGTGGATGGTCAAAAGCTTCAAATTTCAGCAACAGCATTCTCACGCCAGAGCCCCTGGCATTGCTTTAGATTTATACAATCCTGCTTGCTGGCAGTTGGATCTTGGAAGAAGACAGCACAATATATATTTAAAGACTTACATTTAGCCTCGTGACGTCTTCACAACAAATTAGAAATTAATTAATCCAACTGATGCTACTTCTCAGAAGTACTAGTTTAAGAATATTTCATTGAATCTCCCTTTTCGAATTGCATTTTTGTGTGATACTAAATCTCATTTTTCTGAAGCATAATCATATCTTTCTTGGTAAGTTATTGAAGAGGAGGTAAACACTGCAAGAATAACCATTCCTTAAGCTGCTACAAAATTACCCAACAGTTTATTTCGATTTCCTCGCACCAGTTCTCTACATGCGTGATAAGGCGGTGTGCAACTGAGTCTCCTCATTCAAGTGAATCTGCAGTCAAGATTATGTAATGAATATGGTAAACCATTAATACATATGAATGATACAGTGTTGCAAGGTGTGAGGTTACCATGCTTTTTTCATGTAATTGAAAACAGTTTAAAGGACTGAATGGAATGGGATTATTTGTAACAAAATATTCATTCAAATTACCTATTCTGGAATAAATCTAAGTGAAAATTGGGGAAACCAATTTTCAAAGAAGAAAAATGTGATTATTAGTAAAAATAGTTACATTGATCTTAAATGCTGATTTCAATGTAGAAATATTTTATTTTAAACTTGTACTGATTAATTTGATGAAACAATAAAATTATATTTAATCACTTCTGTGTTATTCATTTAACAACTTTTGCTCGTAATGAAAATCACAATGTCTATACGCAACATGGCATGAAAGGCACATTTCTATGGTGAAAAGCTTTGTCCTCTAAGTAATTGTAACAGCAAACATGCTCCTTAATTTTGTTTTCATAGTTTTCGACATTTATGTTGACAACGTTTTGAAATATTTCATTTTCCATAAAGTTTGTGACAAGGACAATTATAAATTCCTCTATTTTGATTATTTGAGCTAAAGTTTCATTATACTGTTGGTTTCTGCTTTCTGTTGTTTTAACAGCTTATTTTGGAGTTATGCAGAATAAAATATTCCCAATCTTTTCATTCTTGCATGCAATGCCACAACACAGAAGCCTTTCAAAATTTTGTTCATCTGTCCATTTTTGTCTAGATTATTTAATTGTCCTCATGATTAGATTAGTTTCTTTAATTGGAATGTACCTGTAGATTAATTTATAAAGAGTGTAGCAGGGTTAGAGCAATCCTCTTCATGCACAAAGAGTATGCTACGTTGCAAAGAGTTTAAATTTGTCTTGCTCAAGAAACCTTTGGGTGCTTCAACTAGTAATAAGGGAAATTTAACACTACCCTAGAAACTCTAAACCATCCATTGATGTCAAGTTTGATTTGGAGACATTTAATAGATTCATTTTCTACATCTGGACAAAATTTGGCTGACTCAGTGACATCCTTAAACTGACATCATGCGATAAGTTCTGCACTTTACAATGTGAACAATGGCCGCTTGGGAGCAGATACCCTGTGATTGAGTGTAGTCTTGTGTGTACCTAAAAGTATCAGGAATAGTAATATGAGCTCACTCAATTGGAGCCTTGTGTCTGACATAAATGTTGCATAATATTACATAACATTTAGAAATCGTTCCAGTTTATTAGTTCTGAGCCTAATATTTGTTGAAGACTTCATGTGAGTATCCGTCCCCATTTAATGTCAGTAACTCAAATTAAAACCAAGAAGAAGAATTGGTGGCAGTAAGTCTACTAAATGCATCTCAGATGGTTCTGGAGAGCAGACAGGATAGATGAACGGGGGAGATGTCGAAGTGATAAATGTGGATTTTCTTAAGGTATCACACATTGGTCTGCTTGATAAGAGCCAATGGGTGCTGTGCTGGATATAGTATATCAACAGGGTTAGACGATTGGCTAACTAATAGAAGACAGAAAGCTGGAATAAGGGTGGCATTTTCAGAAATGGTAGGTACACTGTAACGAGGGGACCATCACAGGGATCAATGCTGTGTCCACAATTAATTTTTGATGTATGTTAATAACTTGGATGAGAAAAGTGAAATGTACCATAACCAACTTTGTGGATGACACAAAACTGGTGGAAAGGCAAGTAGTGAGGATGACTAGGGTCTGCTGAGCAATATAGACAGGTTAAGTGAGTGGGCAAAAAATTGGTGGATTGAATGAATCCTGCAGGGGTCTATTCTGCGGCCTCAATTGAGTAAGTAGGCAAAAATCTAGAAGATGGAGTATAATGTGGGAAAAGTAAAGTGCTGATTTCGGTATGAAGAATAAAAAAGCAGATTATTAATTACCTAAACTGAGATTGACTATAGATTCTGAGATTCAGAGACACCTCGGTGTTGAAGTCTGAGTCATATAAAGTTAGTATGTGGATTTGCGTAAGCGATGGAGGTGGTTTATGGAATGCTACTCTTGATTACAAGAGGAATCAAACATAAAAGTAGGAACCTTATGGGTGGCCATAATGCCATTTATACATGGCATTGGGAAGGATATCTCAAATACTGGGTGCAATTTTGGTCTCCTTAATTAAGAATGGGTGTAAATACTTTGGAGATGGCTCAAAAAGGTTTATTAGATTAAAACCTAGATTGACTGAGTTGTTGAGGGAAAGTTGGACTGGTTGGGTTTGTTTCCACTGGATGTTTCAAGAGTGAGGGGTGACTTGCTTGAAGTACATAAAATCCTCAACAGTCTTGACACAGTGGACTTGAAAAGCATGTTTCCTTTCATCAATGAATCCAGAACAAGGACCCACCCATTGTTTTCAAAATTCAGGGTTGCTGGTTTATGACAGAGATGAAGATATTTTCCTATCAGAGTTGTGCAACTTGTAACTTTTTTCATCAGGATGTGGTGGAGGGGAGATCAGTAAATATTTTCAAGGTGGAAGTAAATAGATCATTGTTCGGCAGGGAAATCAAAAAATACTCAGGGATAGATGGGAATGTGAAATTCAAAACACAAACACACTATCTGACAAACATATCAACCTTGATTTCATTGCAGGACAGAGCAGGTTTCAGATGCGCATTTTTGTTCGGTATTTAATTAGTCGGGGTTGAGCAGATTACCCTGGAAGTGAAAGCTGTCTTAAGTTTGAACAACATTAAAGCTAGCTGTTTCATGCTGCTACTTTGGAATAGCAACATGAGTGATGTTCACCACTAACAGGATGCTGCTATCAAACCAAAAATACTTTCTGCCAATCACACAAATGATTTATGCGGTATCTGATTTTCATCACTGGTTTCATGCCAGGTATGTAGGTAGTATGCCCCAAAGGCTGGCAGATTGTATCAAACAATACATCCATTCGGCTGTTCACAACAAGGAAAGGATTGACGACATGCATCCAGCCTATGTTTGTATAACTTTTTGTAACTGTTGTGTAACTTTTTATAACTACTTGTATAACACAGTGTTCCAAGATAAATGTGATTCTACAATTGCACATTAGTTGGATAATGCTAGGTGTATGAAGGTTTATGCTTACAAGCAATTTAGGATTGTCAGTTGGCCTCACATTGTGGTGCACTTGGATATACCAGAAGCTACGTATATTAATACATGTGGCAGGATTCTTTACAGACAGAAAGAACACTAGCCTCTTTCAACTTTATAAGTTTACATCTATTTGCTGGCTTATTTCTCAGGGTAACACCCTAATCAATCAGAGTCATCCTGCCTCGTATAATATTAAGCAAAGTATGGCAATTAATAGTCAATCACCACTAATGGATGTATTCTCTATGGCAATGTCTTTACCAATCGGTCTAATTGCCAACCAATAACCACCCCTCCTTTGCAGAATAAATATTGTTTTTCCTCATCTGCTGGTGTTCTTGCCCTGACGAGTGCAAGAAAAAAAAAGTTATGACAAAATGAGTCTTTTCAAGCAATACTCACAGAAATAGAAATTGATTTCAGTGTCAGAAGTGTGGTAATCCAATGCCACATTGTATAAGGTAATTAGCAATGCAATTAGAGGCAATATAAGACATTTTTTTCTTACAAAATGAAAGCTTGCTGGAGATAAATAAATTAACTTTAAAAATTGAATTGTGTTATTAGTTAATGGGTTGTTTTTGTTTGGTTTTGATAGAAAGGACAGCAGGTTAGAACTAATGAGATATCTATTTCAAAGAGGCATGCGGGAATCACATCTGCTGAAAATCTGTGATTTTAGGTCAATACCTTAAATTCTGTGCATGGGAACACCACCACCTGCAAGTACTCTCCAAACCATATACCATCCTGACTTGGAACTATATTGCTGCTCTTTTACTGTCACTGGGTCAAAATTCTGGAACTCGTTTCATAAGAGCAATGTGAACGTCCCTACATCTTAAGACCTTCAGCCGTTTAAGGCAGCAGCTCTCAATCACCTTTTTCAGGGCAATTAGGGATACGCAGCAAATTCTATCTTAGCCAGCGATGCCTCATCCCATGTTTTAATAAAAATAAATTCTAAGCTTAATTACAAATATGAGATTTGTGATGCACCACAATAAAGTAGAATTTGTTAAATAGAATATAAGCTTAACATTTAATTAGAGGATGAACACAGATTTCATCCCCACCACTGCAAAGAGGTCCTTGTGTAATATAATATTCAACAAAATGGATTAATCACAGAATGGTATCAGTCAGTAGGCTCATATGGCACCTCATTCAAGTCAACAAGTTCAAGCCTGCCACTTTGTTTATAAATCTGTTGCCCACAGAAACTTTAAAGGCTGGGAAAGCTCATCAACAGACCTGTGCTGTTTTCACTGTAACTGACAAATGAATAAAAGGGAGTGGAACACCGTAAACCAATACCTAGCATTGCCTCGAGGCAAACGGAAGTTGAAGAGAGCCAATCGCTGCTGAGAAGCTAACTAACAACAGAGAAAAATAAAAGTCTCTAACATTTTGCGTGAAAGTTCAGCTGCTGTTTAGGTGTACAGTTTCAAGCAGTTAATTTCTTTACCAGCCAACAGTGTATTTGGAGAACGTACATGTTTTAAGGTAAGTTCATGTTTAGTCAAACCTAAATGACTTGGATAACACAACAACCAATGAAATAGCAAAGTCTATATAAAAATATATAACTATATATATGTAGTCTTATATAAAAACTATATAAAAACCATGTCTGTTCAAGTTTAGTATTTGATACTTTAGACAACTATTTTAAAACAAAGCTTAAGCCCAAAGATGTGTAGGTTAGGTGGATTGGCCATGGTAAATTGTCTATGGTGTTTAGGGATGTGCAGGCTAGGTGGGTTAGCCATGGGTAATGCAGGGTTACAGAGATAGGGTAGGGAAGTGGGTCTGGGTGGATGCCATTCAGAGAGTTGGTGTGGACCCAGTGGGCTGAATAGCCTGATTCCACACTGCAAAGATTCTGTGATTTTATGATTCCTGATGACATCCACGGGAATTGATGTATGGGTAATATTGTATAAGAAAAGTTGTTAGTTTTCTTAGGCAGATGACTTGCTAACCTCTACAGAAAGATTTGTTTAGGTTTCATTTCTAGTGAAACAAATGGAACAAATTAACAAAACAGCAAGCCATTTTTCCTGGATGGGACTGGATTTCGATTTTAAATGATTTAAAGACTTTTCCGATATTCAATATTGTGACTATATAACATCATCATCTTTCCTGAATCCAGTTCTGCTGCTTTTATATCTGCCAGGTTGTTGTCTGGATCGATCATCCTCTCTATAATAGTTGCTTCCAATGGAATGTGTTCAATGTTGGAAGATTTGTTGATAAGTGTGAGGTCATCCATTTTGGCAGGAATAACAGCAAAATGGACTATGTTTTAAATGGTAAAAAATTGCAGCACGCTGCTGTGCAGAGCGACTTGTGTGTCCTTGTGCATGATTCGCTGAAAGTAGGATTGCAGGTGCAGCAGGTAATTAAAAAGGCAAATGGAATTTTGTCTGTCATTGCTAGAGGGAGTTGAAAAACAGGGAGGCTATGCTGCAGCTGTATAGGGTACTGGTGAGGCCACACCTGGAGTACTGTTTGCAGTTTTGGTCTCCTTACTTGAGAAGAGCTATACTAGCACTGGAGGGGGTGCAGAGGAGATTCACTCGGTTGATTCCAGAGTTGAGAGGTTTGGATTATGAGGAGAGACTGAGTAGATTGGGATTATACTCGTTGGAATTCAGAAGAATGAGGGGAGATCTTATAGAAACATATAAGATTATGAAGGGAATAGAAAAGGTGGAGGCAGGGAGGTTGTTTCCCCCCAGGTGAAACTGGGACTAGAGGGCATCGCCTCAAAACAAAGGGAAGCAGATGTAGGACTGAGGTCAGGAGGAACTTTTTCACTACTAAACAATTCAACTCCTTTCTTTCTCTTAGACTCAAGAGAATTATCAGGCAACATCTTGTGTGATTATGGCAGCATCCCAGAAAATTGCTTTTGAAGAGATGCCTGATAGCCCTGCACTCTCCCCAGGATTTGGTTCAGCAACATTGGGAGATCTGCAACAGATTCAAAAGAACAGCCCTGAGAACCTGAGAGGAAATCTAAGATACTATAATGAAAGATCAAAAGATTCCAATAGACAGGACTCCTATGGCCATGATGATGGACCTGAAATGAAGAATATAAGCAAGAACTGCCCATGCCCTAGATTCACACCTAACCAGAGTTCTGAATGCTGCATCAGTAATGCTGAAGCAAAATCCAAGCATCTCCAAATAGAACAGGGTGTTTCTACAGAGAATGTTTCTTTGCCGCACTGTTTTCATTCATTGCAAGAGAAATCTTCGTATTCTTGCCATTCTGAAGAACTGGAAAATCAATCATCATGTATACATGATATATTTAGACAGAGTGGCCTGAAACAAGCAGGGATGCATCAGCAACAAATTGATTTAGAGACAATCGATAATGTCATAGGAGATGAGCTTGATGGTAAACTCTCTTCTGGCCATCACTCCTGTAATGATGGTCCAGAAAGCACAGCCCCAGAGAACCATATTCCGTATCTTTTAAAGAATCCTGTGAAATTACCTGATGCAGCCACAGAAAGAATCTCTTGTTTAAATCGATCCACTCCAAGGAGGTCACAGTCAGAGCATTCTCTCACAGAAAGCAACAATGAAACAAAATCTAAGTTGCAGCTTGTATCTTGCAGCAAAAGTGTTGAGCAATTAATTAGTACACCAATTGAGAGTACCGTGTCCCTATTTTCCTCCTCCTCATTATCCTCGTCCTCAACATCATCCTTGCCTTCCATTTCATCACTGGTAGAAGGCAGAACTCTGGGGTCAGAACAAAAAAGTTATCATGTAGATTCCAGTAATGCTTCCAAGCCCAGTATACCACAAACTGGGGGCAACATGCCTAACAAAGCTGAGGTAGGTGAAGTCTCATACATTCTGACCCTAAAATGTCTCTAATACTTGTCAAAAGGAAAGCTCATGGCCAAAAATTTCAAGTTTGAGTTTCCCAGGAGGTTACGTTATAATTGAAAAATTGCAAATATTACCTCAATACGTTGGTTTTATTTTTCATAGAAATAGCTGGGAATTTGAATTCAGCAGATAAAGAATGATGCTCACTGTTCTTTCTCAGAGATTTTTGGAGGCTTTTTTCCACTGCAGTTTAGGATTAGTGGAGATCCTTGTTGTCTGTCCATGTGCGTGTGTGTGTATGGACAGAATTAAGATATCATGGAGGATAGAAAATCCCCAAGTTGGGAAGTGTGACAGTTCTAATCACCTCCAAAAAGTAATGAGCAAAATGACCTATTGTCATAGAGAAGAGTGAAAAACCAAACTTACATGAAAGAAGCTGGTTAAAAAAAAACTGTAATAAGATTTTTCACATAGAAGTGAAACTCTCAAAAGAAGACGATGCGATCAACGTATGCTTGGGTATTTAATGAAAGCAGTCACCTAATTCAATGATTATAAAGACAACATATAGATACTGGAGTGAAATCCGCTTGATAATTTGCCAACCATCAAGGATCTGTTTACTGGATATAGAAGGACAAATTTATTTCAAAGTTAGGTCTGACAAATGGCTACCCTGGAATCCAAATAATTGAACTCGTGGATTTTTACATTTAAAAGAGAATACATTACAATTTTCAGATGCTTCCAGGCATGTGTAGCATATTGACTATTATGGACCAAATCATCTTTAAACCTGGCAATTGTAATGCAAACCATGAGACATTTTCCTCACTCTTCAGCTCAAGCTCTCGTCAAGTTACAGTGTAAATGAGGGTAACAAGACAACTGCATACTTAGCAAATGACAGAAACAAATGTGTAGCCCCAAGACCAGTGAGACTTAAAGGTTGAAAAACAAAGAAAGATCGCAGGAGAGTGAATTCATGTGAAATCTGGTACAGAAAGAGCAGGAAAGTAAAATTGAGTTAATTGAGGAAAGAAAAAAGAAGAAACAAAATAAAATGAAGGACCCTGTGAATCATTTTTGGCATCTTATCTATGGAAGGTTATATCGGCATTGGAGGCAGTCTGGGAAAGGTTCACTAGGAGGGATTTATTTATGAGGAGGACTAGGTTGAGCTTATACTCATTGGAGTTTAGAAGAATGAGATAAAGACTTATTGAAATACATAAAATTCTTGGGGATTGTGACACGGTAAATGCAGAACTGTTTCTCCTTGTGAGCATCTAGGACTAATAGATCTAATCCTGGTGAAATGATTGCCTAGTTAAGGCAGAGATGAGTAGGAATTTCTTCGACACAGGTAGCGACTTTGAGAGATTCTCTGGTCAGCAGTCGGGTTTGGTTTGTGAGGCTTGTGATTGGAAGGTCCATGGGCTATGAAAGACCCCTCAACCCAATAGTTCCTGACCCTGTAAGAAATACTGAAAATGCTGCTGACAGTGGGAAGCTAAATCCATCCAGCTCAATTTCACTACTGAACTTTCTCAAACCCAGGAAACACATGAACATGAATTAATTTCAAACAGGGAGCCCTGGGTTAGCATATTAAAATATGTTAATAAGTGCCATGTCTCTCCTTAGCAGGATGCCCCATGATCTACCTTCATAAAAATAGTTCCAGATGTATGCACAAACTGTTGAATCAGATTACATGGATTTTACTCTTTAACGCTTTCCAACGCAATATAGAGAATGCAGAGGGGTGGTGGTCATTAATGATGAGGCCTATGACTCAATAAAACTGCTACTACAGCCCTTTTTCCAGTTTTAACATCAACAATCAATGTGGCCCCCCCAAATGATATTGACAATTTAGTGTTAGCTCAACCCAAATTGTGAAGGGCATTAAGACCAGTCTAAGTACCAGTTGATATCAGTACCTCTCCAACTCTTCCCACAACCCTGTCTCTCCTACGATGGAAGGTGGATTTATCAATGTGTAGCTGGGTGACATGAACGATGCATTGGCTACTGTGATACCCTGTGAAATAATTCCGCAGATGCAGGTATTCCGTCACCAAGTCACCCTTTATTTACACATGGAGAGTCCTTGACACTATTGCAGCTTCCTCAGAGCCAGCTCTCAGAGCGAACAGAAACTCGGACACTCCTATTTATATCTGTCAGCCAGGGCTCCCTGGTTGGACCAGGTTAACAGCTCCAATCAGGGAATTCATATTCTGTGATATCCATCACTACACCCTGAAAGATTGGAAGGGCTGCTGTCACAATCCCAGTTGTTGGTAATACGGATCAAGTTAGATTCCAGAGTGAAACCTAGCTTGATAAACATTAATTTAACATTTGAAATTTGTTTGCCAAGTTGTTCAGTCAGAATATATTCACAAGCGAATGTCAACATACTTTTAACCTTTATTTCTAAAGGAAGGAAGAAATAACCCTCAATAAGAACTATTTGAAATGTTCTTATTGCAAATATCAGAAATAAAGATTCAACCAACCTTTTTTCCATCAACAGCATACTTATAGCAACTCAAACCTTAGGAAATATGTATCAGAGATAAAAAGTACTGCGGATGCTGGAGAATCCGAGATAACAAGCATGGGGCTGGATGAACACAGCAGGTCAAGCAGCATCATAGGAACAGGAAAACTTGACGTTTCAGGCTTTAGGCCCAAAACGTCAAGTTTTCCTGCTCCTATGATGCTGCTTGACCTGCTGTGTTCATCCAGCCCCATGCTTGTTACCTTAGGAAATATGTCAACCTTTTTTCATTTTAAAGCTCCTTCTTCAACTGGGACAGTTGGACTTGATTTATTTCCGAGAAGCTTCATATTGATTCAATGCTGTTTGCTAATGTATCTCTTCACGAGACCCTTAAACAAACCGCGAACACCACTCCCTTACTCCCTCACATGTATCATTTAAACAAATGCCTTCACCAGCCTTGTAATATGTTTATCTCTCTTACAATTTAAAGTCTACTCATTCTGGAGCCTTTCTCTTACTAACTTCTAAGCCACCTAGGATGATTACTTTCTGCTCCTGACTGTTTTGGACACTGCTGAATTACACAACTGACGTTATAGGCCTTTGCCTCGTTGAATGACCTACTTGTCTGTGACCTGCTCACTAATCTTCTGGATGATTCTGTCATTCCAAAAGAACCTTCCTCTGTCTCCCTGTGTCATAGGCTATTCTGTTAGTAGGCATCAGGCCTTGTTTGCTCCTCTACCCTTTGTTTTCTAAAACAGTGAACTATTCATTCACTTTAATGTTCTCAGTGATGTCTGATGGCATAGACTGTCCATGATGCAGAGAATCAACTTATCCATAGGGTTCGGGAGATCTGGAGTTGTAGGTCTCTTCTGTTTCCTTTTCATTGTGTGTCATCATGTCCTGCAAAGAGAGAGCAGTATGGTGGTAATTGTGTTATGTTGTCTTTGGGTTTTGAACAGTTTGAGTCATGTGGGAGCAGCAGGAACTGGAATTTGATTGGTATCACTGCAATGTGCGAGAGAGTGAAGTGGAGTATCTGAATTTTATGTGTGATCCTGAGCACCAGAAATTACTGATGGGTGAGTGATGAGGGCATGGGGCATAGAGCAGTACCAGAAATTGATGTTGTAGTTCTTGGGAGATGTCAAAATGCCTGCAACAGACTCATGAGGCTTCTTGTGGCAAGCTGCCATGTCTTTGTGTCCAGATCACAGGATTGATCTTCCTGACCACTTGCTCACAGTCCCCTTTATGGGTTGTCCTTCAGGACTTCCTGGGATCTGGAGAATCTTGGCATCTCTCCTTTAGTCCTCTTCCATGAGTAGGTCCAAGAGTCCTGCATCAGTGAATGCAGAAGCTCCTTCATAGCCCTGGTGTTCTGGTTCTCTTCTTCAGATTTGCAGCATTATCATTCGGTAACAGCCTCCTATGTTTCAATGGAGCTTTCCTTTAAGAGGAGCAGGGTACCTACACTATGTGTTGTCAGTGCGCTCTCCTTAGTCCCCTACTGAGTAGCTGGCAGCACTGGTCCAGCTTAGACCAGCCAGTGCTAGCTGGTAAATGGGGAGGGAGTACCTGACAACAGGTATGGACAGGTACAAATCACCATCCCAAGTCCCAAAAATTGCACAGTTCTAGTCTAATCACCATTTTTAAAATGTCCTTTAACATCCATAATCAACCTTCTAGGATGAAAATCTAGCACTCATTTCAATGAGGGCATTAGCACAAATAACTTATCAGGTTGATTAATCTTTGTAGTTCTTTGTTGACAGACTACTCTCCCCCACCCCATGTCAAACTGATTAAATTGCTTTTTCTGATTACAGCATTTTTCAAAGCTCTAACTTTGTTTGGTGATTTATTTTATGCAAGGTTTCCCTTTTTATTGCATGCATCAATTTAGAAAAGATCTGGTATCAATTTAGAAAACATCTGGTTTTAAGAAAGAATGCCTTCAACTGATGTGGTACCTACGGTTGAGCCCGAGTGATAGGGAATATATGTAATTGAATTTTTTTTGAGTGGAGCACATTGCAGCAGCACAAATCCTGCCAATTCTTTCAGTTTGTTTTTCAAGAGCATACTGGGAGTGGCAAAGCAGGAGAGGAAATGTGATTGGACGATAAATGGCAGTGTATTGTTAGAGATGCTCATGGTAAGGCCCTCTCCTTTAGAGTGACAGATCGATTGTAGCTTAACGGGACTGCTATGAACGTTAAAGCACAGTTGACACACGATCCCTGCTGTAGGAAAGCGCATGCAAATTCATTGTTGCTAATGACAGCCTGAAGGCTACCGTTTCTGTGAAGAAGCTGGATGTAACAGTCATCTTCTGAGACAAATTAACCATGAAGGTAAATGATTAAATTGCATCACTTTGCTGTACTCGGAGTCATAATCATCACCATCTTGAATTTTGCATATGATTTAGTAGTAAAATCCGCGTTTACCCACAAACTGTGTGCCTGTTAGACTGTGTATTGTATGGTGTCTCAGAACAGAAGCAGCTGTCTGCTGTGCAATCCTGCAGCCAAGTCCTCTTTGTTCTGAAATGACAGACTACCTGATTTCAACAAATGTTTTTATTCAGATGAACCTAGCAAAAGCTGTAATAAATCGTAGGAGCATTATTTAGATATTGTTGAAGTGTTCTAAAGTAATATTCAGTCTTTAAAAGAAGCTTTCAAACATGCTTAGAGATAGTCTAATTAGATTTGTGATAAGAGTTAAACAGAGAAGGAACACACAAATGATTAGAAAAATTAAATATGAATGATGTGAAAAGAAGAAAACTAGACCAGTTAATTGGGGAAAAATCAACAGATAAAACATGGGTAAAATTTTCAAACAGGACATGAGGAAAATACATACTTCTGTCAGAACGAAATGAAGTACAACAAACTCTTGGATAAACAGAAATTAAAATGCAATTCAACATGGACATATTTTGTGTCCAGATTAAAAAGCACCAAAGAAAATCGAATTGAGTATAGATATTATGTAGGGAAACAAAAATAAGGGTTGTAGATATTGGAGAAGGAGTTGTAAGGCACAAACAGAGACCTGCAAAGAAGGAACATCTCTGTTCAAGAAGAGGTAAGGGTATAAATCGGAAAATGATGCATCAGTCAGCCAATTGTTGAAAAAAGATAAACTACCAGAGGCCAATTTTGGGGATCAACAGTCTGCATCAAGGGGACACCTAACAGACTTGATGATTGTTTAGGCCTTTTGGAATGCACACAAGCTGTATTTTTTTTGCACTTCAACAACTATTGTGACCTAAGCCATACACTCCACTTAAAGGGGAGATTGTGGTTTGATTTTCGAAAATAGCAGGGATGCTCCTCCGATGCCACATGCTACAGAGTATTAACCTCTCCGCTTTTGTTACACTGGCAATGTAAAGACCTGAATGAAGTTCACTGAATAAATGGGTAAGCCACCTGTGAAGGCACAGGAAGTGCCTGTAGCTTGGCCAGATAATGTTGATAAGAAGCAAAGCCAAATTTCAGGCTTCAGTCATATCATGCCATTCGGGCCTATTTCAGGCCCAGAAATAGAGCTAAAGAAATTTCTGCCCTGTGGGTTAATTCAGCAAATCTGGCAAGGATTAGCAAAAGTGCACGAAAACCAATAATTTGAAGAACTGCTGTGAAGAACTAAGAGAATGCATTAATATAAGAAATCGAGTCAATGATGTGAATATTGACCTTAGCAATTTGATTAAAGGAGCTTTTAAAAGTTTAGATCTGCTTTACATACCTCTGAGGGTACATTGGCATCAGTTGTTTACTCAGATATGACTGGAGTAGTGTGAATGGTTTTGGTCTCCTTATCTAAAGAAAAGTACACCAATATTAGAGGCAATCCAGAGAAAATTCATTAGGTTGTAAAGGTAAAGGTGCTATCGTCCTACTGGACCAAAGGGTCGCTCCCTCATTACAGAGAGGTGACTGGTGGTGAAGGTTACGCCTCAGGTGAGTTTGAGAAGGACAGTTCTTCATGGTCACCTCAGCTGATGCAGGAATTGAACCCACACTGTTAGCTCTACGTCACATAGCTAACTGACCCAGGCTTGATCTTAATTAGTTTAAACATTTTATTTGGCACTACAATGTAACAACATGTGCAATACATATCACAGAGTTGTATTACTAGCATTTGCTTGCAATTTGGAACGTTTGCCTGTGTGTTTTTTAGATCTTCCTTTATGGTGACTGAATTTTAACACAAGATGAAGTAGCAGTTTGATTGAATCATTATCATGTAAAGCACAGGTCAATTGAAATGATCAGAGTCACTTTGTTCAATTGATGCTACTGATGGAACACAACCGTACAAAATATGAAACCGGGTGACTCTATCCTTCTTCGATGGCTTATCTTCCTCAATGTAAGCAGAATAAATCTTCTACATTCTGCTTTATCGTTTTGTGGAAAAGCTTCGTCTCACCTCATCCAATTGCTTAATGTATGTCAGGAAAATATCCCCTTTCTCAACAGGCTTTTGGTGCATCTCTTTTTTCAAAAACATTTGACTGCAGTATCACAGGAATGTCACATTTAGTTGGTCTGGCCCTCTCGTGACTCCAGACCAACAGCAATGAGATTGATACTGAATTGACTGAACAAGCTTTTCAGGTGTGACCAGCTGCTATGAAGTCTAAGAACAACTAAACTGGGCAGATCTCTTAGTATCAGCTTAGGCACTGGAAACAACAAGGGCAAATCCGGCCCTGTCAGCCCTGCAAAGTGCTCCTTTGTAATGTTCAGAGGCTTATGCCTAATTGGAAGGTATGTCCTACAGATTAGTGAAGCAACAGCCAGACACACGTGGATTCAGGAACAAAAACAGAAGTTGCTGGAAAAGCTCAGCAGGTCTGGCAGCATCTGTGAAGAGAAATCAGAGTTAACATTTCACGTCTGGTTACCCTTCCTCAGAACTGATGGTAGCTAGGAAAATGTTGTTTTATGTGCAGAGAATTGGGTTGGGGATGGGTTCCAGAGAAAACTATAGGTGGGGATAGAGCCCAAAGAGACAGAAGAACAGTGGGCAGAAAAAGAAGTGGATAACAATCTGGCCAGGAGTGTGAATAGCTGTCAATGGAGACTGTTAGTGACTAACAATAGGTAGTGTGTAATGGCAGGCTGTTTGATAACAAGGCTCAGTGTGCGGGCTAGGAGGCTAGGGCTTGGGAGAGTTCAGGCCTGTTGTAAAGCAGAGGATGACCACCCCCCACCTCTGATAACTAAAACTGAAACTCCTAGAAAGGAGCACCTCACTTTATAATCTGTAAAAAGAGTGTGAAAAGTGGTGTGACCTGTCTTTTCTGCAATTTCTAGTGGTTAAATAAAATAAATCCCTGACAGTCGCTTTACAATCAATAAGTAACAATTTATTTATCTAACTCTAACAGTGAACAAACTAACCAAATTCTTAACAAGCCAAAGGAACCCCTTCTGACTACCAAATATTCCTGAATAAAACAAAATTCTAATGGTATGCTGTTCTAATAAATACAACTCCCACTTATGTAAAATAAAAAGAAGAAGAATTGAGTCTCAAAATTACAGCCAGGTGATGTATCTTCCAAAATGTTCTGTGCCTCCTCCATCGAATAGTCTGTCAGGAATGCTTTGTCTGTGAAGTCTTCTGTCATGAATCTTAACTAGGAGTGCCAGAAGTACCTTTGATTTAGATGGTGCTTTCTCTAAAACTTAAAGAAGCCTGTGAGAGCTAGCAATTCTCTCAAGTGCTGAGAGCTGTTAACTCTTGCAAATGGCAGTTCGCTGTCCTGTTTTTTGCCCAAGTGTCCCTTCTTTTATACCTTTGATGATATATCAATTTCTTACAATAAAATTGGCCTTATGTCATCAAAACCATCAGATTTAAATTTAATTGCTTTTTGGTATCTGGATGCCTGGTTCAAATTAATTGGCTAAATTTAAAACTTGTTGCCTTGATTATAGAACAAAAGTTCTGGTTGGCCTGCTAACCGTACAGCCTTTTGATACAAAAGTTTCAATTCGAGTGCTTTGTATGTACCTGCAAACCCACAAGCTGCCCACAGACATCCTTTTTTTCTTGAATCTCTGAGCATAGAAAAAGCATATTATCTTTTAAAGGGACCATGCACTGCTTTATTCCGAGCACTTTACAAACACTAATATTTTACAAACACCAGATTCGAACGCCTTGCCTTCCAATCCACAAATACTCTACCCAACTTCGCAGCAACACCCTAAAATTATTGAACACACCACCCCGTTCCCTGGCCAACATCTCTGTCTCAGGCTTGCTGCAGTGTTCCGGCGAAGCTCAGTGCAAACTCGAAGAACAGCATCTCATTTTTTGCTTGGGATACCTGCTGCCTTCTGAACTCAATATCGAATTCAATCATTTTAAGGCCTGAAATCGCCCATGTCCTATCCCCATACCCCACACACCAGGCTTTGTTATCACATAGTCTGCCATTACAGACCACCCATTGTTATCCACTAACAGTTTCCATCAACAACTACTCACCCTCTTAACAAGATCGTTATCCATTACTTTGTCTGTTCACCTGTTCTTCTCTCTCTTTGGGCTCTATCCTGGCCCGTCCCCCCACCTAATTTTTGTCTGGAATCAGAACTTAACCGCAAAGTATTAGCATGTGCTGTCCCACTGGCAGGATATATCCACCAGAGATCGAGGCACAGTGGTGTACTAGTGGTTAGGAATTGCCCTGGAAGCATTCAATTTTGGGTCTGATTCTCACAAAGTCTCATGGCATCGAGTCAAACATGGGTAAGAAAATATCCTACTTATTATTATAGGGACCCCGCCTTCCCATTGATGAATCATTATTGCTCCATATCAAACACCACTGAGAAGAAACAAAGTGTGGAAAGGGTGCACCTTGTAGTCTGGGTGGAGAATTACAATGTCCACTGCCAAGAGTGGCTTGGTGTTACCCTAAGCAGATTGAATGTGAAAGGACATAGTTGCTCGACTGGGTCAATGGTGGATGATGAGGGAATCAACAAGAAGGGAACGTGCATGTCCTTAACCTCACTGATCTATCTGGCCATGAAAGTATTGGAAGAAGAGCTCACTGTTCAATCAATTCCCTTTGTAGCATTAAGGCTACTCTAGTAACTCAAAACTGGACATCCAATAGGGACTGTGGGCCAGCAGCAGAATTGTATTCAATTACAATCTGTTACCTCATGGCCTGGCATATTCCTCACTCTACCATTATCACCATGTTGGAAGATCAATTCTGCTTCACTGAAATGTACAGGAGGGCGCGCCAGGAGCCGCACCAGGCATATGTAAAAATGAGGTGTTTGCCTGGTAAAGCCACATTGGGTGCCAAATCAGATAATCAGCTCACAATAGACAAAGTTAAGTGATCTCACAACTGGTGAATCAGGTTTAAGCAGTGCAGTTCTGCCTCATTCAGCCAAGAATTGTAGACGAAAATTAAACATCAACAAGAGAAGTGGGTCAACAAGTAATTCCATTCTCAATTATGGAGAAACTCAGCATGTCAGTGCAAAAGATGAGGCTGAACCTTTGCAACCATATTAGGCCAGAAGTGCTGAGTGGTTGATCCATTTCAGCCTCCTCCTGAGGTCCCCAGTACTATATATTGCAATCTTCAGCCAATTCCATTCCCCCCCACGTGATATCAAGAAACTGTTGGAGGCACTGGATACCAGAAAGGCTATGAGTCCTGACAATAGTCTGGCAACAATCAGTTCTGGCTATAGTATTAAAGACTTGTGTTCTAGAATTAGCTGTCACCCTAGCCAAGCTGTTCCAGTACATCTACAACATTGGAAATGTGGAAAATTTCCCAGGTATGTCATGTGCACAAAAACAACAAATCCAACCTGGCCAGTTACTGCCCTGCAAGCCTGCTTTCAATCATCAGCAAAGTGAAAAAAGCTGTCATCAACAGTGCTACCAAGCTGTGCTGGTTCAGTAATGATCTACTCAATGATACTCAGTCTGGGTTGGGCAAGGGCTGCTTGGCTCCTAACAAAATTGCAGCCTTTGATCAAACCTGGATAAGAGGGCTGAACTCCAGAGATGATGTGAGAGTAACTACTGTTGACATCATAACACGTTTTGATCAAGTTTGGAATAAAGGGATCCTTGTAAAACCAGTGTCAATGGGAATCAGGTGGAAAGTTCTTTATGGTTGGAATCATACCTGGTACAAAGAAAAATGCTTGTGGTCACTAGAAGTCAATCATTCTAGTTGGTAGGACACCACTGCAGGAGTTCCTCAGGGTATTGCCGTAGACCCCGCCATCTTTACCTGATTCATCAATAACCTTCTGTCCATCATGAGGTCAAAAGTAATCATTTTTGTTGATGATTGCACCATTTACGAGCCCTCAGATACTGAAGAATTCCCTGTCTATATGCAGCAAGGTAGGGACAACATCCAGGCTATCTCCAACAATAAACTGCAATCAAAGCACAAAGCCAGGTCATTGAGTACATTTAACACTGAGATAGTTAGGTTCTTGATTATCAAGGGGATCAAGGGTTACGGGGAGAAAGGGGTTGAGGAACTTATCAGCCATGATTGAATGGTAGAGCAGACTCAATCGGCCGAATAGCCTAATTTTTGCTCCTATGTCTTATGGTCTTATGGCACATATGACATGGACCAAAGGATGGTGTAACCATTGCCCTTGACATTCAATACCATTTTCATTACTGAACACTCCATTATCAATCTTTGAGATATTGCAGAGCTGGATAGTTTTCTGTACTATAAGGACTTATGTTTCTATGATTTTGTGTTTCACTTTTGAAGTTGGCTGATCCAAACACAATACATTGGTTTAAAGCTCTTGCACTGCCCTCTACAACCTTCCACAATTTTTTCACGTTTTTCTTTTCCATGATTGTTAAGTCTTAAAACTATCTTTATAAAATGAATCCTTTCAGGCAGATTCAGCTAATACATGTCTCATATAAAAATCACAGCTGACGCACATCTGATAAATTGTTAATCGTTGCCATTGAACAAAATGCTCAATACCGATGTCAGCTTAGCTGAAGAGTAACACTCATTCTTGAATCGCGACACTGTGGGCTCCAGTCTTGTCCCAGACTTGTGTACACAATCTCAGCTGACACCTTAGTGTGTCACTGAAGAAGCATTGCACTACAGGATGTACCATCTTTTATATCAAAACAAAATCAATTTGCATGTACAAGCGATCATAAAAAAGAGCAGAGAATTCTCTTAGTGTATTCATACTATGGAAGGGAACATGTTCACAGCCAAATTGTGCACTGCTGGACTCCACAAACAACAATTACCCAATTAATAAGTGTTTTTTTAAATGTTTTTTGAAGGATAAATGTTAGCCAGGATTCTGGGAAAACCCTCCTGCTCTTTGAACTGCCAATTTTGCATTTTGGAATTGTGGAATGATTATAGCAAGGATTCAGCCCACTGTGTTTCTGTCAGCTCTCCAAATGCAACTCAAATGATTTCACTCTGCTGTTCCTTTCTCTTAGCTCTGCAAATAGTTTATCTTCAGATCCTATTGTATCTGCTTCCATTACAACCTCAGATCATTTCCACTTGTTCTGTTTAAAAAATACACTTTTCCTCATGTCACAGCTGTTCGCTACAGTTTCCTGTCACTCAGGAAAATGAGTGTCCCCAGTCTAACTCCTTTCCTTTGATTCCATGGGCTTCAATGATCCTACAGAGAAACAAAGCCTTTGTTTCACACCTCATCCAATAATGAATCTTTTGACTCAGGGATGAGAGTGTTACCAATATTTCATGATATATTGAACTAAATAAAAGTAAGGATCCAACAATTTCCAGAAACATCGTACATAATTGTCAAAAGAAGTTTTAAAACCTGTTTTATGAGAAGTTGGATACATCTTCTTTTGCTTTCAGGCTACAGAGATGGACGCAACCCAAGGCAGCCATGTAACTCTTCTCAGAGCCCTCCTTACTGAAAAAGATGAGGATCTCAATCAGCTCAACAAAGAAATGAAGAAACTTCAGCTCATCAACAAGCAATTATTAGAGGAACAGTGCTTAATAATGTCAACAAATAAAAGACTTCACGATAAGGTAAGTTTTCAGTCATTGATTTCTCTACTCGTAGCGTACAGCTGTGTAAATACAAACCTCATACATGGCAAGAATGTATCATTTTAGAACATTAGGAATGCACAATATGTGCATTTTTACACTTTCGGTTTGCATCGGAGTTCAAGAAATTCAAGAGAATGAAATATTAGTATCTCATATTATTGTGGACGTTCAGTCTCAATGGGGAGTGCACATATTCTGTTTCGAAAAGCTAGTTGATGAAGGATAAGACTGAAGTCACTCCTTATTGAGTCATACATTAATTTACAGAGTGAAACATGACAACATACATGTCCTAACTGAACCACCCAGTTACAGTAAGTGTCTCCTTAAACGTGCTTAATTGAAACCACCTCTTTCTCAAAAATCATATACCAAGTGGAATGACCGGTGGATTATTCACCACATATTCCTTTCCCATTAACATTGTTATGCCCAGATCCTGGGCATGGTTTGCCAATTTATTATGGTTCCCAATGGGATGCCCCAAACTGTTAAGCTCCTAGGTGAAGAGAGTTGAACTGGGTCCACTCCTTTATTCTCTTGCCTCTTCACTTGTCGCAACAAGATTAATTTAAAAATAGATCCCTTCCCTTGTGGATACCTTTCTCCTCCTAAATTAACTTGGGTTTTAAAAGTAGCTAATATATCCAGTCTTTCTTGAGTTAATAAAGTGTGAGCTTATTATTAAAGTTGAAACTTTTTTTTAACCCCAGTCCTGTTATATTCTTCAAAATGGAGAACATAAAATGTGTTTGTAGTTTGGGGCATGATCAGAGGATGTGACTTACCGTAGCATGGGAGATCATCAGCTTCCTGCTATCTTTGTTATCACAAAATATCACAGTGCAGTCTGATATGATTTACCTCTTCCCACTTTCAAGTTCTCGTCACATTGTCAGGAGTGACATTCCATGAGTCTCTCTTGCCAGACAGCCACTTAATTTACATCCACAGCCATGTTTGGTTGTATCAACCCTCTTTTAAAAAAAACACACACATTTTGGAATTAGAGGTAGAAAATGTTCATACAGTACTTCATGACTCTTATTTGTGTCATAAAATTGTTGAGTGGCTTAGAGGGATCACTGGAGGTAAGTCGGAACAAACAGCAAATTAGTTTGTGGGAATCAGCAGGAATGCTTTTCCTGGGCCCTGCAAATGTAATCCACACCAATGCTGATCTGCGCATTGGCACCTGTCTCCTATTCGACTCCAACCTCATCACACTAGGCGCAGGCTCTCAGCTGGCTCTGCAAAAGGTCACAAAGAAAGGGAGGGGAGTATTTCAGAAAACAATGGCGGGTGGGAAATGTCAGCTGGTGAATTTACTCAGGTGGGACAGAAAAGGGAAGAACTTCCAGCAGACTGCTAGTCATGAGGAGTAAGCAATTTAAGTAAGCAATTTATTTATCAAGATGAGTTTCAAAAATATGACATCCAAAAATTCTGATATGGCATTAGCAAAATCATTGCATCACAGGTTATCCGTGTAGTTGTGGAGTAATTACATTTCAAATATTGCCTTACTGTACCCTGACTAAACAAGTAAGAGTGACTGCTGTTTTGCATACCCCTCAAATACAAATGCTTCATTAGTAGTTGGCTGATGTTGTACAGCCAGAAAATTAAATCAAAAATGATTGTGAGTGACATGAAAAATAAACAAATAAAGGTTTGCATATATTTTTAACTTTACGAGTAGGTTTAAAATTACAGTCGGCTTTGTACTGATTTACAATTATAATTGCAAGGCTTGCTTGTCCCATGGAAAGAACACAACATCCAGACTATAAGACTGCAGCATAAACTGGAGAGTTAATTGGCTATGCTACATCGGTGACAAAGAATTACTCCACGACAAAATAAAGCTTTTTGTACTTGAACACTTAGGAGTTGAACAAATTATGAGCTTCAAAACAGAGGTATTGTATTGTCAGCTTTTACCTGGACCTTCTCAATAACCAGAAAGAGAAGTAAGATAGTCAAGACAAAGCATTGCTACCCATGAAGGTTACTCATTTATCCAGTGAGTCGTTGAATCACTGTCATCTTCAATAGGGTCTTGGGATGAGAGAATAAGTACTTACCTACTTCAGGCTTCCGGGAGACCATTTGCATTTGGAATCCTTTATGGCAGACCTCATCCACGATTTTATGATACAAATCAGTAAAGGCCATCCATCTAGTGATCTTTAATATTGTGGAGGAACACTACTGCTCATACATTCTATTACGGATCAGACCAAACGCCCTCAAAATATATTAAGAGGATAACTTAGACCCTTTTTCTTTGAAAGGCAAGCGTAAGGTGAAGCGCTCTAGATGCAATTTGACTGGTTAAACAGCCAGGCTTGAAGCAAAGCATCCTTTATTCTTACACTAAAGTTAGAATACGGACAGAATAAGAAATTTTAAAAATTGCTTAACTGTAATTCAATCAAAATACTTCACAAGATAATAAAAATATAACTACCACTGATCAGCTGTTCCAAGACAGTAAATCCCACAAACACACCCTTGGCAGAGGCATGTTCACTAAACTAGATTATTTCACATCAAATGTCTCTCCAGTCCAGGTGTAAAGAATATGAAGAGAAAATTCTGTGTGTGAGAGAGAGAGAGAGAGAAAGAAAGAAAATTCAAGCCTTTTGCTGTAGCAGGGAAAGAGAAATAGAAGCTTCCAAACCGCACCAGCTTCTGAAAGCTATCCTAAAATCCTGGTTCTGTGGGAGTTTAACCCCACCCTCTCATGCTTCTTTCATCTGTTTCAAAAAAAAAGTAAAGCTAGCAACATTTCTGAAGAAGGGTCTCGACCTGAAATGTCAACTTTCTTGCTCCTCTGATGCTGCCTGGCCTGCTGTGCTCGTCCAGCTCCGCACTGTGTTATCTCTGACTCCAGCGTTGGCAGTTCTTATTATCTCTAAGCTAGCAACATTGCTGGCTCAGAGCAGACATCTCGTCTCCAAGTTTACAACACTGGCTTTCAAAAGAAACACGACACATTAAAGACACATCCCCATAACAATTCCAATGGGAAGCCTGCTCCATTGCTTGAGAAATAATATACCTGGTGGTCTGTTCGCCAGAGAACATCTGCTAGACATCTCAGCTATTAAGGTTGTTTGAATTGTCAACTATCTCTATTGCTTTGTTTTTCACAGTCATGGAAAAAGAAGAACCTGATGGGTGAGAACAGGACTAAACTAAATGGCTCCTTGGTCTTGCTCTAATACTCAATCTGATCATGATCAATATTCTACTTCAACTCCACTTTCCTGCTCAGTTCTCTGAATCCCTGAGAGAAGAATTATATCTATCACAGCCACAAATCATACTTAGTAACGGAGCGTCGACAACCCTTTGGGACAAATAATTCTAAAGTTTCACAACTGGATCTGGAGCATCCTCCGTTCTGCATCACCAAAGGTGTTGAGAATGATGGTGGCCTGTTATGCCTTGCAGACAGAGCTACAGAAGGAGAAAAGCACAGACAAATTGGCATTCTCAAAGGACAAGGAGCCCAATAGCCTCAGGGTGCTTGCAGCCACTCACTGACTTCGGGAAACCTCAGATAGAAGCATTCCAGCAGATTCAGGTCGACTGAGTACATGCAGCCTTGCAATGTACCGATGCTGAACTCGCTACCCCCACCCCCACTGACACCCTCCCAAATTTCAAAGCATTCACACAGTCAATAATTTGCCCAACTCATTCAAATCTGTTGTACTATAACCTGGTGTCGTGTGACTTCTGACTATGTAAAGTTGAGCTCTCAAACATCCTTGTCCTAGTCATTAAATTGTAGCACCTTTGCATGAAAATCTTAGCTAGCAGTTAAACATGTGAATTCTGCTTGTTTTAAATATGCTTCATCAGTGTGGTTGAGATTGTAGAACATTACTTTAATTGAAGCATGATTATTCTTAAATCTTTCTTTTCTTTAGTGGTCCTCTTTCGATTTATAAATTACATTAGTAGGCTCATTATGAAACAAATCGTCATCTATTTTTTCAGGGCTTGGTGATAATGAAACACCTGACCATGGTAATTGCAATAACCCTTGCATGCAGTGGGCGAATTCCCTGTGATTGTACACCATGAGTTATTACATGATTAGATGTCACATCACAAAATGTTCCGGCACAGGTCAAACTACAACTGGCAACTCCACCTCAATCAGGTGACCACAAGATGTGGTAAAATTAAATCTTCAGTTTTCATTTAGCTACAAAGGATGTGATTTTTTAAAAAGTCTTATTAAAATGCTTGATTTAAATAAATAGCAAAATTCACATCATGGAACTGATAAATCCCTTCAGTTGCAATTGATGAAGCTCAAAGTAGCACAAACCCAACTGTTCCCATAGTGATGTGGTTGGCACAGCAAAAACAAGATTAAGCAATCTGGATATGCGCCAGAACTCTTAACACAGCCACAGGCAATATCAGCAACTGCCACATGAAAGCTCAGCAATATAATATTCCACTTTAAAGCAATATATCATTGTAGATAAACTCAGTGAATACTTCTAAGGCTGCAGTTTTAATTTTCTAGCATAATATTCATCCTTCCTAATAATTTATCAGTTTCTAATAAAAGAACATATTTGCCCCATCTGTCATACAAAAGGTTAATCCACAGAATAATCCATAAAGACAAGGAAGATCCCAGCTCTGATAGCTGGTATGTAACAGTTTAGCTCATTTCACCTGATCATGAAATTAAATAATAAATGTCAACATTTGAATTCAAGAAGGACAGAATTAGTAAGTGTTCCTGCTCCTGAATTATATGTAGCATTTTCTTGCCAGAAATGGGTCTCGAGATATGTGCAGACTCATCCATGATACTTCCATAGCTTTATTGATGCTGGCAATCAAGGCACAGGCGCAAGTAATTGAGGTGTAAAGGCTAAACAGCATATGTCATTTCAGACTCAACCAATGGTCAGTAATTTTCACCTGTGAAAGGGAAAAAATTGACAGTGAAAGCATTGAATAATAAAATTTTAAGACCATAAGACCATAAGACATAGGAGTGGAATTAAGGCCATTCGGCCCATCGAGTCCACTCCCATTTAATCATGGCTGATTGGCAGTTCAACTCCACTTACCCGCACTCCCCCCGTAGCCCTTGATTCCTCGCGAGATCAAGAATTTATCAATCTCTGCCTTGAAGACATTCAACGTCCCGGCCTCCACTGCGCTCCGTGGCAATGAATTCCACAGGCCCACCACTCTCTGGCTGAAGAAATGTCTCCTCATTTCCGTTCTAAATTGACCCCCTCTAATTCTAAGGCTGTGCCCACGGGTCCTAGTATCCCCACCTAACGGAAACAACTTCCCAGCGTCCACCCTTTCTAAGCCATGCATTATCTTGTAAGTTTCTATTAGATCTCCCCTCAACCTTCTAAACTCTAATGAATACAATCCCAGGATCCTCAGCCGTTCATTGTATTTTACTTGAAATTAATAAAAAAAAAACCAAAGACCAAACATATTTCAAATGATTGACCTGCATTTTTATTGGGGTAGGGAAGGTGGTTATCACCCCTGAAAATGATTGCAACTCCAGGTTATTGGGCATGCACAGATTAGAATTGGAATCCTGATGTTGTGGTCTGTCACTCAATATTTCACCATAGGTTGTACAGCGATGAGTCCCAAACTCAATCATCATTGAAGTCAGTGAGAATTTCAGCTTTCCTGCTCACACATGACTATGAGAAACTCCATTAAAAACTTACAGATATAACTGGGTTTTTAATTTTAGCATTATTAATAAAAAAACATATTGAACAACGGACCTGGATCTCAGAAAATAATTTTATACACATCAACAATTTATCAGATTTTAGAACATTTTTGAAACAATTAAGTGTTTTCCAACATATTTTATCTCCACCCCATGTGTATGCCTCAGTCTTTAAGAGGATATGTCAGCAAGGCTTGGCCAAATGCACAGGGAGGAACAGTAGTGGCAGGCAGGTATGTGAAGACAATGACCCTTGTCTGCACAGGCCTGCTGTACTTCAAAAATAACATATTCCTCAGTTCTTTTTTTAAAATTCATTCATGGGATGAGGGTGTCACTGGCTAGGCAGTATTTGTTGTCCAGGGGACAGTTAAGAGTCTACCACATTGCTGTGGGTCTGGAGTCACATGTAGGCCACACCAGGTAAGGTTGGCAGTTTCCTTCCCTAAAGGACATTAGTGAACCAGACGGGTTTTCCCTCCAACAATCAACAATGGATTCACAGTCATCATTAGACCTTTAATTCCAGATATTTATTGAATTCAAGTTCTACCAGCTGCTGTGGCAAGATTTGAACCTTGGTCCACAGAATGTTATCTGGGTTTCTAGATTAACAGTCTAGTGATAATACCACTAGGCCATCGCCTCCCCTGAGCTTAAAATTCGGAGACCCTAAAGTTTCTGACCGAGCTAGCAGGGAGGGGAAGGCAGGCGGTGACAGTGCATGGGACCCCAAGGGTAGAAAGCCTGATTAAAGTTTCTGTCATTAATGCTGCTGTTTAGGTTCTAGTAGTGTTTAATCTGTGTTTAATTAAATGGTGTATTTAATTACTGACCTCTGTATAATTGATAGTGTTATTTTCACTGTTTCGTGCTTTTATCTGTATTTCTTGTATTATACTCACCTTTTGTATTTAAATAAATGCAGAGATTCCTTTGCCCTGAAACAGTCTACTGCCTTCCTCATTTCACATTTGCTAAATAAGTCCAGTGTGTAGAATCAGAGGTCTGGGGTGATTTGATCCTCCTAAAACCAACCAATTACCACAGCAAACCAGAACCCTACAGATGTGCTCCGATGTCTGCCTGTAGTGTGGGGGCACCTTTTGGGGAGACAGTTGGGGTTCTTAATCTGGATTCACTATTACGCCTTGCTTTGTGATTTGGTCAGAAGAGCTGAACCAAAAAAATAAAGCTTTGACTATTAATTTTATGTTGCTGAACAGCCCCAAATATAAAATAATTTACCTGATCCATTTGCTGGCCTTGCATTGTCCCAATATTTTCAGCGAAGATTAATGCCACTTGATTTAAACCATGACCTTGGATTTAAATTAAAAAGTTCAAATATGTGAAATTGGTGAAAAAATGCATTGGTTGCAATTTTAAGTTTTTAATGTGTTCTTGTTTATTGTTCAAACTACTTAGACTAACAAAGTTCTTGAAAACAAGGTAAAAGGAGGCACAAGTGATTCTCATCCCACTGCACCTGTACTGCTACAGCAAAGAACCGGTAAGATTTCCTTCCATTTATTCCACATAGAACTCCAATTAAAGTCTTTAGAAAAGAGCATCTCATTGACTACTTCAGCACTGACCAGTACTAGTTACAACATACTGACTGAGACAACAATTTCTCATTGTTTTAGCACATGCAACATGGTAAAATGTTTCAAAGTGTTTAAAAATAGTGAGGACATTTTTTGACAAGTCATGGAAGGAGAAAGCAAGAAAAATGATAAAACAAAGTGAGCATTTTAAAAGAGGAGAGTTACGAAGGCAGATGGTTTTCAGGCAAGAATTTTCTTCAGGGATATGAAAGCACTGCAACTACTGGTGGAACAGTTCAAACCAGGAATGCTTGAGGTGAAAATTGAACCAGGAGTTAGAGCCTATACTCATTTGAGTTTAGAAGAATGAGCGGTAATGTTAATTAAACATGTAAAGGTTCTAAGCATATCTGACAGGGAAGGTGCTGAGAGGATGTTTCCCCGATTTGACAATCGAGAATGGGGACATAGTTTCAAAATAAGTTTCATCTAAGTTGGAGATGACAAATTTTTTCTCTCAGAAGTTCATCACTATTTGGAACTCTTTTCCACAGAAAGCAGTGGCGGTTGGGTCATTGAATATGTTCAAGATTGGAGTTAAATTTTTCAACTTCAAGAGAATCAAAGGATATGGGGGTAGGGAGGAAAGTTGACAAAACTAACACTAGATAAGCCATGAACTCATTGAGAAACAGGAGGCTTGAGGGGCTGAATCATCTGACTAAGAAATACTTTTGTATGTTCTTAAGGAAGAGCACAGACATCTCATAACTCTGTGGGACTCAGGGAGGCTAATGAAACAGGGAGTGCTGTGGCCAAGGAACTACATTAAATTTTTAAAAAAATTTAAAAAGAGCATTTTAATTTTTTTTGTTGGATGGAGTACCAGTACCTGTCAATGAGCAGAAAGATCAAGGTATGACTGAAATTTAGAGTTAAGGTTTTGTAGAATGGAAAATTATTTTTAATTTTTTTTAAACTGAATTCATCTTTTGGAATCTAGTCTTCGATCCTGTTCTGCAAACCCAGAATGTTCCCACTTCCACCCAGAAATGAGGAAAACCTGTTTTGCCGACCATATTCCACACCTTAGTGAAAGTGTAGAGTGTAGAAACCCCAACGTTCAGAGTCCAGATCTCCAGTCTGGCAGCCAAAATGAAAGCTCCAAGGGAGGGGAACAATGAGACCTGGTATAACAACCTTTACCTTCTTCCACTAACTGCGGATTGGGAGTGAACTGAAATTGCCATGGGATTTTGGGACCTTCCTTCTTATGTTAAACATTTTAAAATACAGAAACGCACAAAGCCCAGGATGACAAACAAGTTCAAACAAAAATCTGACACAGAAACAACCTTGAATAAACATCTCTGTGGTGCTTCATGGCCACAGAATTCAATACGCATTTCGAAGTCACATGCTATAATTCAGGATTGGTTTACTTTGAAAACAAACTCAATAAGCTCATAAACAGCGTTTGTAAAGTGGTATTCAGCACACACTGAAGTGGATAATACCAAATCAATTCCATTATAAGCAGTAAAAAAATTTGTTCAGAAGGACAATTGTTGAGGCAATGGATTTTCAAAATCTTTTCCCTAAAGGTTTCCAAATTTAACTGACGCTTTGTCTCCCAGCAATCCCCCACTATTCTCTCCCACCGTACATTTTAATTTTTAAGGTATTTTTGGTGTATTTTCCAGCATTTTGAAGTGTGGGATGGCTCAGTATTAAGGAGACCGACTCGGTGATAAAGCTTAGAAGTTGAGAGAGAGAGAGAGAGGCAGACAGACAAACCATGTGAAGGAATGAATCTGCCTTATCTTCTTCCTCCTCTTTAAAGTTCAATAAACTCAACCACAGACGATGAGTAATATCAATTCCTACATTCAGATTTCAGATTATAACAGTAAATTATACAGCTTTAGAGAGGGGTTCAGTTAGGTCAGCTGAGAAGACAGCTGGTTTGTGAAGCAGACCACTGCCTGACAGCATGGGTTCAATTCCCACACCAGGTGAGGTCAGCATGAAGTTTTCAAGAATTCTCAACCCCTCTCTTTGCCTGAGGAGTGATGACTCTCAGGTTAAACCATCACTGGTTGTATCTCTGCAATGGTCTGGTAAGACTGTGGCTATTTGCCTTTTACCATTTTAGGGAGCTGATTCCCAAAAGGGGAGCATTTTGTTGAACCTTTATTGTATAATATGTTTGGAAAACTGTCCATTTCTCTCAATTTCAGGGAAAATATTGGGGCAAACCAAGAATACTCACATTACCTTAACTGTAAATTTTCTATTTAAATGCATCTCTGTCATATTTTGTTCATAAATCCTTTAACTGAGGAGTCAGTTGGAAATTTCTCAATACTGTAATTTGAACAGTAATCCATCAGAAAGGGAAAAAATGCCCAAACAAACACAGTGACATTGGTGGTGGGGGCAACATTCTGTACTCACAGTGAAACTACAGAATTCCACAAAGCAGTAATTTGTTTCTGTTGCAAATGTTTGTTGGTCAAACATTGGGCAGGTAATAAGTTTTAACAACATGTGAATATATTCCAATTTCTCTTGGACGTTGGAGGAAATTTCTCAGCACCTAGTATAGGGTGTCAGGTAGTCGGGCTGAACGCAGGTGGTGGTGTGAGGCCATAAATATGGGACCTGACATGTTTTTGGACGATGTCATTAGTAGTGATTTTTATTTACTTTTACCTCATTGCAACAAAAGTTCTTTTTTTTTAAGAAGACCTAATTAGATACCTGAAAGATCTCCAGGAGGCCAATGATAGTGCTGTCAATGAACTCATGAAGGCTGATGAGGAAATCTCGCAACTGAGAGGCGAAATGGCTAAACTAAGATCAACATATGCAGAAGAGCTGCAGGATGCCAAGAAACAGAATGACCACCTTCAAGATAAGGCGCGAAATTTTAATTATTACTGATACTAAGCAGATATCATTTTAAAATGCTTTCATTGCTAATGTGCTTTCTGTAGGAATAAAACAAAATCAATTTTTGAATATGTTTCAGAGATAGTAGGAGCTGCAGATGCTGGAGAATCTGAGATAACAAGGTGTAGAGCTGGATGAACACAGCAAGCCAAGCAGCATCAGAGGAGCAGGAAAGCTGATGTTTCGGGCCTAGATAAGAAGGGTCTAGGCCTGAAACGTCAGCTTTCCTGCTCCTCTGATGCTGCTTGGCCTGCCGTGTTCGTCCAGCTCTACACCTCGTTATCTCAGTTTTTGAATATGATGTTTTATGTTGTTGACTGACTTTACACATGTCACCAACAAATCTTGAGTATGGTTAACAATAGCTTGGTTAAAGAACTGGGTAATAACTGTAATTCATGGAACTGGCTCCTCACATGGTAGCAGTACTCAAACAATAAAGTAAGGCAGCAGCTCTTTTCACACTTGAACTGGTTAGTCTCTCCAAGTATAAAATAAAATGGAAGTGCAGAGTAAAATGGGCCCCAAAGGATTGTCCAATTTTTGTCACTGTGTATTTCACGCCACTACCCGATGGAACATCAACTCCAATTCCTTTAGGAATGAAGACACTGCAGGAAATTGCAAGGGTTTAAAACTTAAAATACAATGTTTTGCCCGGTTGCACTCCACAATGACCCATCTTCTTGAATTGGGGTCTTCGTTTGTCGTGCAGGCTGAGCTGGTGGTGGAATCCCACTGAGGGTTCAACAGCTGATAGTGCTCCAGAAAGACTGCCACGATCACACAAAAGGGGGGTGGATCTAGTGATTCAAAGAAATTCCTGCAGAGAAGACTAGTGATCCTTTCTTAGACTGCAGTGAAAGTTGAGAATTATAGAATCATAAAACAGCAAAGGTTCAACAAAGAAGGGAGTTACAAGGCCCATCATGGAGTGCCACAGTGACTCAGTGGTCAGTACTGCTGTGTTACAGTGCAAGGGACCCAGGTTCAATTCCACCCTCAGGCAATTGGAATTTGTACATTCTCATCATGTCTGCATCGGTTTCCTCTGGGTACTCTGGTTTCTTCCCACAGTCCAAACAAGTGCAGTTAGGTGGAATGGGCATGCCAAATTGCCCATAGTGTCTGGGGGTGGTTTAGTCATGAGAAAAGCAAGGTTACAGGGATGGGGTGGCTCTGGATGGAACATTCTCTGGAGGGTCACCGTAGAGTTGAAGGGCTGAATAGCTTGCTTCCATGCAGTAGGGATTCTATAATTCTAAGATGTCTATGCTATCTTTCCACATGAGTGTCCCAACTAGTCTCACTCTCTTGCTATTCACATAGCACTGAAAATTTTATCACTTTTGGAGATTACAAACTCCCTTCTGAAAGCCATGATTGAATTTGCCTCCATCACACTCTAAGGATGGGCATTCCTGATCTTTACCACTCATTCCTTAGGCTTAGAAGATTATTTCCTCACATCACCATTGGTTCTTTTGCAAATCATCTAAAATTTGTGTCCTTTGATTCTGATCTTTTTATCAACAGGAATACCATTTTTCTCTCTCTACACTATTCCAACTAGTGATTTTGAATGCCTGCATTAAATCTTCTCATCTCCAAGGAGAACAACCCCAACCACTCCAATCTATCCATGAATCTCTGTTGCCATCCTGTTATTTCAGCAGTTTTCCATGCAAGCAAATTGTAGCCTAAGAGTTATACCGACATAAAAAGTTTCAATATGAGCAAACTTGCATGTAAAGGATAATTTTCTGACTTCGCACTCCCATTTGGAACGCAATTTCATTTCTTATTTTACTTTTTCTTATTAGCTCTGCACAACCTATGCAAATACACCTCTGTCCTTGTGTGATTTGATGTTTCTAAAAACATAGAATGAAAGTTTGAATAAGTAATAGACTCAAATTAATAGTGATATATGAAAACCACAGGTTATTTCCTGTACATCAGTTGGCCACCTTGGATTATGCATCCATCAGATGCAAATAACATTTTGTTATAATTCGACAGCAAAAGAAAATCAGGCTTGTTGGAAACATGAAATAAAAATGAAAGATGTCAGTAGTGTACAGAATCATCATATGTCAGAGGAAGATGAGCTAAATGCAGGCTATTGCAATAAATCTTGCTACAAACTTCCAGAATTTCCTTTTTGAAATGTTTGAATCAAGTATAAGGTATTAAATTAGTGCACAGGCTGGCTTTATCTGTTTCTTGCTTTGTGTCATTCAGATGTTTAATCTGAAGTGACTACCCTCAGTTCCATTTCATATTTGCGCTATAGTTAGTAGATTGCAGTTTTCAAACATTTCATTTTATGATATTGCCATAATCTATGAGACAAACTTTCTTGAAATCAGACTGTATCAGGTGCTCAAAGTAAGGAGTATCTTCATGGCAAAATACATTCTTTTTAATGACAATACATCAACTGCAATAATAGCTAGGATTTAGCAGTGGATGGGGTATCTTGTCCCTGCCGCCTTTCCATCCAAGTCAGTTCGGTGGAAAAGAAGAACTGGAGCAGGAGACGGCAATTCAGCCCCTCAAGTCTGCTCTGCCATTTAACATAAATCACGTCAGATCTCATTTTAGCCTCAACAGCAATTTCCCATACACTCCCTATAACCCTTTAACCTGTTATTGATTAAAAATATATCTATCTCCCCCTCAAATTTATTCAGTGTCCTGGTGTCTACTACACTCTGGGGTAGCGAATGCCACAGATATATGACCCGATAGGAGAAGTAATTCTTCCTCATCTCTGTTTTAAATCTGCTCTCCTTAGCTGACCATCTTAAGTTGTTGGAAAGGCCACCAAGGCCACTACGAAGTGCCTTACTTCCCCCGAGCTGCAAATCTGATGGTGGGTGAAGGCAAAATTCCTCCCAACGTGCTGGGAAACCAACAAATACAAATACCTGATAACAGGCATAAAACTCAGAGCACTTAATCAGAAATGCTTTATACGGTAGTATACATGTCAATGAATAACATCAGTAGTTTGTACATCACTATTCAGTGACTGGTATGCCAATATGTAGTTGATCAGGATGGCCCTCTGATTTACTCTGGTTCTAACACTCTCAGATTAACAGATTGCATTACCATCCGTCCCAACTTACTTTGGAGGAGGATGCTTTTGGCTTATTGGATGAAATCCATCAATTACGGAATGAGTCCCGAAAGCTTAGAGAAGTCAACCATAAACTTGTTGAAGAAAACCGTCAATTGAAGGAAGTGCTATGGGATTTCAAGCAACAGCGGGAATGGCTCTCAAAGAAAAACGTCAAGAAAAAGAAGGTTGAAATTGCCAAAAGGGGTATGAATTTGTTATTCAACCATCTCAGAATCTCTCTGAAATACTGAAACTTTCACTAAAAATGGCCCACTAACCTTTACAGAACAGGATTGAGAATGTTTATCATTGCAGTTTGTGGAACATTATCTTGGACTTAATAGAAACAGCTTGCATTTATGTATCACCTTCCATGATCTGAGTATATCCTAAAGAGCTTTATAACCAATGAAGTGTCTTTGACATGTAACCACCATTGTAATACTGGAAACATGGCATCCAACATGTGCACAGCAAGCTCCCAAAAATTGCAACATAATAATGAGCAGAACATCTCTTTCCTCATGGTGTTAGTTGAAGAATGAATGTTGGTCAGTCGAAAGTACAAAGAACTCCACTGCACTTCTTTGGATTAATGCCATCCGATCCTTTACATTCACTGAAGAAAAGAAATGTAGCTTCCAAATGCAGCTTCAACAACACAACCCTTCCTCATTACTATATTGCCATATCCAACTGGATTCTCTACTCAAATTTTGGACTGAAACTCTGAATAAGCTTGTTAGCAGCAACCCACAGCTTGGTAAAAAGTAGATTAGGAATGTTTGTTAGTTTTGAACATTACTTCTTAGCTTTACAATATCAGATTGATTCCCCTGGATTAGAAATTCCACATTCAAGCAGTAAAGGTAAAGTTTCCACAGTCTTACCAGCCCACAGGGCTGCTCACTCATCAGAAAGAGATGGTGGTGGTTTAACCTGAGAGGTGCCATGCTTCAGGCAAGGGAAGAGAGGTTGTGAAAGAGAGTCCTTCATGGTAACCTCAGCCGCTGCAGGAAGTGAAACCACACTGTTGACATTACTTTGCAGTATAATCCAGCCAACCGAGTTAACTAACCAGTGCAAACTTGAACTGGCAATTTAGCCTGATATTTCTATACTGATCGAGCGTTGCTGGTAAGATCTTTGTAAAAGACCCACTGCAATATGATGCCATACTATTACCTACATACGAGATCTTAATTTCTGAGCTATCATTCCTTTAGCCTTCACCACCAAAAGTATTTACATACTGGTGGTTTATGAGATCTTGCTATGAACATACTGGTTGCCTTATTTGCTTGTGCAATAATATTGATGTGTAAAGTTATTAATTAAATCTGAAGCGCTTAAAGACCACAGAATATTGTGATAAGACATATAGAAGTGAAAATTCTTTCCCTTGTGTTCATATTACTGTAAAGTGACAAGGAAAATTTCATTGGTAACGATAGCTTGGCAGTTGTACCTTTAAACATCACAGGAGCGAGGGCAATATGGAACATGGTATTAACAGATTACTGGTTGTAAATCTATTTTAAAAATCTAATACGTTAATCTAATTTTCTTCTCTTTAATTGTTCATTTTTAACCCTTATAGCTCCCTCCGCTCCTGAAAGCATCACTTCTGATCTGGTTATAACATTCCACACAGCTTTAGAATCTTACCCAAGTCGATTACTTATTATTTATGAGTCAAGATACTAATGACATCATAGCCAAACTCAATTCAGTTCACTCCAACTTCCACACATGCACTGTGTCGTTTACATCACTAGATTATCACCAACAGGAAGCTTGGTCAATTTTAAATCTGCCTGCTGCCAAGGCTGAAATCAGTGAACTTGCTATATACCAGGACTGTATAAAGGGCCTGGGCCACTGTCTTATCCACTAGCTATCAAATTTGTCATATCACCTCTCATGTCCAGTTTAGGCATTGAGCGGTTTGTAATTACTGAATTATTGACATGTATTAAGATATGAATATATTTTTATAAACAGAACTCAGAATAAGTACCAGATACATTAGAAAATTCTGGATGTTTCTATGAATTGATGCAAGCTAACTATTAACAAATTTTAGCTTTGTTATTTTTGTGTGAAATCAACAGATTAAGTGTATTGAAGAATGGTGGTGTTGGTGCTGGGGAGCACTGGACATCACAAATAAATGCATTGCAAATATATAGGCAAATTCATAGTTCATCGGCAAATTTTCCATCTCAAACTTAATTAAATGCAAATATGATTTAACTTCTCCACATTACTTTTTTTTTAAAAATGTGCTCCAGACAAAAATTTCTCTGCTGTTAGTAAAAACAGGAGACTACCAACTGTCCAGGACACTAACACAAAGAAATATGTCCAATTAAGGCATGTGACAAATGGATAACTTTCTACAGGATTTAGCTTTTCAAATATTCAAACCTATGGGCAATTTTTTTTTTCATTAATTCACGGGATATGGGCATCACTGACTGGGCTAACATTTGTTGCGCATCTCCAATTGCCCTAGTGAAGGTGGTGATGAGCTGCCCTCTTGAACAACTGCAGTCTCTGATATGTAGGGGCATCCACAGTGCCGTTGGGAAGGCAGTTCCAGGATTGTGACCTGGTCACAGTGAAGGAATGGGTGATTTGGTTCCAAGTCAGGATGCTATGTTGCTTGCTGGTTGTGTGTGAAATACCCTTGCACTTTATGTAAATGAATTGATAATTCTGTTGAAAGATTTTTAACAAGTCCAGTTTCAAGGTACATGTTTGATGTGGTTAGGTATACATGGTTGAAAATAATTTTCCGAGTATAAGCCGAGTTATGTCTTGTATTCAAAGTTCTGATTTGTTTTGATGAGTTTTTCACTTTGTACTACAAATATCCAATGCACTACTTTCACAATTAATTGTAGGCCATTTAGTGCTTCGAACTACAAACTAAAATTAAAGATTTACATCCCGGGCATAAAAAGGTTGTGACTTGATAGAATTGGATTTGTATTATTACATTTTCACTGTTTTAACTTTCTGGATTGCCACTCATCTTTTGGTGAGTAATTTACATGTGTTTCGATTTCCAGGTAGGAGTACAACATCTGCAAAGAAGTTGGATCTACCTAAAAAGAAACAGGAAAGTGCCCAACAGAAAATGTCTTCTCTTCCATTCCAGTCACAAGGAGCATCTCTGTCTTCACAGTTCAAGTAAGGAAAGAACATACTTGTTAATGTTGTTTATGGGACGATAGTCTGTTAAAGTGCTATGGCCTTGCGGAGAGAAAGGAAGAATTTTGACCGGACAAGTTGGATCGGTTTGTGTGTAGGCAGCAGATTCAAGGTTTGAAATTATCAGTGTGTTAGGGAGCTAGGAGGAACCTATTGACTTCTACCTTTGAGCTCAGCACACAGAGGGAACCCATATGGAAATGGTAGCACCACCTATTGAAACATGTTGACGGCTCACAACCTACTTCTGTAACAATGGTTCTGACATTAAGGGTGAGTGCATAAGTTTCCCAGAAATCACCAGGGACTTCAAGGTGAAGTGGTAAATGACAAGCAAGCTACAATTTAAATACTTTTCTAAATGAAAGGTATTTTGTTTACAAGATTTGCAGGTATGTAAATTTCCCACTTTGGAGGTCATTGTTCCTCCCTTGCATCTGTATTTCCCAAAGGTTGGATTTCAAATCAGCATGGGAGGGCTTAAAAAGCTCTACTGTGGACCTCTAATGAAGTACAATGGCAGCTTTTCCCTCAGCTATTGCCGTACGAAGACGAGGACTGAACACAGAGCTCCAGTTCACAGCAGATGAAGGTTGTCAGTGCAGGATATTGTGATATAAGGTTATGGTTCCAAAGGCATTAACAGTGATGATGCATTAAGTTAAACCAATCTGATGACATCGCATAGTCTTTGGGTGGAGAAGAAGCATTTGAGCACAAGGTTCCAATGTCATCCACACTTCCTGTCAATTATGCTGACCTAGTTAATGTAACTTGTACCTACTGCTTTCGTGCAATGATCTACATCTTTCTGTTGAGACAAGTGCCTCTTATTGTTAAGACTTGGTACTGGTTTATACGGCGGCATACTACCATGACCACAAGCTGCCAGTTGTTGGTACTGCAACAAAAAGTACGTATAAAGGCAGAGGATAAGATGCCTAGATGTGAGAGAGCACCAGTACCTCTGGAAGCTGAGAGCTTACCATCCAGTGGTTTCTGATGTTTGCAGCCTCCTTCCAAGTAGACGAGGTCAGCCTGCAAAGTCCAATGACTGTCTCATCAAAGCCTTTAATTTTTTTGACTGGCATGTCCAGGAATCTGCTGGTGACATTTCTAGAATCATTTCATTTGCATGTTCCATGTGACCAATACCGTGTTTGACAATGCTCAGCTCACCTGCAGCCAAAAAGGTCATTGTGCAGGTGTGTGCACATTTCCCAAGGAGTTGCCATTGGATTTTCATCCCACACAGGTCAAACTGTGCTCCAGAATTGTCCACTGTATCGATAGCCCTGGGGATGCAGCGTCTATGTTCAGCAAAGCAGTGTTTGGAGGATCCTGCACTATCCAACAGAGATTCCCAACTGGTCTACCTGCCTCCAGCACTAGCTCCTCTTTGCTTGTGCAGTGTGCCCTTCCACGTGATATTCCAGCTGCTGGAGGGTGGTATGATGCATTGCATCAGAGTGAATGACCTCCACTGAAGAATCTTCATATTCCCCTGGCACCAGCTCTAATGATCTGTAAGAGACGATAGATCCGCATTAGAATTACCTGAGTTAGTCACAGTTCTTAGGGCTAAAGGGAATGGGAGAAAGCAGGAACAAGGTACTGTGTTGGATGAACAACTATAATCATATCGAAAGGCAGAGCAGGTTTGAAGGCCAAATGGCTGACTCCTGCTCCTGTTTTCCATGCTTCTAGAACTGACACGTTGAGTGTCAGTATCCCATATTGCTGGGATAATACGGCCTTCTAACATTGTCAACATGTTTGAGTGCTATATGTCACTTGGCTCGATAGCATTGAATTTTATCACCAAGTAGCTGGGAGAACCCATTCCTTGCTTTGTCAAAGGCATAAGAATACTAAAACTGACTTGTATTCATCACCACTTCTGTAGATGCTAAAGTAGAGATTTCTTGAGCATTGCTTCTGGTTTTTGCCCTCTTGTTCTGTGCTCTTTACCTGCAAGAAGGAAAACAAGGAGGAGACGCAAGAACATTCAAAGTAGAAAGTTTTTGAAAGCATGGAAAGATGTATGGAAGACCACTGCGAGTGGGATAGGTGTAACCCTGCAATGAGTTGTAGGTGTGTGTCATTGTTGGATGCGAGAGGGATGGGTGCTAGGTGTATCGGTATCAGAAACAACCTGCAGATAGGGGCTTGGGAAGGGAGAGTAAGTGCATGTGAATGCCTCTTTTCAGAGACTGATTTCCTTTTTCAGTCTGCAGAAGTGCTGAACTGTCCTTTTGCCTTGGTAATTTGTGTCTCCGGTTCTGCAGCCTCTTACCCTATTGGGAGAGATCTGTTATACTTCCAACCTGCTTCCAGCCGGCTCCTTTTAAGCTGAAATAGACTGATCCATCTCTGCCTTCAATTCGGCAGGAAACCCAGAAATCAGATGCAGTGGTTACATTAAAAAAAACCCACTGATAAACAAGCTGCTGAAACATCTAGGATTTCCAAAGGTTCCCAGGCTCCCTGACTGAGTGTGGGTCAGGAACTTAAAAAGTAACCCACAGTTCTCAAATTACCACTTCTATTTTCCTGTTTTCTCCCCATCTCTTACTCTGGGTGCCTCTTAATGTTGATTAAAGGATGATTGTCGTTCTCTCTTGTTGGACAGAGTGCAAAAAACTGGGCTCCTGTCAGCTCATATCTGAGAACTGAGTTCAGTTGGCAGTGCCTTGAGAGTAGTGGGAGAGTAAGTGGATAAGTCTGCACACAGTATCAGCCTAAGTGTCTTGTCTCTTCAGATATGCTATTGCTACATCAAGGCCAGACGGGATTGTGCTAGACTCCCTTATGAGGATGATGTAAATTGTTTATTTTAATTTGTGGACAGATTTACTGACTATCTTGATTTGTTTTCAAAATTGTTGTACAGATTTGAATATTTCAACATTGAAGAGAGGAGTAGTTCAAACAAATCGAGTGAGCGAGTGACCTTTGATCAAAGGCTACAAACATGGGACGGTAAACTTATGTTAACATCAGTTAGTACTGTTTTGAAGGCTAGAACAGCAGGTAAAGTTGTTCACAGAAAATTAACTTGCATCATTTAAGCCTTCTTTATGTGCAGTATAATACATGAGTGGAAAGGAGGAGGCGTATTATTTTAGCCAATTATAGCTAGGTTGGAGTTGCAGTCTGGTGTCATATTTATTAAAATTTACATTTACAGTTTCCAAAGTGCAAGACAACTCTAGCATTTGGTCATTTGTGGGCAAATCGTCCAGGATAGTGATGGGTGAATTGGGGTGAAGTTAGTTTTCCAGAACTGATATTTCTTTAATCGAGTTTCGGGGATCACAGGAAGGGAAAAAAAAAGCAGCATTAAGAAGAACAGAACAAACAGCTCACTTCCACTTTCTCAAGGGCAACTAGGATGGGAATAAATACGGGGCCAGGCAACAATGCCCACATCCATGAATAAATGAAAAAAGGAAGCATTCAAAGAACATAACATAAGAACGGGAGCAGTAGTAGGCAATTGGGTCCTTTGAGCCTTTTAATGAATACTTTTGATGAGAAATTGAATTAAGCATGGCTGCACACTGGCAGGGTTAGATCAGGCTACCTGTATGACCCTGACAGTACGACTGTGTTTTCTGCCCCCAGATGAAGATAAAAACCGAGCTACAAGCAACGCCTCTCCTATTTCAGTGGATAGTGACAACACAGAGGTTCTCCTTGCATCTTGCAATGATTTGAACTTTGATCAGGCCTCAAATTCAAACAAACAGCATCTTAAAGGTAATTACTAGAATGAGTTTCACTAAGAAATAAACAGCTGGGCTCTTCTCTCATTCTGCAAGCTCAATTCATTGATGGGCTACACATCTCTTCCTCCCAACAATCAATTAAATTTAAAAAGCCTTTGACATCATTTCAAGCTTGCTGAGGATATATTCACAGAATTAATGTTTGCAAACTTTCTTGTCTCTCCTGACTCTACTCTGAAATGTCCTTTTTGGTCCCTCCTAGGTTCTGAGTGCACTACCTTATATGTTCTCCTTGCTTTGTGCTCCTGAAAACAAGCTTCACTATAACAAACCCTTTCTACATTTTCTCCTGGACCTCAAGACTGCGGAACCCATTGATTCTTTTAACCTTTCCTTCCTGTACAGGCCAAGCTTTACATTCCAAGTTTACATTTTACTCCTTTCAATTAAGCAAGTCTTATCGAAAAGGAGAAGAGGCAGATGCTCGACTGTATGGCTTCCTGATAGTAGCCTATTTCTTTAAAGAAAAAGATATGAATTGAAATATCACCAGTTCTCGGCTGACATTGTTATGGTAACATTAATTCTACTTAATCATTTTAGAGAAGGATTCATTAGCAAAAGAGGTCAATTTGCCTTATTCGATCTCACTGTAACAAAACATGATTATTTCTGGTGTTTTATTATTTTGTATAGTCTTGAACTTGCTAAAGTTGAAGTCGGATCTACTTTTAATTATTAAACGACGCATTTAACATGCATTCATAAACCACGTAAAACGATTACTTGCTCACAGTATTTCCAAGAATTCTGGCACTGTACCTTTAGTAATAGATGATCGACAGCTCTGACTGCAGAAGCCTTAGAACAGGAAATTCTCCTCTAGTCTTTAGTTCTGTTCAAGCTCCGTAGATGAGCTGACACATGCTCATCGGCACTGCATCTGAAATGATGCTTTCATCAAAAGGCTTTTATCCTTTAGCTTTTCATTTTTGAACTTTTTGTTTCACAGAATTATCCACTCCCCAGGAGTTTCCATATCGCTCTCCAAATAACTTCTCTTTAACTATTTATTTATTTCACTCTTGAAATGTTATGAATAGAGCTGCTTCACCTACCCTTTCAAGCAGCAAATTCCAGATCACATAATGCATGACAAAGAAAATTATTCTAATCTTCCCTCTGGTTCTTTTGCCAGTTACCTTAAATCTTAGCTATTTTAAATCCTCCGGTTCTGGAACACACCCACGCCCACATATGCACGCTCACACACACGCAGACTTCCCATTTACCTCACCAAAACCCCTCATAACTTTATAGAAATAGAAAATAAAAGATCATGTTCATAACTGATTTTTTAAACTTACACAGACAAGAACAAAAAATTCATTCTGACTTTGTTTTAAAATGTTACACCAGTTCAGCATCTCTATGCATTTGACCTGGTAATGACTTTTTAAATTTATTTACTACTTAAATAAATTAACCAAGTAGGAACAAAAACAGAAGTTGCTGGAAAAGCTCAGCAGGTCTGGCAGCATCCGCGAAAAAAATAGCAGAGTTAACGTTTCAGGTCCGGTAACCCTTCCTCAGAAATCTTCTCAGCTTTTCCAGCAACTTCTGTTTTTGTTCCTGATTTACAGCAGCCACAGTTCTTTCGGTTTTTATTTAAACAAGTAGTTTTAACTTATACAAAATAATCTGTTGCTACCATATTTTAGTTTTTGTAAAAGAAAGGGGAAGGTGGTGGCTATCCCATGTGATCCCCAGTTTTGTTAAAATGCAGATACAGCGAGTAATTAGGAAGGCAAATGGAATGTTGCTATTTAAGAAAAGGGGAATAGAATCTACAAGTGTGGACATCTAGCATCAGCCTCAGTAAGGCTGCAGTCGGAGTATTCTGTACAGTTTGGTTTCTTACTTAAGGATGTAAATGTGTTAGAGGCAGTTCAGAGAAGGATCATTTGACCAATTTCTGGGATGGGAAGATTATCTTATGAGGAAGGATTGCACAAACTGGGCCTCTTTCCAGTGGAGTTTAGAAGAATGGGAGGTTCTCTTACCCTCAGAAGTGTGGATGATAAAGGATGTTTCCTTTTTGCGAGACAATAGAACTAGGAAATGCAGTTTATGAGGGACTTAGTTCTTTCAGGATCATGAGTGTTAGTAACTTTTTACCAGAGAGCAGTAGAGGCAGGGTCCTTGGTCAATATTTTTAACAATGGAATGAATGGCTATCAAGAGTAGGTGGGAATTTGGAGTTGAGGCCACAATTATATCAGCCAAGATTTTATTGAGTGGAAGAGTGGCTAGAGGGGCTGAATGGCCTACTCCTCGTTCATATACTCATATCTTTGTATCTCCAATGAGTTGCATGTTGTGAGTAGCAATTGTTACTCTTGGCTATATTAATCTATATCTTAACTTCATAAGGTCACGAAGTTCAGAAGGCCTAGAGAAGCTGAATACAGCTTTATTCTCATGTTAATTCTCCCATTTTTATTTCTGAAGGCAAAAGGCAGAATATTTCTCTAATCTGTCAAAGCAAAACTGTTTGAAGAAACCCTTGGACAGTAATATGTGGACACTGTTAAAGATCATAGGGAAACTTTTTGAGATTAGGTTGGAAAAGGGATATAGGCCAAAAGCAAGAATATGGATTTAAGTCATAGATCCATCACGATCTCACTGAATGACGGAACAGGCTCAAAGAGCTGAATTATGGAATTGTAGAACATCTACAGTCTGGAAGCAGGCCATTTGGCCTATTGGGACATACTGACCCTCCAAAGAGGATTCCAACCGGACCCACTCACCTACCGTATCCCTGTAACCCTGTATTTGCCATGGCTAATCCACTTAGCCTGCACATCCCTGGACACCATGGGTAATTTACCACAGCCAATTCACCTATCCTGCACAACACTTTGGCCTAATTGTGTCCCTGCTCCTAAAAAAGTTAGTCAAGGTAGGGTTGCTACTGTTGCACCAGAACCTTAATTTGGCGCATTTTGCTGCAGTGATATTTTCATTTTGTTCATCCTTCCTTGAGACAGTGACCAACAAACAGCAATATTTAGACAACCTGGCACTATGAATGTGTAGGTGAATTTCTTTGGTTTTTGAGCATATAATAATTTCTATAATTCCACCCAGACCATCGCTACTATTATAACAATTGTCTTATCATTGGAGGCAATTTGGGCTTGAGTAAAATGTGCCTTTGCGATTATCCATCTCTGATGGGAGGAGCTTAAGGTCATACTCACTGAATATCAGTATGGCTGCCTCCTATTGAGTCGATCATCCTCTGATAAGGAGTTACGTGGATCTGGATGTATAGTTCTCATGGCTTACCTTGTCATTAACCCTAAGGGATGTGACATTATTGAGGGGAAGGGACTGGTGTATGTGTGCCATATGAGGGAAGGGTTAGCCTGGCACTGGCTTCATGGCCTGAGCAGTGCATAACAAGTGACAGGGCAAGCCATGTCCAAGTCAAAGCATGCAGTTTTGGCCCATGTGTCTTTAAGGAGCGTTAGTAGTCTGTTTTGCACAGCAATAGGTCTTGGTAACACAAAGGGAATGCAGTCAATGGCCAGTTCTCACAGGGAAACAGTATTTCAACAGGACTTAATGCAATGGGCAGACTTCTTCTGCTGGCCTTTTCAGTGTCTAACCAGGGCCATCGTTGTGCAGGGCACCATTAACTGCCCTCTTATTAAGCCCAACATGGGAAGCTTCCACCTCAGCACCCAACTTCCTCCTTTCCCAAACACAAGCCAACAGCATAATCCCAGTCATACTTTTCCAGACAAATGGTCAGAGCTAAAAGTGTTTGGAGGCTGGCTTGGATTTTGGAAATGAGGAAAAGCCTGACTCCTAACTCGTGTCACTGTAAGACCATTGGACTAGTTTGCCCAAATGTGCAGTGGTAATGGAGCCCACTTAATCGTCCCTCTAGAACTCAACAGCCCTGAAGGAAGAATGACCAGCAAGGTCCATTGACATCTCTGATATCATTCACCAACATACTGTTAGAAGCAGGTAAAAAGATATAGGTGAATAATTAAATCACTTTGGCATGAAATCCTTTGTCATCAAGTAAGTTCATTTTGAAAACATATTTTGGGAGTCAATTTTTTGAGCTTCCCCACTAATAAATTGTTTCCTCTGAGACATTTTTGAGAGAATGATCGAGTTTAGAGTTTCTAGTGGAAGAGTACTTTAAGTTTTTGATGAAATTGTACTTTACATGCCTCGGTGGGAGGGTGAGCTGTGAGGAGATACAGAGATGCTTCAGTGTGATTTGGACAAGCTGAGAGAGTGGCCAAAACCGTGTGGACACCCTATTTTACTAATAATACTATTTAAGCAAGGGATTAGTAATGATTTAATGCACCAATTATATTGCTAAAGGCATATTCTCCGAACACAACAGTTGGATAGAGCATTAAATGGCAGATGAACTATAATGTGGATAAATGTAAGATTACCCACTTTGGTAGCAAAAACTGGAAGATACACGACCTGAATGGTGATAAATTAGGAAAAGGGAAGGTACAATGAAATCTGGGTATCCTTGTACACCAGTTGCTGAAAGATCCCGTTGTTCCTGTTCAACCTTGAATGCTTCCATTGAACCTGCCTCCATCAAACCCTTACACAATGCAGTCCAGCCCATAACCATTAAATGCTACCTTAAAATGCATTTCCTCATAGTCACATTATTTCATGTGCAACCTTTAGACTGACTAATTTCTGGTCAAGATGCAGTTTTGTCAGAGCATGGTAAGGTTAGCAAACATCTAACTGATTATTTTCTCTCTCTTTCTAGGTAATCTGTGTGATCTGGATGGGGCGAGCGATGATGATACGTCATCTATAAGCCAAATTAATGGTCAATATCAGTTCCCCCAGTGTTCCAATTCAATTCCTTGTAACTCCACAGCTTCATCCCCTGAAATTTGGGTCAGCTGCCTCAACAGAAAAAACACAGGGAGGTTAGTGAGGAATGGTCTTCGGCAACTTAGTTCAGCAAGCACCAAAATTATTGCCTTTGTCATGTTTTGTTTTAATGTGACGGATCATCTACTCTTTATGGAACCTGTCTGACCTCCATAATTTGAAAGGAGTGAAATTCAGATGCATTCTATCTTGGGATGTTCTGCTCTGGCACACTGCTGCCCAATCAGTGAAGATGAAAATAACCCAAAGTTTCTGCTCACAAGGTCTGACCCTCAAGCTGACCAACTAATAGATCTGTGTACAGTTGTAACATACAAATCAGAATATAGTCACGAGCGGTACTTCACAACAGTTTTAAACAGCAATGCTGTTCACACAAAATTTACTGTAGTTATCAGTTGGAATATCTTTGTGGCAATGTACACAACCACATTTTTTTTTTCCAGTTACTTTTCCTTTCAATGTGGGCAGCCAGGCTAAATTTTTAAACTTAAATTTTAATGCTCTATCCAACTGTTGTGTTTCAGAGAATATGCCTTTTAGCAATATAATTGGTGCATTAAATCATTACTAATCCCTTGCTTAAATAGTATTATTAGTAAAATAGGGTCTCCACACAGTTTAAAATATCAGCAACGTCTACTCTCCTTATCCATAGGCAATCAAGTGGGATTGCAGGAATAGAAATAGAAATATTGATTAATATTTATTAGCTAACTTATACGTAACCATATACATGGAGCCAAACTATGAAACAAAATCATTTATGATTAAAATTTACACAGATATAAACTGACATGCTATTACTTAACATTCAACTGAACCTAAGTTAAACCTTCATACAAAGAAAAATGCAACATTAATATTTCAAAACACAATCTTCACTGTAGAGTATCAGGCAGTAGATTAACAGTGTGCAAACATCACAACGCGATTGGAATAATCACTATTCCACAAGCAGTCACAATTACTGAAGTGATTAATTTTCCTGACTGGCTGTTATTCAGGACAAAAATAATTCACAGAAATAGTAGGAACCACAGATGCTGGAGAATCTGAGATAACAAGGTGTAGAGCTGGATGAACACAGCAGGCCAAGCAGCATCAGAGGAGCAGGAAAGCTGACGTTT
>JAHRHZ010000031.1:6490671-6505945 GCA_024137785.1 Ginglymostoma cirratum
CAAGAAGGGTCTAGGGCGGAAACGTCAGCTTTCCTGCTCCTCTGATGCTGCTTGGCCTGCTGTGTTCATCCAGCTCTACACCTTGTTATCAAAAATAATTCACGTCAAGTTTCATCATTAACAGAAAAATAATGACTTATTGTACACAGACTTATTCTTTTAAAATTGTAAAAATGAATTATTAACTATGGGACTTATGCTATGCCCCTTTTAAAACTCAAGCACGCACACATTCATTCAAGAATAAGACAGACAAAAACAGATAGTGTGACATAAATATTATTGATGTAAAAACATAGATAGTGTAAATTAATTCTATGAATCGAAGTCCGGAACACAAGCATGGGAAGAGTTTTATCTTCCCCTCCCAGATCTTTTGATTTTGAGCAATGATGATATCTTGGGACTGGTTCATCTTTAATTCAGCAGCTCATCAGGTGGACTGAGATCTTTTATTGTATCAGAATTCCTTCTTTTCAGAGTCTCTAGACAATCATCGTTCTACGACAAAATCAGCTGAACCAGTCTGAAGGTTGTTTTTAGGCAGTTCCTTCTTCATTTCAAAGACCTCTGGTGCCACTTTGTCTCATAATGTATTGCCTCACTGCTTCAAAAAATAGTATAATCTTGTGTAGCTAAAGGGTAAAATGCACAATCCCACTTGACCTTCAAGTTGCAAAAGAACTCTCCCAGAACATTTCGCTATGTAGCGGTGCCCAACTTTCATTTCCAGTTTATGGTTCAAAAGTCCCTCGCACACTAAAAACATACACAATCACTGGTAATACTGTTAAATCTTCTATCAGCAATCTGTGTACACCTGATTTTAAGCTTGAAGATGAGTAACTGTTAAGATCCCTACGGAGACCGACAGGCTTTAAGAAGAGAGAAATTCCCCAACAACCAACCAAAATAACCAAAGGGCAAGATTTTACATTTCAAGGCCTTTGCAATAACAAATAAACTAAATATCAAAGCAGATCAAACATCACTGAACAGACCACTAACACCAAACTGAGGAGAATTATCAGTTTTGCGCTAACACAACTGAAATATATCTTAGGAAACACTTTTATTCAACACCACACTTGAAGCTGGTATGTAGCATGACAAACATAGTCCCATCGGCACACCCAGCTTTCCAGAAGTTGTTCACTTTTCTCCATCCCATTAGATTAAAACCTTCAGTGTCCTTGGACAGCCATTCCACTGCGGAATACCACAGAAACTTTCCATTCTATACATCCTCAAGAGTTCCATCTATTCTGTTCCTTCTCCTTTTAACAGAAACTAAACCCTCCTGAGCTTCCTGTGTGGTTGTCAGCAAAACTAGTCCACCTACTTCCCCATGGCAGTATCTCCTTTGTCTTCACATCTTAAGAAACAGCTTTCATTTTTTTCTTCAAGATACGGTGAAGAGCAGTTGAACTACACCTAACCCTCAAAAGGTTTTGATTTAAGTTTCTCTCCTACAGTAACCAGAACTCACAGGCACATCTCTGAGCACCCTCTTTTACACAATGTTTTATTCCACCTTAACAGGACACATTTTAAAACATAATTATTTTGCAAGTTTTTACCATCCAGAAGGACAAAGGCAGCAGAGACATAAGAACACCATCACCTGTATTTCTTCTCTAAGCTCCTCACCATCCTGACGTGGAAATATATAATTGTTCTTTCACTGTTGCTAGGTAAATTCCATGAATACCATCCCCTCAAAAGCATTGTGTTTCTACATACACCCTGGAGTGGCTCAAGAAGGCAACTCACCACCTCCTTCTCAAAAGCTATTAGGGAAACTTGAAATCTTAATTTGGAAATGTGAGCAAGTTTGAAGTAGTTGAAACATCCTTGGAATGGCTTTAAGTTACAAGCAGAATTAAAAGGTTATCTTTCTTTTAAACAGGTCCATTGACAAGGGAGTGCTGCCCCGACGTCCATTCGCTCCCAGGAGCATTGCGGATCTGAAAATTGGGCATCTTGTTAAATTCTCCCGCCCTGCAGGGAAAATCAGCAAAGGATTGGTTAAATACTTGGGTCACTTACCAGGTCGACAGGAAGCATACCTGGGTGTAGAACTGGAAGGTGATGAAGTAGGGCGGCATAATGGAACATTTGAAGGAGTTTGTTATTTTGTTTGGTACGTTTAGCTTTCCAACTTCTTGATTTGAAGCAAAATACATTCAAAGGCTGCATGTTTCACTGAAGTGTTTACTTTTCTCAAAAAGTGGAGTTAACACATAAACATGCATCATATTTGTGGTGAACTTCTGTGAAGTAAGTATTACTGAATATTTAGCTTGGCCACATTACCTGATTATGAAACAACGTTTATTGAATACATAGTAACAATACCAACAACAAATTCATAATGTCTATTAGCTCTCAGGGATGCATAATATTTAATTTAGTTTTGCATATTTGCATGTACCACTCTTAACGACATTTCTGAACGCTAGATAATATCTGTAATCTCAAAAAGAATTCCATCAGAGTGTCTATTCTAATAATGAAATATAGAATTCAATCTGAACAGTTAACCATGATAACCCCAAAGTGATCTTCATTAAAATCTTGAAGACTATACCCATGAGGAAGAACACTTACTCCAACTGATGTGAAATGTGATATCTCAAATTCTTGCTTAAGTAACTCAATCACAGACATAACTGATGAAAAATATAAAAGGTGATCAGGATGATTCCCATAGAGACTGATTAGCTTTAAAAGAAATTCAAACTTGCAATTAATAAGTGAATGAAGGGCAGGATTTTGCAGTTTAAGACTTCTAATATAACAAATATTAAAAGCAATATTGACTAGACACTAATTTTGGAGACAGCTCATACTTTAAGCTATACCACAGAATTTCCCCATTTACTATTAACAAAATTGGAAAAAAAATCATGATGAGATATTACACTGCAATTTACAAGGACATGCAATTCTCCCAGAATCGGTGCAAAGTGATTCTTACCTCCTGAGGATTTACAACAGTTATTTTCTTTTTTCCAACTTGATAACATGTAAACCCAGAACTGTCTTTAATAATGAAGGTTTTTTTTCTGGCATTTCGCCCTGTTGCACAAGTTGGGTGAACATTTCAGCCTTGTTTTTAACTCTTCTTGAATTTGATCTTTTTAATCTGAGCACAAGTTCCAATCTACATTCCTGCAGAGTGAACTACAGCAACTGTTAACTTCTAAGTTGCTCTCCCACTCCTGGATTTCTGAAAGACTGACTTTTGTCTCAATATTCAGTGACAATAGATTCATCTGCACCCTTCTCCTCTAAAAACACATTTCTTTGACAACATGAATCACATGGGCTGTGTATTCAAGTAGAAATTCAAATTAGCTATTCTTCATATCAACCCCAACTCTTTCCTTTCAAATCAAACGGACTGTTCGAAGTATAACCATTTACAATTTGGCATTGTCAACAATTCATGTTCCTTGGAGTTTGGAGAATAACTGTCTAACCACTGTAGGGACTCTGCAACATTGTCTCCAAGTGTGAGATCCTTTCCCATTTCATCCTAGCAAAGTTAACATAGGCCTCTATTGAATCTTGACCTGCCACGTTACTCAGGCTTCTGTCAGGCAGATGTTAGATGAGGTAATATGACTCCTTCCTTTCACTCTAAATTAAAAATAGCATCCTAAAAAAAATTTAAACATAAAAATTGTGATGATGATAAACTAAATAGGTTCTAATGGTAATGCAGACTAATCCAATACAAGTTGCACATGCAGCACAAGTACATATTCATAGGAATAAGAACCATCTATTTGAGTAAACCTGATGAAATATCCAGTTCATTTAATTTAGCTTGATACATTAGTTATAAAGTGCTTTGACGTTGAGCAATTTTTCTAAGTATTTTAATACAATGTAACAGGTCTTACATAATTTTGGATTGTCGAATATTACAGATTGCACTGTAGTTTTGATAGGTACAATGAGATTAATACATCATTCTGCATCTTTTAATATCAAGCATTGAGGATCAAGCATAGTGGTCACAAGAGCAACCTGTAGTCATTAGATAATCCTGTGGAACAGGAAATGGTATAATCACATAGAATGGGAACCATGTCTCATTAAATATCATGAGTTCTACAGAGAACAGATTGTCTCTGATGAGTGCTAGCTATATCAAGGCTGAAAGGTGAACCAGCTTTTCCAAAAGTTTGTCGAGGTTGGCAAAACCTGTGGCAATGCAGTAGCTTGTAAGATCTTAGTTTTAAAAGACCAGAGGCAGAACATGACCGGAGCTTGGACAACAAAAAAAAATCTTTTGCTGATCTCTATCCAACATCTCTACAGTATAGATAGATTGATAGTGGGTAGAAAACTATTACAGCAATGTTTTGAACTGGGTTTTTCATTGCTTAAGTTAAATGCCCAAGTACAAGATAAGTTCTCTGCTATTGTCCCAGATGGAAAAGATTAGTTGAAGAGATATGAAGCATAAATATAGCCTTGACTGAAACAGATGCTTGCATGTCTTGATTCAAGATCATTGATGGAGCATGTACAATTTCACTGATGTTGATGGTCCAGCTTAATATGTAAAAACATAATAGTTGCTGTGGAGACAGTGAGAGATGAGGTTCAGACATCCTAATGTATGCAGTGATGTACAGGTGAAAATCTTACTCGCACCTTTGACAGTAACCAACAAAATATAAACCATATAGCAAGTTTACTACAGTTGTTTAACTGTCATTTTCTGCTTTCTTCACAGTAAATTGAACAAAGGTGTCTTTGTAAACTTCAATAAAGTTATTATGGCGTGGGAGTAGAAATAGAAAGGAAGGAAAGTTACTTCTGATGTGAAACGGAAAAAAAAACCACCCGCTTTCCACCAGACCTAAAATTCCTTCCATCTCAAACAAGCAGCATCCTCTTCTCAGAATAAAGTGACATCATGAGCCTCATTTTATCTTGTTTTCAGAAGAGGCTAAACTGGACTCAGTGAAACTTACTGGTTAATTAAAGACTTTATTTGCAAGAATACCAGTGATTGAGTTAAAACCATTTGTGGAAGAATTGGACTTGATTAAAATTAGTCATTGAATTGCTTGATGTATAATTTCAAAATGCGAAACTAGTAATGTAGCAAAAAAGCTAATATGAGGGCAAAAAGCGAACAACTCAAGAATAAGCCCAATTGCAATGTCTATCATATGTAAAGATATACCGTTACACAGGGGTTTTGTAAATCAAGCTGCAGTCATTTTCAAAGTTCCTATTGGCATCAAACAAGAAAAACCATGAGGTACATGAAAACCAATGGTTGCAAGAGTTGGCAATGCATTCTAAGCAGATCCAGAAGCAAAAGTCCTTGGAAAATGTTGAATATATGCAGACTTATGTTTATTGGTTCAAGTTAAACAACATGCGATAGTCAATTGCCCATTCATTTTCAGAGATATTCTTGACACCTACCATTATTCTTCCCTTTGTTGCAATCTCCATAATGACTGAAAACTTTCAAAGTGAAATTTGAAATTTCAATTATTAGCTGAAAGAGTGGCACACAAGAAGAATTCACTTTATAAAATTTTGCTGTGACAAAATTTAGCACTATTACGACTAAGCACCACTTTGTTTTCATTGGTACCTGATATTTTAATTTACCAAACAAAACAGGTTTGTTTCTACTTTTAATGACAAACTGAAAACTCAAGTTTGTCACATCACAGTCTGTTAAATGAGTATCCAATCCTCATTCAATCAATCCAAAATGAATACAGTTCCAAAGGGATTTATTCCTTTTCTTTTCCTAATGTTATTTTCCATAATATGAGTTTTACTATGGGTTCTCCATCTAATTTCAGTCAGACGTATCCTCTAACCTTGTTTAAACTCGTCATAAACTCAGTCTTTGAACTGAACTTGAGCTCCCACTTTCAGGCCGCATGGTGAACAATAGGGTCAGTATTTTCTCTGCTTAAGGTACAGATTTTATCGTCTCTTTTGTTTTCCCCTTCTCAGCTGACTGCAACCCCACAATTGCAACTCTCCTAGTGTGTGATATTTCTGAGTTTATAGGAAAGCATACAACTATGATCTTTCAATGGCTTCGTCAATCCTTTTCTCCATTGCAAAGGAAAACACATTAGCATTTCTACTTGTATACAAAGCTAATCTGCTATCTCTGATCACACTGACCTTTCACCTTAGAAAGGCAGGGCTATGTTCGCACAACTGTCTACAAATTCATTTCGATAACACCTTATTGTCTTTTGGGAAACTAGGAATTTTGGGCTTAGAAACAGCCGTCATTGTTTCCAAATGTAAATTCCTTGCGTATCCTCATAATAAAATAGTCTGAGCCTTCCTTTGATCTTTTAACAATTAAAACACACAGATTTAATGTCAGGCAGGCTTAGACATACATCACATTGCCTCTTTGATTTCCCCTAAATTTGATGTTACAGTCCAAACTCCAACATTCTTATCAATCAAAGTGTTATCCAAAAAATAAAACAATCCTATTGTAATGTCCTCTAAATTAATTCAAGTTAGAACTCAACATTCAGTTCCCTCCCCTCAACGCTGCCACTTTCAAATTGGCATCCTTCACCCAATCTCCCTTTCATGCTGAAAGCTGTTCACCCTTCTGATTTGCACTTTACCCCAACACCTTTTTTTCCCATTTTACCTAGAGTTTTACTTCAAAGAGCAATTGAGCGCATGATCTATCTTTCGTTTGAATTTGTAAGCTTTTCTTTATCCACCTTGTCTGATATCCACAGTAAAAGGGTGGGTGCATTGGATTTTACAAGGCAATTTCCCTTGTATCCTGCAACCTGCAGGGACACATACTCTCTTCTGTTCCTGAACGTACAGCGTACTTGCGAGCAATTCAGAGCTAAGTTGCTTATGGCTCTAACAATATTCAACCATTATGTGCTACACTCTGCATTTGCACATCAAGTCATATCTGCAGTTTCACCTGCTACTATTAAGTAGACTTTAAGAATCTACAGTTCTCTATACCTGTACGTACATCACAATGACCGAACACTAAGGAAAGTTTGTAATTTCCTGGGTTTTCAAAGGCAAAAATACAAGAGATTCATGAATATTTAATGATTATGCTGATGATAATTCTCTCAGATGCCTAATTGTAACTGTGCATTTTCTGTTACCTGCTAAATCAATTGTTACCAGCAAACTGCAGCGTAAGTTCCAATTCTCCTTCCTTATACAGATAGTGATTTTTTTTTCTGAAATGCCATGTGATAATCATGTTGTTATTCAGAATGATAGAAACTTGTGTCATTATGTACTGACCTTAAAGTTTCCAGGTAATCAATTATAAATTATTTTTCTGAGCAGAATCTCTGAGAATCAATCAGGCATCACTGAATACCAACTATTGCAGACAGAAAATTACTGAATAAACTGGGCTTGTGACAACAAGGCAAATTTTCCTTTTTATATATATAAATCATGCCAATGTGATTTCAGGATTTTTATTGACAGGACATCTTTGGCACCACTTTGTTGTCTTACCATCTCAATTCTCCTGCCTTTCAGTTTTTCACCATTGTAAAGATCTGTGACCATAGACTACATTACAAAGAAAAAACATAGCATATTCCCTGGTGTGGTTGTGTCATTTTAGCGTTGCACTAGGAATGAAATGATACTTTTGATTGTGACCCTACATAATGAAACGGAGAATATGTGTGGACATGAAATCATTCCTGGCATGACATATACACTAGTGTGAGATTTATTCAGATTAACAATAAATAAGTCATTTCTCCAATACATTATCATTGAAATCATTTTGGCACTTTCTGGGCAAAATATTTTGTTTTGGGTGACTTTTCTATACGTAAATATTATGCTCTGTTTGTTAGTTGTCATTCATTTAATGTTGTTAAATTCAGTTTGTTAAAATGAATGTAATGTCCGAACTGTGAGTAAATGAACTATTATTGGTTAATTATGACTCAAAGTGTTTTTACTAAGTCAATAAAGGAGATGCATTGAATACTGATTTGTGGATGAGTTTTTTTTTTAAAACAGCAAGTTGCATTTGATACCTATTCGATATCTCATCTGCAAATAAGAACATTAACCCCAATTTTGACTTGGGGCATCAGTATGGTGGGTGAAAACTAGTGCAGATCTTGACACAATCAGGCTTGAGAAATTTCAACTCCTGGGCCTTATCTGCATCAGCTCCATCAAATTTTCCCATTGAAAATTGTGAACTGTCAGACGACAGGAGGTCACTACCACAGAACCAAGGAATGCTTATAGGTGTATGGATAAATTCATAGGACAGAGTTCAGACAGCCTCACAATCATATAATCCCTTTTCCTCCTGATCCAAAAGGAAAATCAAAGAATGTGAAACCATTTACCTTTTTTTCGACTCCCCTGGCTTGGATGGTCCTTCCCACTTGATTGGTTTTACAATTGCAGGTTTGTGACTAAGGTAGCTTAATGACATCCTTTGATGGTTTTCCTGTCTACTTTAAAGAGCAGGATAAAATTGGACAGAGCGCATCACAGCAGGCGATAGTCTCATGGGCAATTTTAACATCCCATCCGTCAGATCAGCTGGGGTAAAAATACCCTCATTATCCCTCTAACCAGCTCAGTTCCATCAGGGCAGAATATCAACTAGTTTTCCTACACTTCTCACATGTTAATACTTAAAGTAGGGTGCAGTGATTTGGTTGAGATACTGGTGGACTGTTAGTACCAAAACCACAGAATTCATCATTGCTTCATAAGTAAGGGCAACAACTTTGCAGAAATAGTGCTCCAGTATGTGAGTTGGGTTGTTGGTATTTCTACTGTTGAGAACAGTTTTATTTCATAAGCAATAACCAGGTATCACCTCAACTCCAAGATGCTGGCGGAATAGCAGCGCAGCATGCAAGCTCCTCAGCGCAGGAGTCTATTCCATCCCATTTACTTTTTATTGTCCTTTCAATGCTTTTTGTTTTAGATGTCCCCATTTATTATGGTACTTTACCTTCTTTTAAGTACTTGGACAGAAGGTGTCTTCTCTTGGCCCAGGCCTAGCGACGAGATGGCTTCCGGTGGCCCAGAATGGCAGTATAGGCCTAGTGAGGCAGTTTCCAGTGTGACAATCTCAGAGTGTGGCGGTCTTCTCCAGGAGGGGCAGTCTTGGTGTGGCGTGGAGGGGAAGCCCCCTGCGAGGAGGTCTCAACTTGGCATGAAGGTCTTGTCCTTTCTTTGGAGGCAGCTTCCAGGTCTCGCAGCGGCCCAGTGTAGACGTCCAGACCTGGCGTGGAGGTCTCATCGCACCGTGGCAGGGCCATCTTGGCCTGGCACTGCATTGTGGTTTTGATCCAGTTTTCCAGCGTACCCTGAACCCAGGAGCTAATTGAACTGTGAAGAAGTTTTACTTTTATTTCTTCTTATTTATGACTTCTGTCATTAATTTAGGTGCCACGATATTCGACAAAACTTTTCACTTTTTTTTTGTAAAGGTACAAATTACAATAAATTGCTACTCTATTCACTTGTTTCACATTACTTTTTTTCCAGGATGGGCAAAGGGGTCAAGGATCAACAATTTGGGAGTAGCAATTAAGTCCAGGGAGAATTTAAAGAATATCAGCTCAATGATTTTTCTTCTAATGAGTAATTACAATGCTGTTTCTTTTATTCTTAATGTAGTCCAGGATGATTTCCCCTCAGTGGGCATCACTAACTCCTTAATGAGATCTAAACAGTTCAAATTGAAGCAGTAACAGTAATAGTAACAGTGGCTCAGTGCTGTCAGCAGCCAGAGCAGAAACCCTAAGAACTGGCGCAAGAATATTGAGGCCTTACTTTCAACATTGTCTTTCTGAGAATACAGATCCTCAGCATGTGCACAGAAACATGAAACCAGACTTAAGGGAGGCCATAATTGTATAACTTACACTCAGCAACTGAAGATACACACCCAGTCAAGAAGAGAAGAGACCAAAAATTGCCAATCTTTGAACAGATTTCAGATGGTCAAGTTCTATATTAACAAATAATCGCCTGAAATATGCTGAATCAAATTTCACTGAGGCAACTTACCTTTTCACTACTCTTATAACAGAAGACCCTCTGTTTGTAGCTAGTGTAACAAAAACAGAAAATGTTGTTTAAGTTCAGGCAGAAACACACTGGTAGTGAGGCCCATCACCCCTTCACCACCTGCCCAGGATTTTCCTCTTCCGATCCCTGTTGGGACCAGAGCAGATCTCTCCTCCCCCTCTCTCAGCTGTCCTCTTCCAGTCCTCTGCTTGACATTTTACACATTTTAGATTGTGAGGGAGGAGTCTTCCTATAGTGTCTGAGTTAATTAGGAATACAGTTCAGTGTAGTTCTTCTGTTGTTTCTTTTCAAAGTACAACTGGAAAATATTAAAGAATTCAAAATACTGATTTTAAAAATCTCTGGCAATAAACCTGGTTCTATTTCGACAGGTCATTCTTAGCCACTGAAGAAAATCTCTCTCAAGAAAATCAGGGCCCTCATAAGGGAACTGGAAAATCATCTGAAGAGGAAAAATTCTCCAGTATTACAAGGGAAAGGTGCAATGGGACTAGCTGATCTGCTTTCATGAAGAACCGAAGCAGACAGGATGACCTCCATCAGTGCTGCACTCATTCCGTGATTCTATATAATGCTTGGCTACAATTGAATGCAATGATTGAAGAGCACAAGTGCAACAGAATTGGTTGAAGTAGCCTGATAGCCACCAACATTTGAATTCATGCATGCTACTGCGTAGAATTTAAACACAAACTTCTGACAAAATGCAACAAATTTGTATTGGTCATTCAGTGCAATATAAATTTAATGTAAACACCATTTCACACATGTTTGTCACCAGTTTATTTTTAAAATGGTATGTGGCAAAGCAAGTAAAGAAAGCAATATTGACATACATAATATGGGTTATAAATCATTTAAATGGAATCAAGGCAGAACGAGGTTCTTGGGAATAGATTAGCACTTATGGTATTGACTTGCATTCATAAGGCTATATAAAATTTCCTACATAGGTTTAGGAGAATTCAACAGTGCCATCTAGTGTAGATGTCATTCTTAGCAAAATTTGGAAAGGAAGTCAGTTCAGTGAGATTATGTTTTTGGTAAGGCAAAAGATTTGTTTTCTAACCCTGGTGTGGACAGTGGTGGTATACAAGAAGAAACCATGCTAAGCAAGGAACAGTAGCTTGGCTACAGTTTGTACTGAATGTGCATTTTCTCCCAAATACTAAGTGATTTCCTCAAATAGCAATTGAGAATTGATACTGCAAAGTGATATCTAAAAGAAAGGCCACCAAATTCCTCTTCTTGAAGCAATACAAATAGTGTGCCACATCAATGGAAGATTTAAAAGACACCAGTTCATAAATCTGGTTCCTTATTTAACTTCTCCATCTCTATTTCTAATGATGGGCTATCCACCAATATCCATGATAAATGCATTGACTCCTAATTATCTTGACTATACTTCTTCAAATTATACTCCATTTAATAACTCTATTCCATTGTCCCAGTTACTCCAATTCATCAGATCTGTTCTGTTGAAGAAATTTTACATACCATTGTACGTTGTATTTGTTTCTCGTCAATCTAGGACTCGCCCCATAATAGGTGACAAGACCCTAAATTTGTCCATTCCATTTTGCCTAATTCTGCCCTCCCAGAACCATAATAGGATTTCTCTTTTCTTCACTTTCCACCTTCTTACTTTTATACATTTCTTCTTTAAAATAAAAACTTCAGAAAGACTGACAAATTAATTATTAAAGTCATTCCTACAAAGAGAAGAAAACCCATATGTCACTAGTTCAAATCCAAAATTCAAATTCAAATGCTAAAATCAGTGATGTTTATATAATTAGACACTTCTTATCAAATCTCCTCCAAAGAATAATGACAATGTATTTCTAAGAGGTAGTTTCATTTCCCACCAAAAATCTTCATGTTATATCTAGGGCATATTAACAGTGGAAACATGTTGACATTAAACAGACGAGTTATACAGCAATTATATTTTACATTAGTATATGGGCACCATATCACTTAGTGTCCTTCACATATGGTATCGATAAAGCATCGACTATAACATTATCTTCCATATACATGAACGATTTTCAAATTATACTACTAGAGAATTAAGCTCCACCAAAATAATCATAAGCTCTTGGGCAGAATTTTTTTCCAAGAAAATCAAAGAATTGTGTACGTTTGTAAGTGATGTTACTTCAAAATGACATGGACCTAATACAAGACTCGATGTCTGTTTGGACAGAATCACCTCAAAGCTGTTAATTGAACAAAAAAACCCTCTCAAATCCACTGAATTCAATAACCACACCAACAGGTCCCCAAATGTAAAGATTCCTGCTGATATGGCTGGCTAAGTCAGATCCCAGGCTGACACCTGGATTGAAAGATCATATTTTGCGTTATTTTGGTTTTAATGAAGTGGTCTCTTACTGAGACAGAAGCACACAATGTTGCAAGTTTTATTTTGACAATGAAACAGATATTTATTAATTAAAAGAAATTAAAATAAACTAGAACAAACTAATCCATGTTTATAACCTAAATTCAAATAGTTTAAACACAAAGAACATATGATCCCTTTAATCCAAAATACTGCTTTACAAGCTTAAAAAATGCTCTTGTTCACCACCCAACACATAATATAATTGATGACAAGGAGGCTATGGCAGGTGAGGATCTAGAAACGATCATTATCACTAAAGAGGTAGTGTTGGGTAAACTAACAGGGCCAAAGATAGACAAGTCTCCTGGCCCTGATGGAATGCATCCTAGGGTACTAAAAGAGATGTTGGGGCAAAATAGCAAGTACGGTCATGGTAATTTCCCAGAATTCGCTAAACTCTGGGGCAGTTCCAGCAGATTGGAAAATAGCAATTGTGATGCCACTGCTTAAAAAAGGAGGGAGACAAAAGATGGAGAATTATAGGACAGTTAGCTTAACTTCTGTAGTGGGGAAAATGCTTGAATCTATCATTAAGGAAGAAATAGCAAGACATTGCATAGAAATTATCCCATTGGGTAGACGCAGCATGGGTTCATGAAAGGCAGGTCATCTTTAACTAATTTACAGGAATTCTTTCAGGACATTGCGAGTGCGGCGGACGATGGCGACCTGGTGGATGTGGTGAATTTGGATTTTCAGAAGGCATTTGAGAAGGTGCTGCACAAAAGGCTGCTGCATTAGGTAAAGGTACACAGTGTTATAAGTAACACATTTGTATGGAAAGAGAATTGGATAACTAACAGAAAGCAAAGAATGTGGATAAATGAACGTTTTTCTGGTTGAATATCAGTGGCTAGTGGTGTACCTCAGGGATCAGTGTTGGGACCCCAATTGTTTACAATTTACACAGATGATTTGGAGTTGGGGGCAAAGTATAGTCAAAGTTTGCAGATGACACTAAGTTGAATGGTACAATTAAGCATGCAGGGGACACAAAGTCTGCAGAGGTCAAATAAAGTGGGCAAGAGTCTGCAGATGGAAAACAATGTTGGTAAATATGAGGTCATCCATTTTGGTAGGAATACCTGCAAAATGGACTATTATTTATATGGTGAAAAAATGCCGCATATTGCAGTGCACAAGGACACCCAGGTTCCTCTGTATGAATCACAACAAGTTGGTTTGTAGGTGCAGCAGGTAATTAAGAAGGCAGATAGAATATTGTCCTTTATTGTTGGAGGTACAAAGTTTAAAACAGGGAGGTTATGCTGATGAGGCCACACCTGGAGTACTGTGTACAGTTTTGGCCTCCTTACTAGAGAAAGGATGTACTGACACTGGAGGGAGTGCAGAGGAGATTCTCTAGATTGATTCCAGAGTTGAGAAGGTAGGTTTACGAGAAGAGGTTCAATCAACTGGGATTATACTCGAATTGTAATTTAGAAGAATGATGGGGGGGATCTTATAGAAACATATAAAATTTTGAAGAGAATAGATAAGATAGAAGCAGGGAGGTTGCATCCACCGACAGTTGAAACTAGGACTAGGGGGAATAGCCTCATAATAAGGGGGAACAGATTTAGGACTAAGTTGAGGAGGAATTTCGACCAAAAGTTTGTGAATCTGTGGAATTCCCCGCCCAGTGATGCAGCTGAGACTACCTCGTTGAATTTTTTCAGGCAAAAGCAAAAATAGATAGATTTTTGAGTAGTAAAGGAATTAAGGGTTACGGAGAGTGGGCAGGCAAGTGAAGCTGAGTCCACAAAAAGATCAGCCATAGTCTTATTGAATGGCGGAGGAGGCTCGAGGAACCAGGCAGCCTACTCCGGCTCCTGGTTCTTATGTTCTTATATCGGATCTCTTTCTCTAACACCGCACCAAGTTTAAGGAATTCCTAAACCGAAAACATTGAGAGCTTATTCCTGGAGCTATCATACACCACATTTTAAAAGTACTCAGCTTCAAGTAACCTCTTCAGTATTTTATTCCAAGACTTCTGATTTGGGACTATTACTAACTCCTACTCTAAGGTAATCTAATTTCACTATATTTTCCCTTCTCAGGAGCAATGCTGTATGCATGGATCTCCATGCATAGACTTCACAGAACTGTGCAAAATAAAGTAAAACTGAAAGAAAAGTCTGTCCCTCTAAGTTGTGGCGATTACCCGCAAGGGTTGTTTTTTTAAAACAATCTAAAAATTTATAACACATCTGAAAGCACAAAGGTTCATACTGCTAGGTCATAAAATTCAAAACTAAATACATTAGGCAGCCAAAGTAGCCCTCAAAAACTGTTTTAAATGAAATCACCATGCCTACAGAAATACTGACAAGTTCGTGATCAACATCAGACATACAGAAAGCCCACGTTACTAATTCAAAATCCTGAATTAAAAATGCATAATATTGTGTATAAATTATATAAATCAGACAGATTATGTTATACCAGAAGGATTTTAATTTGGATTGCCTTCAAGGTGTGTGAATTTATACAGCAGTCTTCAATTTGGACAGTAGAACTGATGTGAATGTATTAAACAAACCTAAGATGGCTGTTAAATCTTTAAACTGTGAGAAAGGAGACGCAGGTTTCAATTGATTGATACGCAAATCCCAGAATTCTTTTTCAAGTCACTTTCAAGCCCTGAGATAACCAAAGGTTTTATCAGTTTATCAAAGGTGACATCTCAGGTCAAACAATGCATTTTAAGTGAGATAACAAGGTGTAGAGCTGGATGAACACAGCAGGCCAAGCAGC
>JAHRHZ010000031.1:6506345-6554880 GCA_024137785.1 Ginglymostoma cirratum
ATGCAGAATGTGAATTTTGATTGCAAATAGAGGCCTTCTGCTTCTCTTATATTTTGTTTTTTGATGTACGATGGTATGACTTGCTAACATTTAAACATTACAGCAATTACAATATGTTAAAGACTGAGATATTAGCCCACAGCAAACATTAGCCTGTCTAACTTGCTACATGAAAATGAGACTAAATAACTAATAGGTTCAGTGGTCCAAGAGGACCTACCACAAGTCACATTCGGGAAAGCACTGTCAATTTACTGGTACTCTAAACAGAAATTTACATGAAATGATTTATTTCATTGAACAAAACTCATTGAATTTCATACCCTAAAGGTTTTTAGGGCTGCTTTATGTGAGATAATTGAACTCTTTCCTTCACAACTTAGATTACTTTTTACAAAACGTATGGAAATGAATGACAGGAAAAAGTTTCATTTTCAATTTCAGTTTCTCTCTTTTGCTTTTATTCACATTCCCTATCAATAAGAGGTAAACATGTTTATCCTGTGTCTAAGGAACATCTCAGAGCTCCTCAACATAAATCCCAATTAATAGTGTAGTACTGTTGTTCGCAATATTTATTTATAAATCACTTATAAAATAGAAAGGGTGCAGATCATGTGGGAATGGTGGAAGGAAGGAGGGGATTAAATTTCATGACAAAAAAATTTAAAAAAACAAAAAAAAACTGTGCTGGAAATCAGAACAAAAACAGAATTTGCTGGAAAAGCTCATCAGGTCTGGCAGCATCTGTGGAGAAAAATCAGAGTTAACATTTCGGGTCCAGAACTAATGGTAGCTAGGAAAAGGTTGGTATTTATGCAGGAATTACATGGATATATTGACGATGCTCAGATTTTTCTCTTTGGAGAAGAGAAATTTTCACAGATAAATCTAAAATTTTGAGGGGCTCCACAAAATAATGAGAAACTGTTCCCATTGGCAAACAGGTAAAGAACCAGTGGATGAAGAATTTAAAAGTGTTTGGTAAACAAACCGAGGGTGACATAAGAAAATAACTTTTTGTCACGAAGCAACTTTTCAAAATCTGGACAGTGTTGCCTAAAAGGGTGGTGCCAGTAGATTCAGTTGTGGCTTTTAAAAGTAAATTGGATAGATACTAGAAGGGATATTTTTGTAGGACTATATAGAGTCATACAGCATGGAAGGAGACCCTTCGGTCCAACCAGTCCATGCCGAATATAATCTGAAACTAAACTAGTCCCCCACCTGCCTTGCTTCTGGCCCCTATCCCTTCAACCCTTTCCTATTCACGTACTTATCCAAATGTCTTTTAAATGTTGTGATTGTACCCGCATCCATCACTTCCTCAGGAAGTTAATTCCACACATGAACCACTCTCTGTGTAAAAGAAATTGCCTTTCATGTCTTTTTAAAATCTCTCTCACCTTAAAAATGTACCCCCTAGTCTTGAAATCCCCCATCTTGCGGGAAAGACAACTACCATTAACTCTATCTATATCTCTCATTATTTTATGAACTTCTATAAGGTCGCCTCTCAACCTCCCACACTCCTGTGAAAAGATTCCCAGCCTATCCAGCCTTTCTTTATAATTCAATCCTTCCATACCCAGCAACATGCCATAAATCTCTTCTAAACCCTCTCCAGCTTGATAATATCTTTCCTATAACTGGGGGAGCAGAACTGAACACAGTACTCCAGAAGAGGCCTCATCAATGTCCTGTACAACCTCAACATGACTTCCCAACTCCTTTTCTCAAAGGACTGAGCAATGACAGCAAGTGTGCCAAGCACCTTTTTAATCACCTTGTCTACCTACAACACAAATTTCAAAGAGTTATGTACCTGTACCCCTAGGTCCCTCTGTTCTACAGCACTGCCCAGGGCCCTAGTATTAATTGTACAAGCCCTACCCTTGTTTGTTGTACCAAAATTCAATACCTTGCATTTATTCAGATTGAACTCCATCTGCCATTTTTCAGCCCACTGATCTACTTGACCTTCTTCACTGTCTACTATGCCACCAATTTTAGTGTCTTTTGCAAAATTTACTAATCATGCCTTCTATATTCTCATCCAAATCACTTATATAAATGACAAACAAAAGAGGACCCAGAACCAATCCCTGTGGAGCACTGCTGGCGACTGGCTGCCAAAAAGCAACCATCCACCACCACCACACAGTTTCCTGTCATTAAGCCAATTGTGTATCCAATTGGCAAGCTCACCCTGAGTCCCACATGACCTAACTTTATTAATTAGTCTATCATGCAGAACCTTGTTGAAGGCTTTACTAAAATCCAAATAAACGACGTCTACTGCTCTATGGAAAGGGCATCAATAAATCAGGGAACACCATTCGTCTCATCAGTATTCTGACAGAAAATCCTACACCCATAAAACTTAATGTTTTTGTAAACCATCACCAATTAAAAACCATCAATGACTGGGAGGGAAGGCTTCCAACATTTTAATGTTCATATTGGTAACAGTCTCATGGTCATTTCTTATTCTACAATTAATCATCAGTGTGGAGTTACATACCTCAGTGGCTGTGCTCTGGTTAGCTCCAACCTCCAGAAGGAATCTCACAACTTCAATATGGTTTTCCTGGGCAGCCATATAGAGTGGAGTGAATCCATTCTAAAAAAAAAATTGAAGTCGTCAAAATATTTATAATTAAATACCAGTCAACAATAAATATATGCCCGAACATGTCAGCATTATCATTGATTGAAGCAAACCATGGCAGAAAATGTTTAGAACATAGAACATAGAACAATACAGCGCAGAACAGGCCCTTCGGCCCTCAATGTTGCGCCGACCTGTGAACTAATCTAAGCCCATCCCCCTACACTATCCCATCATCATCCATATGCTTATCCAAGGACTGTTTAAATGCCCCTAACGTGGCTGAGTTAACTACATTGGCAGGCAGGGCATTCCACGCCCTTACCACTCTCTGAGTAAAGAACCTACCTCTGACATCTGTCTTAAATCTATCACCCCTCAGTTTGCAGCTATGCCCCCTCGTACTAGCCGACATCATCATCCTCGGAAAAAGACTCTCACTGTCCACCCTATCTAATCCTCTGATCATTTTGTATGTCTCTATTAAATCCCCTCTTAGCCTTCTTCTCTCCAATGAGAACAGACCCAAGTCCCTCAGCCTTTCCTCATAAGACCTTCGCTCCAGACCAGGCAACATCCTGGTAAATCTCCTCTGCACCTTTTCCAATGCTTCCACATCCTTCCTGTAATGGGGCGACCAGAACTGTACACAATACTCCAAGTGAGGCCGCACTAGCGTTTTGTACAGTTGCAGCATGACATCACGGCTCTGGAACTCAATCCCTCTACCAATGAAACCTAACACACCGTATGCCTTCTTAACAGCACTATCAACCTGGGTGGCAACTTTCAGGGATCCATGTACCTGGACACCAAGATCCCTCTGCACATCTACACTACCAAGAATCTATCCATTGACCCAGTATTCTGCCTTCCTATTATTCTTCCCAAAGTGCATCACCTCACATTTATCTGCATTGAACTCCATTTGCCACCTTTCAGCCCAATTCTGCAGTTTATCCAAGTCTTCCTGCAACCTGCAACATTCTTCCACACTGTCCACCACTCCACCGACTTTAGTGCCATCTGCAAATTTACTAACCCATCCACCTATGTCTGCGTCCAAGTCATTCATAAAAATGACAAACAGCAGTGGTCCCAAAACAGATCCTTGTGGCACACCACTAGTAACCGGACTCCAGGCTGAATATTTTCCATCAACCACCACTCTTTGCCTTCTTTCAGAAAGTCAGTTTCTAATCCAAACTGCTAAATCTCCCTCAATCCCATGCCTCCGCATTTTCTCCAATAGCCTACCATGTGGAACCTTATCAAAGGCTTTACTGAAGTCCATGTACACCACGTCAACTGCCCTACCCTCATCCACATGCTTGGTCACCTTCTCGAAAAACTCAATGAGGTTTGTGAGACACGACCTGCCCTTGACAAATCCATGTTGACTATCTCCAATCAAATTGTTGCTTGCTAGATGATTATAAATCCTATCTCTTATAATCCTTTCCAAAACTTTTCCTACAACAGATGTAAAGCTCACTGGTCTATAATTACCTGGGTCATCTCTACTGCCCTTCTTGAACAAGGGCACAACATTTGCAATCCTCCAGTCATCTGGTACTAAACCTGTAGCCAATGACGACTCAAAGATCAAGGCCAAAGGCTCCGCCATCTCCTCCCTAGCTTCCTAGAGAATCCTTGGAAAAATCCCATCCGGCCCAGGGGATTTATCTACCTTCACACCTTCTAGGATTGACAACACCTCCTCCTTACTAACCTCAATCCTTTCAAGTCTAATAGCCCATATCTCAGTCTTCTCCTCTACAATATTCTCCTTTTCCTCAGTGAAAACAGATGAGAAATATTTGTTTAGCACCTCTCCGATCTCCACAGGGTCCACACACAACTTCCCACTTCTGTCTTTGACTGGCCCTATTCTTACCCTAGTCATCCTTTTATTCCCCACATACCTATACAAAGCTTTAGGGTTCTCCTTGATTCTACCTGCTAATGACTGCTCATGTCCCCTCCTTGCTCTTCTTAACTCTCTCTTTAAATCCTTCCTCGCTAATCTGTAACTCTCCATCGCCTCATCTGAACCATCTCGTCTCAATGTCACATAAGCCTCCCTCTTCCGCTTAACAAGAGGTACAATTTCTTTTGTAAACCAAGGTTCCTTTACTTTCTCACTTCCTCCCTGCCTGACAGGGACATACCTATCAAGGACACGCAATATCTGTTCCTTAAACCAGCTCCACATTTCGATTGTCCCCATCCCCTGCATTTTGCTACCCCATTCTATCCCTCCTAAGTCTTGCCTAATCGCATTATAATTGCCCTTCCCCCATCTATAACTCTTGCCCAGTGGCATGTTCCTATCCCTTTCCATTGCTAAACTAAACGTAACCAAATTATGGTCACTCTCTCCAAAGTGCTCACCTACCACTAAATCAAACACCTGGCCTGGTTCATTACCAAGTACCAGATCCAGTGTGGCCTCCCCTCTTGTCGGCCCTTCGACATACTGTGTCAGGAAACCCTCCTGCACACATTGGACAAAAACCGATCCATCCGACGTACTAGAGTTATAGCATTTCCGGTCAATGTTGGGGAAGTTAAAGTCTCCCATAATGACCACCCTGTTCCTTTCACTCCTGCCGGAATCGTTTTGCCGATCCTCTCCTCCACATCTCTGGAACTTTAAAAAACTATAAAAAAACTCCCAGCAGTGTGACCTCTCCTCTCCTGTTTCTGACCTCAGCCCATACCACCTCAGTAGACGAGTCCTCGTCAAAAGTTCTTTCAACCACCGTTATACTGTCCTTGACTAACAAAGCCACACCTCCCCCTCTTTTACCACCTTCCCTGATCTTTATGAAAGATCTAAACCCTGGAACCTGCAACATCCATTCCTGACTCTGCTCTATCCATGTCTCCGAAATGGCCACAACATCGAAGTCCCAGGTACCTATCCATGCTGCAAGCTCACCTACCTTATTCCGGATACTCCTGGCGTTGAAGTAGACACACTTCAAACCAGCTTGCTATCTGCCAGCACATTCCTGTGACGGTGAAATCCTGTCCATGTCCTCCCTATTCTCATCCTCCTGTGTACTGGAACTACATCACAGGTTCTCATCCCCCTGCTGAGCTAGTTTAAATCCACCCGAACAGCACTAGCAAATTTCCCACCCAGGATATTAGTACCCCTCTGGTTCAAGTGAAGACCGTCCTGTTTGTAGCGGTCCCACCTTCCCCAGAATGAGCCCCAGTTATCCATATAGCTGAAACCCTCCCTCCTGCACCATCCTTGCAGCCACGTGTTCAGCTGATACCTCTCCCTGTTCTTTGCCTCGCTATCACGTGGCATGGGTAACAAACCAGAGATAACAACTCTGTTTGTTCTAGCACTCAGCTTCCACCCTAGCTCCCTGAAATCCTGCCTTACAGCCCAACCCTCTTTCTACCTATGTCATTGGTACCTATGCGGACCACGACTTGGGGTTGGTCACCCTCTCCTTTCAGGACCCCAAAGACACGATCCAAGACATCACGGACCCTGGCACCTGGGAGGCAACACACCAAGTGTGAGTCTCTTTCATTCCCAACAAACCTTCTGTCTGACCCTCTAACTATTGAGTCCCCAATGACTAACACTCTCCTCCTTCCCCCCCTTCCCTTCTGTGCAAGAGGGACAGACTCTGTGCCAGAGACCTGCACCCCAGTGCATGCCCCTGGTAAGTCGTTTCCCACCCCCCCCAACAGTATCCAAAACGGTATACTTGTTTTTCAGGGCAATGACCACAGGGGATCCCTGCACTGACTGTTTTTTCCCCGTTCTAACAGTTACCCAGCTTTCTTCATGCCTAGGAGTAGCTACTTCCCTGTAACTCTTATCTATCACAGACTCTGCCTCCCGAATGATCCGAAGTTCATCCAGCTCCTGCTCCAGGTCCCTAACGCGGTCTTGGAGGAGCAAGAGTTGGGTGCACTTCCTGCAGATGTACTTGGATGGGACACTAATGGCGTCCCTCACCTCAAACATCCTGCAGGAGGAACATTCCTCTCCCTGCACTGCCATCCCTGCTAGTCCCCTAATCAGAAAGTAAAAAGAAAGAAGAGAAGCTTACCTAATTTGTCCCTGGTGTATAAGGTTAGAGGAGGTGGATGGGTGGGAGGCCCTACAAGGGTAGGGTCTTGGGTTTAGAAAACACTCACTTATACAGCTGAGAGGGGGGGGAAAAAAGTCCCTCCTTTCCCAGAAACCTCTGCTTTCCGAGTTGCTGCTGCTGCCTAAAGTTTTCAATCAGTGACTCACCCTTTCCCGACAGGCCTCTGGTCCAAGCTCCCGCTCTTCCTGCTGCTGGAAACAGAAATGGAGGGCTCTGACGCTCGAGGTAAGCTTTTAAAGTTTTCAATCAGTGACTCACCCTTTCCCGACAGGCCTCTGGTCCAAGCTCCTGCTCTTCCTGTTACACACACTGTTCTCAAAGTGACAGGATGGACACTGGGAGGATAAAACGAAATTACTTTGGAATTTAAGGAAACACATAACTATAAATTAGAGTTAACATCTTCAGAGTCATAAATACAGCTAAATCTGCACCAATAAACATTGTCCTTACCTTTTAGGTCTGGAGAAATAGGCTCAGCTGAAAGCAAGAGATGCAATATACTTTAGAAAATCACTTGAAGGGCTGTTGTAGTACATTGACAAAATCCCAATCTCTGAGCCACGATGCCCAAGTTCAAGTTCCATTTGCTCCAGAGGTGACATTATCTCTGAACAGGTTGATTAGAAAAATAGCAAAGATCACTTGATTGCACCTAGCCAAAGCAGTTGGAATTCTTCAGTACAGTGGAGGGACAGGTAGTGTTGAGGAGGCAGGGAGGTTGAAGGAGTTGTACATGTCAAAGGAGTGAACAAAAAAGTGGTAGATGCAATACAATGTGGGAAAGTATCAGGTTATGCACTCTGGTAGCAAGAATACAGACATAGGTTATTTTCTAAATAGGGAAAAGTTTCGAAAATCTTAAGCACAAAGCAATTTTGGGATTCTAGTTCAGGATTTAAGATTAACATGCATGCTCAGTTGGTAAGGTAAATGTAATGTTAGCATTTGTTGCACAAGGGCTAGAATACACGAGCAGGAATGTATTGCTGATGCTGTATAAGGCTCTGGTTAGATTGCATTTTGAATACCGTACGCAGTTTTGAGTCCCGTATCTGAGGAAGGATATTCCAGGGATGAAGGGCTTGTCATAGGAGGAGTAGTGGAGGACTCTGGGTCTGTATTCCATGGAGTTTAGAAGGATAGAGGAGGGTGTGTGTGATTGCAATCTGATTGAAACTTAGAATACTGAGAGGCCTGGATAGAGTTAATGTGGAGAAATTTCCACCAGTAGGAGAGACTAGGACCTGGGGGCACAGCCTCACAGAGTGAAAGGATGACCCTTTAGAACTGAGACAAGGGCAAATTTCTTCAACTAGAGGGTGGTTAATCATTATCGCAGAGGGCTATCAAGGCCAAGTCATTTAGTGCATTGAAGACAGTGACAGATGGATAAATGATCAGTAAGGGGATCGAGTGTTACTGGGAGAAGGCAGGAGAATGGGGTTGAGAAACCCATCAGCCATGATTGAATGGTGGCACAGATTTTATGGGCTGAATGGCCCAATTCTGCCCTGATATCTTATGGCCTTACCGTAATATTAATTTCCTTCCTTGATGGGTCAACTAGATTATGCATATAACTAGTAGTAAATGCAATATAAAAAACTGATTTGTATTCAATTCCTCAGTTGCGAGATTGTGTTGACAATAAACAATAAGGCACTACAATCCTAAAATGGGTGCATTCGAGGGATTCAGTGGTAAGGACCATTGACATTGGAAGCTAAGGAGATACCTGCTTTTGTTACACCAATGTTGAGAATTTCATTTGGATTTAAAACCCTCCAGCTACTTTCCAAAGACTCATGAATCATGCTGCAATTAGTGTTCTTGATTGTGTGATTTACTTGAATAATGTATTAATATCTAACCACACCTCAGAAGAACATGTAACGCAATTGGAACCCTTATTCAAACAGCTACAGTTAGTTGACCCAGTAATAAACCTTGCCAAGAGTGAATTCACGAAAGCATTGGAACTGAACTAGGACACATCTTAGGACAAAAGCAGATGCCGCCAAGGATAACCAAAGTAAAGACTGAATGGGAAACATGAGTTTTTTGTCAATGTGCAGATGCTGTTGAATGTTTGTGCTAAATTTCAGCACGTGGCCTTAACAGATTTGTTGAAAAAGCAGCAAAATGGTAAAGTGAGTGCCAGGCAATGTTTGCAAAGCTGAAAGCAATCCAAACAAAGGAACCGGGTATTGGCCATCCATAACTTCACTAAACCCTTTACTGTGGATAGTGACTCTAGTGATTTAGGTCTGGATGCAGTCATATTGCGAGATGATGAAGTGGGCATAAAAAAGCCAGCAGGTTATTCTTCTAAGAAGATGGAAGTCATAGTTACTCCATGTAAAATCTTGAGATTGGTTTGATTACTGAAGGGAAGACAAGAATACATGTTCAAGGAGTTTTGGTGAAGTACTCAATCTGCATTCCACGTAATGATCAGTGTTTCTGAAGACTTCAGATATCAGACCTAATTTCTTTTTTACTCGCACAAGCCCATGTCCACTTGCACTATTCATCTATAATTTTTCTTGGAAAAGTGATGTATTAACGTAGAATACTGAAAATTGTTAATCAGGTACCATCTTTTATAATACCTGCATTTTAAAAAGCAATGATGAGGTTTGAGGTTCTTCCACCATATCAAACCAACATTAGAAACGAATAAACTTTGTAAAATATTTTCATTTGTTGCTTCAGGTAGGCTGGAACACATGACTTTAAAATAAACTCAATATAAATGTTTAATGCTTTCACTGCTTCCCAAGTAAAACGAAGTAAATTACTTTTTCTTCACTTCGTGATTTTATTTGTAAAATATTGTGGCCACCAGAATGTTCATATATGTACCATACATGCACTCTTTATTGCCTTTGCACAACTTTGCCTCCAGCTAAAACTTCAGACAAGATCATACATAAAACAATTATTTCAATTGTAGAGAGCAGACCATACAAAGAAAGATGGGCGCTTCATGTGTAAGAACACAAACATCCTATTCACTCACAAATTTTATTCTCATTCAGCTGTCCAGACCCAACAAAGTGTGATTTCACAAAGAACAAGTACTTTATTATAGTCATAGCAACCTGAAGCATTGAAACTAAACATCACCTTTAATAATACAGTATAACATTGTATGCATACAAGTACCAGCAAGTTCATAATGAACTCTGATTTGTGGGTCCAGCAAGTTTCATTCTTTTGCGAATGAAACAAAGTTCCAACAGTTCTCTTTTACATTTGCAGTGTGCGACCATTTATTTTCAGGCTGCATTTAGCAAATTTTATTACAGGCTGGTTTCTTAGTGATGTGCAAATTCACTCTTATTAAAGAGCTATTGATTACAGAATGCAGCTGCATGGGGAAGAAGGCATACAAAACATATCTTCTGTGCTGTAAACAAGATGATTTCTTTGTAGAGTGGAAGCTCAGGAATTGCTTAAGTAGCAGAAAAATCCTCACAAGAAAGAGTGGGTGAGTCTTGAGCACATTGTGGAATACTTGCCTTTGGCATAGGTTTGCCGTACAGTTACAGAGCAAGGGCTAAAGGAAGCTTTGTTAAAAAAAGAAATTAAAAAGCACACATGGGCACACATGACTTTTCAAATCAAATGAACAGGCCCACAGCCTAAAATCATTTCCCTAATAAGAGCATGCAGCACTGTTCTGATCTGCAAAGACTCAATTATTAACCAGTGTCAGTGATGTAGTTCAAAGGACACAGTACAAGCAAAAGGGATTGTTGATTATGATTGTAATTTTAGAACACACAAAAGGCAATACCTCATCATCTGTCCATTGTGACAGTCTCATAAACTTAATATATAATTGATTTGTGTAAAGATTGCAATTACCCTGAAGTAAGCAGCAATTACAAGTAACTCAAGTCTTTTACTCTACTGTAGTGTCACGGCAGTCCCTTTTGCCTGCAAGACTGAGTCAATATACCAACAGTTAACAGATTTAGCACAAGGGACAATCAACCTCAACTGAAAGCAACCAGAATCCTTCATGATTTACATCATTTTTTGCAGACCATTTAGGCAACCAATTTCATCCTGTGGATAGATACCCTACAAAAGTAGAGTAACAAAACATCATCCCAACTTATGATCCACAGACCTAGAAGGGGTAACTGTGGTCAGCTTCACTGAAGACCATCTTCACTGCAGCTGAATGTTTACTGAGTGCATCACATAAAGAAACATCACCGTGACGAGATGCTGTTTAAAGTTTAGCATTCCTACTGTGATGTAGACAGCTATGATTGCATTGTGAATTTAGCTGACTTTCAATGTGCAGCAGATTTGAATTTTCATCTTCACTAAGGCCTGACAGATGGTTTACACATGTTCAGTTCCATTGCGGCCCCCAAAGGTGTAGGATCCTGCTCGTTGGCAAATGCAAGCCCACTCCAGTTCAGGTGTATCTCGGCATTTCACACTGTTCACAGCGGTTCAGTGCTGGATGGTTCAAAAAGGTGCAGCTGTTACAATTCCACGGGGCACCTTCAAAATCCTCATCACGCTGATGAGGTCTTGGGCTATATGCCATGACAGGACCAGCTTCTGCAACACAAGCAAAGCGAAGTGAAGTTCAAATATAACAGTGATCACTAAAGATTGATACTGTCTTGTGAAAGTTAAGAAAATGTAATATCCAAACATTCAGATTCAGCATGCACTTTTTTCAACACAAATAACTAACATTTGAGAAAAAAATTGCTTAAATTCACAGTTCTTCATTCATAACCTTCAGTGTTGCACAAGCATTGCTAAACAAAAAGGATGTTGGCAATGCTTTTTTCCTGATGAATAACAAGAGCATTTCCAGAACTTAACAGTAACTAGACTAGATTGCAAGACAAAGACTTTTCCACTGTACACCAAAATAACTGAAGTGCATCGACTAAAGACTGTTGATACTTAAATCTGAACCCAAACAGGATGTAACTGTCGACAGAAAATAGTGAAATTTAGGAGGGTCATCTGCACTTACTTCCACATCGGTGTGCCAGTACTCAAAACACTGATTCAGTCTCAGAGCCACACACAGACGGGATAGTTGCTTCTCAGGTGGGTTTAAGGCATTTGCCTGGACACAGTGTTGAAGGATTATTCATAGAACGATACAAAACCTGAAAGGATTATGAACTGAACAGAAGTACAGGGATAGACTTCACGAGGATGTCGTCAGGTGGCATATGGTCGATTAAATTTAATGCACACAATTGTGAAGTAATATGTATTGATAGGAAGGACAAGGAGAAACAATGTAAAATAAAGTGCACAATTCTCAGTGCAGTGCAGAAACTGAGACAGTTGGGGTTTATGTACACAAATCATTGAAGATGGCAAGGTAGGTGGAGAAAACGCTTACAAAGGCAGACAGGATCGCAGGATTTCAAATAACAGCATAGAATACATAAGTAATGTTGAATCACTATTAAACAGTAGTTCAGCCTCAACTAGAGTAGCGTCCAATTCTGGGCACTGATCTTTAGAGAAGATACGGAAACTTTGGAGGATGAACAAAAGGTTTGCAAGAATAATTCCAGGAGTGTAAGACTTTCTCAACCAAGATAGATCAGGAATCTGGGGTAGCTTGCCTTAAAGAAGGTCATGAAATGTGACAGCGATGCTGAAAATCACGAGGGTCCTTAAAATAGGCGGGGAAAAACTGTTTTTATTAGTGGATAAGTTGAGTCGCAGCGAACTGGACAGTGGGGGAAAATATAACCAGCAATTATGAGCACACTTTAAAGATGCAATGTAAACTGTATCAGAAAGTACAGGAGCTTGAGTTCAAACACTTGCATTTACGTAGTGCTTTTAACATCGTAATTTCGCTGCATTTATACAGTGGACACAGATAGAGTAACAGAGCCTGGCTTCTGTGCAGCAGTTCTCTCCGACATCTCAGTGTAAAGTACTTATGAAATAAAGCAGCGACGGGTGAACAATGTGATTGTATTTGATCAAAAAGCAATCTTTCTTCTTTGCAACATTACTTCACAACTGCTCTATTAGATGAGATATGAGCCTCCTTTCTGCTGATCCTGTAGAATTTGAGCCAAATGAGATTAGCAGAGTTCCAACTTGTTGAGAAAAAACAATCCAAATCTCACTCAAAGAACTGTAGACATTTAATATGGGAAAAAGGAAAAGTTTTTTTCATTCATTCACGGAATTTATTACCCATCCCTAATTGCCCAGATGGCAGTTAAATATCAACCACATTGGTGAGAGTCTGAAGTCACATGTAGGCCAGGCCAGGTAAGGGCAGTGGTTTCCTTAATAAATGACCTTAGTCAACAAGATGGGTTTTTCACTACAAACAATGGTCTCATGATCATCATCAGCCTCCTAATTCTAAACATTTACTGAATTCAAATTCTACCATGTGCCATGACAGGAATTGAAGCCGGACACAGAACATTACCAGGGTCTCTGGATTAGTCGTCTAGCTGTAACACCTCTAGGTCATCACCTTCCTGATGCAATATAACCTGTTTATCTGAGACTGATGGTGAGTGGAAGAACCTATCGTTATCCAGCAAGAGCTGAAACTGACAGCAAACACCCAGAATGGAAAGACTTCTATTACCAGCACTTAGTTTCTTCACCTTTGTGCACAAGGAAACTGAACGATAAAAGAAATAAAATTTGTATTTCATTCTGCAGACCACAACTGGAAACATGATTTGAAGTGTTTCCAAAAAAATTCAATATTTAAAACATAAATTCCGTCATTTTAGAATAAAATTTTTAATTTAGAAATTGATAGTGGTCACCTGGCACATAATTGGACGTTAACTTGAATAACAGTGTATAAACCATGTAGAAAAGGTTAATTCTATTTGTTTTCTTTACAATGTTTCTATCCTGGAAGCAAGCAGGCAAATATCCTGAAAAGTTGGTTCACTCTAACATGCCACTCAAGATTCTGAAACAACATCCCCATTTGTAATTCTGGAACCCTGTGCACGAGAATGAGAGTCTTTCTAGGAAAGCTATTCAAATCATTATGACACTAAGACTTATCAAAGTGGAAAACTGTCACAGTTTGTTTTATTTATGTATAAAGAAAAACAGGATAAATCTGACAGACAAATCTAAACTTACTCTCCGTTTCCTGATTTTTTAAAAAATTTAACCTACTTTTTAATTTAACCTGTTCAGAGATGTTATTGCACACCTCTGGAGCAAGTGGGATTTGAACCTGGGCCTCTTAGCTCAGGGGTATGCATAATACCACTGCCCCACAGAAGTTCCTGATAATTATTAAGAGAGTGATGTAATGATAAACAACACCTGCACACCAGTAACGTGATCATTTTAGGCTCTGCCTGTACTGTGCAGTTCCAAACTGGATATAGCTTTGATCCAGACATGGGTGAAAGAAGAGAATGTGAGTAAAGCCTGACATTGAGGCAATGTTGACTACCACTCCAAGCCATGTAAAAACTGAAAGAACAGCGGGTGCTGTAAATAGGGAACAAGAAGTTGCTGGAAGCTCAGCAGATCTGGCAACATGTGAAGAAAAAAAATCGGAATTAACATTTCAGGTCAGGTCATTAACTCTGATTTTTTCTTCACAGATGCTGCCAGACCTGCTGAGCTTTTCCAGCAACTTCTGTTTTTGTTCATAAAAATTTGGTACCTAGGGCAATCAGTAAAGCCGAGTTTCGACTCTGTCATGGAGGGGGTTGTATGCTGATTTTAGTCTTGACCTTTCAGAGTATCTAACAATGTAGCCTATGTCAATAAACCTGGACAATGTCCCACAAGACTATAAGACCGCAAGATGTAGGAGCAGATGTCGGTCATTTGACCCATCAAGTCTGCTCTGCCATTCAAAGACATTGTGGCTGATCTGACAATACTCAACTCCAATGCCTTTTCCCATAACTCTTGAATTCTCTTGCTGATCATAGCCTTGAATATAATTAAAAACCCAGGCTCGACACCCCTCTGTGGTAAAGAATTCAACAGATTCCCTATTCTCAAAAGAAGTCCCTCCTCATTTCTGTCCCAACTGAGCAACTCCTTATTCTGATTAGGAGATTATGCCCTCTTGTCCCTTATCCTCCCGTTTAACGAAACAACCTCCCTGTATTCACTGTCAAGCCCCATAAGAATCCTCTCAAAAAAAAATTCTTCTCATTCTTCTAAAAATTCCAATGAGTATAAGCCTCATCTACTGAACTTCTGCCCACAAGAAAATCCCTCCATACCCAGGATCAACCGAGCAAAATGCCCCTGGGCTGCTTCTTATCATTCCTTCTGGGAACTAACCTGATCCACGTGTGGTTTAACTATTGCATTGCATAGTTTTCATAAGACTTCGCTATTTTTATACTCCATTCTCTTTGAAATGTAGACTAACATTCCATTTGCCTTCTCAATTACTGGCTAAACTTGGATATTAGTGTTTTGTGACAAGGACTCCCAAATTCCTCTGTGCTGCAGTTTTTTGCAGTTCTTTTCAATTTAAATAATATTCTGCTTGTTTATTTGTCCTACTCAAATGCATACCCTTCCGTCTTCCAAATTTTCCAGACAAATATCATTTAATATCAATGACACCAAAGTGGCATTAATCATTGCTAACAAACAGCACGACGATGAGCAATTCACCCCTTGCAGCTCCAAGGTTGTAGACACAAGTGCAATGAAACAATCATCACTTGCCTGGAAACTTGTACCTCGATCATAACAAGGCAATATTCCAAGTAAATGAAACACTGGGTCAGTGTATCTGCCACTCAAGAGATACTCCATCTACTATGATGGCATTGTTGTAGTGAATTCTGACAATAATGAAAACTGCACTAAGGTAATTCCAATAACAGCTTCTAGCATAATTACCTCCATCACTGACATCAAATGGAACTAGGTCACAAATGCTACCAATTTGCCGAAGTCTCTCGCTAGTCAGAGTTGTACAGACTCAAATGTTCCTTCATTGTTTGGTCAAAGTTCTGTAACTCATCATCAGTACAAATAATGCAGCATTTTAAGGTGAAAGCCTATTCCCATCTTTTTAAGGGAAACCGCACGTGGGAAATAATATGAATTTCATGGTAACCTGCTCTACAAAACGAGAGGTCACACTGTGTGATTGTCTAAGATATATCGATTCAAGTCAGTATAACATTTTGAAGTAGATTTTGTTTACCAGAAAGTAAGCAAAAGCAAGTGGCAGCACAGTGCATTGGAGGGGCTGTGCACTGTACAAAGAGAACGGGAAAACAAAAGCACTTGCTGCTGAATTCTCAACCTCAACTATAGTGTAGTGAGAAGCGTTGCAAAGTATCAAAAGTTGAACGATGAGATGTCATATTCCACCTAGTGAATGGCCCTAATGGTATTGAAAGCAAGTCATTCAGCAATTCTCCAAAACAGGAGGGAAATGAATAATATTCTCTTACATTTATTTGTAGGCTAATTTTTTGATAAATACATCGAAGCTACAACATACAAACAGTCCATTTGGTCTAAGCAAACCATATTGGCATTAATCATTTCAATTACACAAAACCAGCTGTTCTTATTTCCTTTTACACACTTTTCCTTCATCCAAATATCCAATCTTATCTTGAAAGCTGACACAGACTTAACTTTAATTGCTAACTCAAGAACTAGGAACATAGGAATAGGCCATTCAAACCCTCAAAACTGTTCCACCATTCCATGAGATCAGCTATGATCTGTGGCCTAACTCCATAATCTCAGATTTAAAATTAACAACTAATCCAGCATCCACTACAGTTTGTGGAAGAGACTTCCAAACATTGAACATCCTTTGTTTGTAGAAGTGCTTGCTAACATCTCACCTGACAGTCTGGCCCCAGTTCTCAAACAATGTCCCCTACTTCTGGAATCCCGAACCAGTGAAAGTAGTGTATCGTTATCTACTTGGTCCTTTACTGTAAATATTTAAGACTTCGATAGGATCACCTCTTAACCTTCTAAATTCTAGAGAAAATAGGTCCAATTTGTATAATCTCTCCTCATAACCTAACGCCCGAAGTCTAGGTATCATTCTTGAAAACAAAATTGTACTGCAACTGTTTAACGTTCCAATGTTCTAGGTCAATCACATTTAATTTTGCACTTAAGATACTTCATTTTCATCACTCAATTAGTAAAATGTCTAGTTTTCAAATGTGTATATGAACTATTTTCTGGCCAATCTGTTCAATTTCAAAATATTAATGCTTCTATCATTATCATTCCAAACTCTGCATGGATATTTATGCTATCTGTTGTACAAAAAACTAAAGTTCTTTTATTTAATCATCAAAATCATCACCAATATGAGGAGAGTCTGTTAAAATTCTGAAACTGGACCATAATGCCTTTTGTACACAAACAGGAGGCTGGAAGAACACAGCAATCCAGGCAGCATTTGACGAAAAGGAGAAGTAAACATTTTGGGTATTATCCTTCTTCAGGACTGGATGTGGGGGTAGGGGGACCTGCAGATAAAGGGTGGGGGGGAAGAGGGGTAGCATAATGGTGGTGGTAGGTGGACACTGGTAGTAGGTATGACCTGGTTGATTCATGTTGCAGCGACACAAAACGAAAATTTGAAGAACGACACCTTATCTTCCGCCTGGGCATCCTACAGCCCAGAGGACTCAACATTGAGTTCTCCAATTTCAAATAACCTTCCCATCCATCCCCCGGCTCCCTTTATGGCCCCACCTCCTCCCTTTCCTTCCACCTTCTGACCCTCCCCTCCAACCACTAACCGGATTCATCCCTCCCATCGACCAACCAGGTTGTACCTACTACCAGTGTCCACCTAACACAATCATTCAACTACTGCCCCTCCCCAACTCTTTATCTGCAGCTCCCTCTACACCGACATCCAGTCCTAAAGAAGGGTAATACCCAACGTTGGCTTCTCCTTTCCTCCAGATTTGGTTTGATATGTTCTTCCAGCCTCCTGTTTGTTTATCTTGGATTCCCGCATCTGCAGTCTTTTTTGTCTCTAACTATAATGCCTTTTGGCATTTGCAGTTGGACTGTCTTTATTACTACGATATTTTCTTTGCTATACAACACTTCCCATTACTGACACCAAATTCTACTTCATCATGATTTAATTTATTCCTCAAGCTCAACATGTACATTCCTTTTAGAGATGGACATCCTTCTCATTTTGTGATCAAGGACAATGTTTTTCTCGGCCTATGTACATTGCATTAAAGACCCCCAGATCCAAATGCTATATTAAACAATCTCAATTCTTGTGGGAGGGATAATGCCTCAATTCCACTCAAAGATAACACAGTGTGGAGCTGGAGGAACATAGCAGGCCAGGCAGCAAAGGAACAGGAAAGTTGACATTTCAGGTCGAAACACTTCTTCTTAAATGGGGAGGGGGATTGAGAGAGGAGGGGTGGGGCTAGGGAAGATAGGTGGGATGGTGATATAAAAGTGCAGGTTAGGAGTAGTGGGGATTGGTCAGTGGGATGGGTGGGATGGATGGGATGGATAAGTGGGAGAGAAGATGGACAAGTTGCGTAAGGTCAAGGAGGGAGGGATGGACATGGCATGAAGCCAGGGGTGGGAGATTTTAAAACCCTTCCTTTCATCCCCATCTCCTTGATCTGACACAACCATCTTCTCTCTCACCTATCCGCCCCTCCCACCTCACTGACCAATCCCCACCACTCCCTACCAGCACTCACCTATCACCATCCCATCTACCTTTCCCAGCCCCAACCCTTCTCTCTATTTCTGAGCTCCCATCCCCCTCCCCATTTCTGAAGGGTCCCGACCTGAAACATCAATTTTCCTGCTCCTCTGATGCTACCTGGCCTGCTGTGTTCCTCCAGCTCCACACTGTTATCTCTGACTCCGACACATGCAGTTCTTGCTATCTCCGAGTGATATACAATTCCACTCAAATTTCTTTTTAAATCCAGCATACATTTCTTCCTCAACTCCTCAACTTTCTCTAGTCATCTCATATTTTACTTCATCAATCATGCATATTACATCCATTGCATTTCCCCGTGTATCTCAAACAAATTCTGCGATTTATCAAGGATGTTTATTCCATTTGAAGTCTATGCTGGCTGCTTCAAACCTCTTTCCTTTGACATAAAACATGGCACTATTTTTTCTTTTAAGATTTTCCTAAATTTTTCCTGCCACAGATTTTAAGACAACAGGTCTGTAATTATCCACAATAACTGTTTTTGTTTAAGGAATATATATTTTCCAGCCACCATTGATACAACTGATGAAATTTCCACTGTGTGCTTCCGAGTGCCTGGTCCAAAATGATCACTGCTACAATTCCACAAAAATTTGCTACAAATCTTAAACATGAGTACTACTTAAGAGATCTATTGAGACACCTACCATCCATTGGTGTTCCGAGACAACAATTTCTCCTAATCACAGACTTCAAATCTGAACTCAATTTTGTGACAGTTTATAAAAGCAGGCAAAGTACGATGGAAACAATCAAGAAGGAAAACAAACATTGCAGTTGATGGGAGTACTCCAACTGGATTTGATTGCAGATCATAACATGAAATTCCTCCATTTGCCAAGTTGTAACATTTCGAAATGGTACAAGTCTACCAGTCTTAATCTTATCTTTATTGGCTACAACTCTACAGCACTAAATACCATAAGTTAAGTAAAGACAGTGTAAAAAATTAAACAAAAATTGCAGTTAAGTTGCAAAAAAAATTACACGTGTCATGCTATGTTCAATGTATACAAATAATAATTTCAGAATGCCAACATTTCTCATCAAGATTTTAAAGCACTTTTCAAACACAAAAATGTTGTGTTTAAAATTAAAATTAAAATTCCATGCTAAACAATCTAGTCAGTTGGTAAATGAAGGGGTGAAATCCTTGTAGCACAACAACTTACTAATAACTGACATTTCTTGATATCCAAAAAGAGCACATACACTCAACAGTAATTTTGCACTTCTGATTATAGTTTCATCCCTTAGAAATGCATCTTTAAATTATACAACATTAAGTGAATCAGAGAAAACAGAGTTTGTTTCAAGTCCTTCTGCAGAAGGACTCAAAACATGAACTGTTTTGTCTCCACTGATGCTAACAGACCTGCTGAGTTTCTTCAGCAATTTCTGATTTTTCTTATTTTGGATCTCAAGCATCTGCCAACTTTATCTCCATTATTAAGTGAAGCAGATTTGGAAAGGAGCAGACAAGGTGACGAACCCAAGGCAGGCAATCAGCGTCTTTAAGAAGGAGTTGATAAGGATACTGAAACAGGCAGGTAGCTTGACCAAAGAAAGTGAGGACCCCATGACACAGAATTAACACTGAGGAGAGGAGCTGAAGTGAAGACCCTGAACTGGGCAGTTGCATCACCAAGAAGAGTGGATGCTCCCAAGACATGCAGCCAGCATCACCAAAAGCAGTAGGTGAGGTGATGACCCCCAAGACACATAGTTGAATACAGATCTAGGTTCACTGGACTGTGGAATTGTTTCTCCACGACAGAGAAAGGAGCTAGCTGTTTGGTGAGTCTTTGTTAAGCGGTTAAGGTCTTCTCTATTCTTAAATGAAAACATAGTATACAAATTGGTGGTAATATTAATACAACAAATAAAAAGGCAATATAAAGAACTGAATAATAAAAACTCATTAGGGATGGTAGTTCAGGTGATGTGTCAGGGTTGCATCATGTTGAAGCTCCTGCATACGGTGCAAATCACGGCAAATGGGAATGATTTAGTGGCCATGACAGAGACATGGTTGCAGGATGGTCATGACTGGGAGTTAAATATCCAGGGGTATCAAACTGTTCGGAAGAACAGGCAGGAAGGGAAGGGAGGTGGTGTCGCTCTGATTTTTAAGGATGATATCAGGGCAGTAGTAAATAATGACATTGTGGTGGGGCGGGCAATAAACATAGAAATAGCTAATGCAGGTAAAAATGATACAGCAATTATAATGGGGGATTTTAATCTACATATTGATTGGTCAAACCAGGTCGGTCATGGCAGCCTTGAGGAGGGGTTCATAGAATGCATCCGCGATAATTTCCTTGAACAATATGTAATGGAACCTACGAGGGAGGAAGCTATCCTAGATCTAGCCCTGTGTAATGAGACAGGAATAATAAATGATCTCACAGTTAGGGATCCTCTCGGAAGGAGCGATCACAGTATGGTCGAATTTAAAATATAGTTGAAGCCTGAGAAGGTTAAATCCAGTACCAATGTCCTGTGCTTAAACAAAGGAGACTATGATGGGATGAGGGAGGAGTTGGCTAAGGTAGGATGGGAGCAAAAACTTAACGGTGGGTCAACTGAGGAGCAGTGGAGGACTTTCAAAACGATTTTTCACAGTGCTCAGCAGAAGTATATTCCAGTGATAAGGAAGACCTATAGGAAAAGAGATAGTCAGCCATGGATGTCTAAGGAAATAAAGGAAAGTATCAGATTGAAAAAAAAAACACATACAAAAAACCAAAGAGTAGTGGGAAACTAGTAGACTGGGAAATCTTTAAAGGCCAACAGAAAGCCACAAAAAAAATTATAAAGAAAAGTAAGATAGATTATGAGAGTAAACTAGCTCAGAATATAAGAACAGGCAGCAAAAGTTTCTATAAATATGTAAATCGTAAAAGAGTGGCGAAGGTAAACATTGGTCCTTTAGAGGATGAGAAGGATGAGAAGGCCAATTTAATAACAGGAATGAGGAAAATAGCCGAGGCATTAAACAGTTATTTTGTGTCGGTCTTCACAGTGGAAGACACAAATAACATGCCGAAAACTGATGGCAAGAAGGTTATAGCAGGTGTGGACCTAGAAACTATTATCACTAAGGAGGCAGTGCTGGGCAAGCTAATGGGGCTAAAGGTAGACAAGTCTCCTTGCCCTGATGAAATGCATCCCAGGGTACTAAAAGACGTGATGGGGGAAATAGCAAATGCACTAGTAATTATTTACCAAAATTCACTTGTCTCTGGGGTGGTTCCCGCAGATTGGAAAACAGCCAATGTGACGCCACTGTTTAAAAAAGGAAGTAGACAAAGTGCAGGTAACCAAAGGCCAGTTTGCTTAACTTCGGTGGTGAGGAAAATGCTTGAATCTATCATTAAGGAAGAAATAGCAAGACATCTGGATATAAATTGTCCCAATGGGAACACCCAGCATGGGTTCATGAAGGGTAGGTCATGTTTAACAAATTTGGTGGAATTCTTTGAGGACATTACTTGCATGGTGGACAATGGGGAAACTGTGGGTGTGGTGTATCTGGATTTCCAGAAGGCATTTGACAAGGTGACATACCAAAGGCTGCTACATAAGATAAAGTTGCATGGTATTACAGGTAATGTATTGGCAAGGATAGAGGATTGGTTGACTAGTAGAAAACAAGGAGTAGGGGTAAATGGGTGTTTTTCTGGTTGGTGGTCAGTGGCTAGTGGTGTGCCTCAGGGATCAGTGTTGGGACCGCAATTGTTTACAATTTACACAGATGATTTGGAGTGGGGACTAAGTGTGGTGTGCCAAAATTTGCAGATGACACTAAGATGAGTGGTAGAGCAAAGTGTGCAGAAGACACAGAAAGTCTGCAGAGGGATATAGATAGTCTAAGTGAGTGGGCAAAGGTCTGGCAGATGGAGTACAATGTTGACAAGTGTGAGGTCATCCATTTTGGTAGGAATAACAGCAAAATGGACTATGTTTTAAATGGTAAAAAATTTGAGAGGGACTTGGGTGTCCTTGTGCATGAGTCGCTAAAAGTAGGATTGCAGGTACAGCAGGAATTAAAAAGGCAAATGGAATTTTGTCTGCCATTGCTCGAGGGATGGAGTTTAAAAACAGGGAGGCTATGCTACAGCTGTATAGGGTCATGGTGAGGCCACACCTGGAGTACTGTGTGCAGTTTTAGACTCCTTACTTGGGAAGGGATATACTTGCTCTGGAGGGAGTGCAGAGGAGAGTCACTGATTCCAGAGTTGAGAGGGTTGGATTATGAGGAAAGACTGAGTAGGCTGGGATTATACTCATTGGAATTCAGAAGAATGAGGGGAGATCTTATAGAAATATATAAGATTATGAAGGGAATAGATAAGGTGGAGGCAGTGAGGTTGCTTCCACTAGCAGGTGAAACTAGACTAGGGGGCATAGCCTCAAAATAAAGGGAAGCAGATGTAAGACTAAGGTCAGGAGGAACTTCTTCACCCAAAGGGTTGTGAATCTGTGGAATTCCCTGCCCAGTGAAGCGGTTGAAGCTACCTCGCTGAATGTTTTTAAGGCAAGGCTAGATAAATTTTTGAACAGTAAAGGAATTAAGGGGTTATGGTGAGCGGGCGGGTAAGTGGAGCCGAGTCTCAAAAAGATCAGCCATGAGCTTATTGAATGGTGGGACAGGCTCAAGGGGCCAGATGGCCTACTCCTGCTCCTAGTTTTTATGTTCTTATGTTCTTATAGCACTGAGATCCAGCACAAAATTTGAAATTCAAGCAGCTTCAGCTCAGAAGCTCTGAGCAGAAGGCTGAACTTCAGGCAATCCGACTCATGTGATAAAGGTAAAGTAACCTGGATTCTTTGCTCCAAGAAGCAGTTACATCACTTCGGACAGGGTCTGCTAATTTGGTGAAGGACAGGAACATGTGAATGTGTGTCAGACTTTTAAGGGCATCCAGAGGAATAGAATGTGAGCCTCCCCAACCATCCGAAAGTTCCTACTTTTTATGGTCTTGTGGTGTTAAGGCACCCAAGGTAGCAGCAATTGCAAAATGATTGAATTCCACTTGAAAGGGAGGAAATTTATCTCTGACTAGTGTTTTAAATCTAAATAAAGCCAATAATGTGGTCATGGAAGCTGAGCCAGGTGAAATGAACTGACATTCTAAGCGGATATTTTGGAATACTCAGAATGACCTTATTCGTACTATAAGGAAAATCCTACAGCAAGGACCCACCAGCTGTGATTAACTAAAGAAGCAGGTAAACCATCAAATGTAAAGAAAAGACAGAACTACACAAAAATGAGTGATGGAAAGATTTATCAGGAGGAAGAAATTATAGAGTATGGGAAGAAGGATAGGAATGAAAAAACAGTTAGCAACAATTTCTCCAGGCATTTAAAAAGGAAAAGAGTAAACAAAGTGAGTGCTGGTTCTTGAGAGAGCGAGAATGCAGAGCTAATAGCAAATAATAACGAAATGGGGGATGAGAAGGACAAATATTTTGCTTGTCTCACCATAGAGGACACAAACAAATCCCAGCAATTACTGTAAATTAGGAGGTGGAAGGGAGAGAGGAATTTAGCAAATTTGGAATCATGGGGGAAGGGATACTTCACAAACTGACAGATTTGTGGGTTGACAAAGTTGCTAGGTCCAGACGGACCTCAATTCAGGATCTTGAAAGAGGTAGCTAATGAGATGGTAAGTGGTGTTAATTTTACAAAATCTCTAGATTCAGGACAGATTTAATCGGACTGGAAAGTAGCTACTGGAAAGTAGCAAACGTAACACCTCTATTTGAGAAAAGAAGGAGAAATTTCTGTATTCAATGAAATATATTTTATAAGTTAAAGTAAATATGCGGACATTTTCTACTTACCACCTGCTTGAATGTTTGCCATGCTATGAGCAAGGGTTTGGAAGAAGCTGTGAACAAACGGTGGGAAAGAGGGACGGTGAACAGGAGACACGGCTCCAAACTGACACCAACTGGGTTACATAATGCTGTCAAGTCCAGTACAAAACATTGGTATAACAATGGAATCTGTACACTAAAGGCAAATGCCAGTCCCAATACATTATTAATGCCGAACAATGTAAAATGGGGCAACTTAAAACAGAGACACTGTATTTATATTCTCATACTTTCGAATGATTGCTTGGTGCTGTTCTTTAGAACCTAGCCAATGAAATTGCATGGCAACATGAGTCCAGTGAAATCTTTACGAACAAAAAGCTGGATTATATTTACTTTTCTCTGAAGAAAATATTAACCTTGTACTTAGCTACAGCCAAATTACAGTTATAAATTACACAAGTCACTCTTTAACGGAATACACCCATCTGCTACAACATTGAGCTAAAATATAGGATGCATTGTTAAATTATTTATAAAGAGGAAGTCCCCACCTTGGAGAATTAAAAAAAAAATGATGCTGTCTTGCGCTTTGAAAAATAATTAGTACTTGATGGTTTACCTCCTTAATTGCAACATTTCCCTGCACCTTTCGGGTCAATAATTTTCTACACAACTTGCTCAAGATGCAGGCTGATAACAGAACAGCAGAGTCAATGGGACATATGGGGCCAACAGTGCATCTCTGAGCCAATGAGATTTAAGGATTGAAAAGAAAGAGAAATTAGAAGGAGCAAGAGAGATTCAGAATTAAAATCAAGCAGAGAAAAAGAAATGAGGAGAGAGAAAGGGATAAGTTTGACAAGAAATAAAGAGAATTATAAGAAAAAAATAAAATTTCTGAATGAGATACAACAGTTTTTGTTTCCTTTCTGGGAATTGGCAGAGGTTGATCGTCATTCACTTCCCTTTAAGTATTTAATAATGTTAATTATATACTCTAATTTACTGTTGTAAGCTTAATGGGCAATTAATGTGCAAATCCAGAAAGTGCTTAAAAATTAACAGGGAGACTAAAGATGACATGCTGTTTGCATTAGGGAAAAGATGGAGGAGTATAAATTGACGATCAGTTGCTGTACTCAAATCTCCTTCCACTGAACTTGGTCAATTTGCATAATCACATGCATCATGAACTTGTCTTTTTTTTAAAAGGGGGATGAGTTTATAAATCAGATATGCACTTCTCAGCATTTGATTACTATGTTAAACAAATCAGATACGTCACCACCCTTAGTTCCCAGCTGATCTAGATAATTAAAACAATCCCAAGGTACTGCATAAAGGAAGTAGAGTCCATGTTCAATCAGTTTTGAATCCAATAGTGCTGTGTTGGAATTCCTTTTCCATTGGCCGAATTAAAATGATTGGTTTTCAGAAGACTTTGGAAGCCAGGAAAGGAGATGCGTATTAGTTTACAGAGGACACTGTGAATAACACAGTCCAAATAATTGAAGACATTTCCAGCACAAGGTTTAAAAAAAAGCATACTTATATTCAATATATCCTCAGCAAGTCCCAGAGTACTCATCCAATAAATTTTGAATACAATCACTGTTACACAGGAAAACAAGACAGGCAAGTTGTGCACAGCAAGGTTCCTCAATGAAAAAAAAACAAATTCACGTGGACACTCAGAAAGCTGTCTCACACCTGAATGAATACTGTCATGAGCGACTTAATTTCCAGTTAATCAGACAGTTGGGATTTTAGTTTAATGCCTTAATGCAGCAATGAAATATTAAACCAGATTAAATGCTCAATATTTGCAGTGAAGCTTCAGAGGGAAGTATCCGATTATTACTCAAGCTGATGCTAACACCAGTGTGGAAGGAAAGGACAAGCAAAAAACCAGAAGGCTGGAGGGTATAACAGACATAATGGGGATGATGAGGTTATGAGAACAAAACTACTAAATTTGATTTTTGGGAGGAAGGAATCAATATGATTCAGCAAGACCTGGATGAAGAGAAAGTGAATTTAGTATGGAGCAGGATGTGTATGACACAGTGCAGGATGATTTGCAGTTTAGGGAAAATAAGAATTAATATGTGGGGCATCGGACCGGCAAATGCACAGTTAAGTGTTTTGGCAGGGGTGGAAGTTCAGAGCATTGCAAAATGAAAGTTTTCAGGCTGGATGATGGAATTAATATGGACTTTGAAGCTCAACTCTCAACCAAACAGGCTGAAGGCGTGGCTAGTATGAACGGAAATTGAAAACCAAATTTTTTAGCGCTGCCGAGGTAATGGCTTTGCTCTTACAGACATCCAACTGGTGGACTCAACTTCTTGAACAAAATAGAATGTATCTGCAAATAAACAAACATCCTGGATGAAATGATTCACCCCATAGGTTTGTGTGTGCATGTGTATGAGAGAATGAGAGCGTGGGGGTGGGGGGTCTGTGTGCACGTCACATGCACATGTTCTCGCGCTCTCACATTCGCGCACCCACACACATGTAAACCTCTGGGTGAATCATTTCATCCAAGATGTTTGTCTATTTGCAAATACATTATATCTTGTTCAAGAAACACACAATTTGTAGTCACAGTTAGTCAATGTGGCATTTTATAAATTCCTGCTTTCGAAATCAAACCAGCCTGATTCCAGGTTAAAACAATGAGACAGATTCTGGAGAAGGCCTCACACCTACAAATCAGTGCCTGACCTGAGATGTCGCCTTTTGAATATTCCTGTCGCTCTGCCTGTTTGAAGTTTGGAAAGTTAGGCAGACACTGATAAAACCTTTAATTATCTCGGGGCAGTGACTTGAAACAGATTCCAGAATTTGCTTCTTAATCAATCGAAAATTGCATCTCCTTTCTAACAGAGTTCTCCATATCCTGCTTTTGCAATTTTTAGAATGCAGGAATGTATGAATGATTAAAGATTCAACAGGAGGTGGTCAGTCAGCCAATTTAGCTTTGTTCGCTCCACTCACAACAGTTGCATGGTCTTTTGCTCTCTGCCACAAACTCGGTGTCTGTGCTCTCCTGTCATTGCACCCAACGAAGGGGCTGCGTTCTGAAAGCTTGTGATTTCAAATAAACCTGTTGGACTATAACCTGGTGTCGTGTGACGTTTGACTTTGTCCATCCCAGTCCAACACGAACACCTCCACATTCCAGTCGGAAGAAAGTAACACTGTTTATTGTCACAAGCAAAATACTGTGAATGCTTAAAATTTGAAATAAGCATTTCCAGCAATGTTTGCTTTTAAGACAAGCACCAACTGTGGACAGGAACAGAGCTATTGTTTCAATCACCTTTCAGTTGATGAAACATCAACTGTTTCTATCCACAAATGCTGCCTGGCCTGTTCAATATTTTCAGCATTTGCTTTTATTTTTTTCAATTACAACGTCTTTGCATTATATATACTAATGGGGAGGTTTACATACGTGTAGGCAGAAACCTGGATAGTACGGATTAGGGTGCTATTCCAAACATTTTGTACTTGGTTCCTGCATTTTAAGATCATCTTCCAAACACATGAAAATATTCAGCAGTGGCTCAATTCAGTTTGCTTCATTCAATAATGACCAGCCCTTCTGTTTTTACTATCAGAAAAACACTAAGTTCCATTTCTTTTTGATTGCTAAATTTGGATTCTTAAATAATTTAAATTTTTATAGTCCAAAAATATTTGTAGATTTTTATTTCCTAAGAGGTCTCTCAATAATCTCACCAAACAGCTTTTCTTCAAAATTCCAGTTATTTGATTCCTCTCTCCAGCACAAAAAAAGGCTGTTAAATTGAAACTGTGTGCAAGCCACGTGAAGCTATCAATATTACTATTAATCACTTGAGAATTTTTGTTTTGACATTTCCTAAACAATTAATATTCTAAATTGAAACAGTCATATATCATCTTCAAGTTTCCTCTAATGGACCTGGAAAAACTTCATCTTCGATGCTGCAGTTAAGAGATTAGATATCAAAAAGAAAAGCTGTGCCTAAAATTATTAAGTTTGTGATATGAACATTTATAATCAGTGCTGTTTCAAATTCCATCAAGTCCTCAATTGTGTAACTCCTTTCGAAGAACTGATCAAACGTATTGTTATTAAAATTGGAAAAAGACAGGAATTCAAGTTAGCCATATTACTATACAATTAGCAGACAAGACATTTCAGATAAAATAAAATACTTCAAAACAAGTGATGGTCTAAATAATTAGACAATATTAGTATAAATGCTAACAATGTTCAAAATCTGAAAAGATTAAAAAGGATAAAATCAAGAAATGTAAAAAGATTTTTTAAAAACCATTCTGGACTGGTCCTTTTGCTTTATGTACTTTGAATATCTACTCCAATCTGGTAGTCAGCTGACATTCAAGGAAGTACCCACCCTCAGCTGCAGCAGCCTGGAAATCAGAGGAGTCCTTCTTTAACTTTGAAGTCACACTAATTTTCCTTGCTTTTCTCTCTAGAGTACCTGAAGGGTCTGTACAAGACAAGTCATGAAGATTGAGAGGGATAAAGGGGCAAACCTCTAAAAACCTAAAACAAAACCCCAACACACAAGTAAGACGCCACAACTAGATATGATACATAAAGCATATTTGTTAAGTATTTATCTAGCTATTTCACACCACTAGAGTAAACTAACGAACAAGAGAAATCCAACAATATATATATATAGCAACTGGCACCTTCATGAAGCCCAAAGATTCATGCACAAATAATCCTGCAGACACAGTTGGTGGGATAGCACTAAGGCAAGAAAATTATTTACAATTTCTTAGTTTTACTGTGTAGTCAGTCCCCCATTTGGGCTCAAGAATGTCTCTCCCACCCAAAAAATAATGGAGCTTAACAAGTCAAATTGGTGCTCAGATATGTTTCAGTTAATGGATGCTACATGTAGTAATGTACTTGTTGTAATCTTATAATGTGAAAACAATTTTATTACTCAAATCAAGATTGCATTCCTTTTGATGGCCACAATGTGTACGTATAAGCTCTGAGAATTCAGGCTGCACATAAGTTGACATTGGCATTCAAAAAGCTATTAAAATGCATGCTATCAAAAGTAGTATACTGCAATTATAAAGATATTATCAAATATGAAGAAATCTTGCAGGATCAACTGAGCCATGAAACATTTTGATGTCATACAATTTAATCTGTAATCTTTTGAAGGCTTGAGCTAAGCTAGAGATGCTGTTCAACTATAACATGAGATTAAAAATGAGATTGATGTTCAATGCACAATCTGCAACATTTTTTTAGAACTGAATTCCACAATAACTCGAATAGGTCAGCAATATTTCATCTCTAATACAAATGCTCCAACGAATAATTGAAATTTGTGATTCATCTCAGTTCGATACAGTTTTGAAACACCAACTTTTAAGATTTTAATTTGAAGTGACCAACAATTTATCAGAACATGGCAATTTTTCATTTTTTGAAGGAGACTTAAAACTGCAACAACTAAAGATCAACTATGAAATTACACACAAATTCCCTTCCCTTCCAAGCCTTACTTTCTCATTTTGCTGTTCCATTTATACTGTAACACTTGTTGAATAAGGAGCAGACTTGTCACATTCAAGCCAATGTCCATATAATTTCCTCCACCCTTACACCTAGTTCAGGTAAGGAGTGACTGCGAATTTCCTATTTTCTCCTGCAGTTCAGATACATTATCTGTTCTCAGTACTTGAAGACTAAAATAAACTCATAACCTCAATGTGTGGATAAAATCATGTTCTGTCATTTCATGGCAAGATGCACTAAACACCAGCCAACTCAATTAAAACAATGAGAAAGCAACATTATTTTAGAATTGCTGTTTACTGTGCTAAAACCACAAATCAACGGATTCCAGCTTTTGAAGTATATCACAAAAATCAACTTTTAAGAGCCTACAGCCCAAACATTCCAGTGCAAAATTTAATTAACCACGTGAAAACTACAGACCAGTAAGCCTGACGTCAGTGGTGGCTAAAGACCAGTAAGCCTGACGTCAGTGTTGGGAAAGTTGCTGGAGAAGGTACTGAGGGATAGAATCTATTTATATTTGGAAAAGAATGGGCTTATCAGTGATAGGCAACATGGTTTTGTGCAGGGGAGATCATGCCTTACTAACTTAATAGAGTTCTTTATGGAAGTGACCAAGTTGATAGATGAAGGAAGGGCTATAGATGTCATCTACATGGACTTTAGTAAGGCGTTTGATAAGGTTCCCCATCGTAAACTAATGGAGAAAGTGAAGTCACATGGTGTGCAGGGTGTTCTAGCGAGGTGGATAAAGAACTGGTCGAGCAACAGGAGACAGAGAGTAGTAGTTGAAGGGAGTTTCTCGAAATGGAGAAAGGTGACCAGTGGTGTTCCACAGGGATCAGTGCTGGGGCCACTGTCGTTTGTGATATACATAAGTGATCTGGAAGAGGGCATAAGTGGTCTGATCAGTAAGTTTGCAGATGACACAAAGATTGGGGGAGTAGCAGAAAGCATAGGGGATTGTCAAAGAATACAGGAGAATATAGATAGACTGGAGAGTTGGGCGGAGAAGTGGCAGATGGAGTTCAATCCGGGCAATTGTGAGGTGATGCATTTTGGGAGGTCTAATTCTAGAGCGAACTATACTGTAAACGGAAGAGCCTTGGGAAAAGTTGATGAGCAGAGAGATCTGGGAGTTCAGGTCCACTGTACCCTGAAGGTAGCTGCACAGGTGGATAGAGTGGTCAAGAAGGCATATGGTATGCTTGCCTTCATCGGACGGGGTATTGAGTATAAGAGCTGGCAGGTCATGTTAAAATTGTACAAGACTTTGGTTCGGCCGCATTTAGAATACTGTGTACAGTTCTGGTCGCCACATTACCAAAAGGATGTGGAAGCTTTGGAGAGGGTACAGAGAAGGTTTACGAGGATGTTGCCTGGTATGGAAGGTGCTAGCTATGAAGAGAGGTTGAGTAGGTTAGGATTGTTTTCATTAGAAAAAAGGAGATTGAGGGGGGACCTGATTGAGGTCTTCAAAATCATGAAGGGTATAGACAGGGTTGATAGAGATAAGCTTTTTCCCAGGGTGAGGGATTCAATAACGAGGGGTCACGCGTTCAAGGTGAGAGGAGAAAAGTTTAAGGGGGATACACGCGGAAAGTACTTTACACAGAGGGTGGTAGGTGCCTGGAACGCGTTGCCAGCAGAGGTAGTAGAGGCAGGCACGGTAGATTCATTTAAGGTGCGTCTGGACAGATGCATGAGTAGGTGGGGAGCAGAGGGATACAGATCCTTAGGAATTGGGCGATAGGTTTAGACAGTGGATTTGGATCGGCACAGGCTTGGAGGGCAGAAGGGCCTGTTCCTGGGCTGTAAGTTTTCTTTGTTCTTTGTTCTTTGTTCATTTTGGCAGATGCTGGCTCACAATCAAAATTCCATTTCAAACACTTAAAGATTTAATCACAAAAAAGTGTAGATTGTATGAAATATAACTGTTTCTTCTTCAAAGACTTGGACAAATGAGCTGTTCACACATTGTAACTTATCTAATGCTATGTTAGTACATCACTAATTGTGTTCAATTTTTTTTCCCGCTAATTCCAGTTATTTGCTGCTCCACTGGGTCAGTCTGAATCAACTTAAGTTCAATAATAAAAATATAGTATCACATAAAATATTGAACATATTCATCAAATTAAAACGAACTGTCTTTGCAACTTCCAAAATATTTGCATTCTGCAACTTTTGCTTTTTCCTTATAAAACAATCCAGGATTTCAGCACATTTTCTAGGTGGCTCTTCACTTCATTATTTCGGTGCTACCACAGATACAATCTTCCAGCAAAAAAACTAAGTTTCTATTTGCCTGGCTACAAATCATCTTATGACAGGAGATTTCTCCTGTTCAACATTCTTCCTTTATACATATCAGAAAGAAGTTTATTTGGGCATTTCTACAGCTGCTGCATCTCTATACATAAATCATGGTTCTTGTTGGCTGCTCCTCAATGAGAGGATTGCATCTACCGAGGGTTGCAAGTTTTTGCCTTGATCTTCCCATGACTGGGCAGGTCAATTCTTGACACATCTTTGGGCACTTGGTTGGGTGGGGGGGGGGGGAGGTGGAGTATAACTCACAAGCTGGTAAGGGATTTAAAGTGCAGGATGTACTTTTTTTTCTACCTTCCTCTGCTGCTGCTCTACCTGATCATTAATATGTGGCAACTCAAAACATGATACAGTTTAATGGGCAAGTTGGTGCCATTTTGCACAATTGATAACAAGCTCCACTAGTTCAAGGAGTACTTCTAAGTTTCCCTGAAGCATTTTGATTCTTATCGCTGGACTTGGAAACAAACAGAATATGGCAAGAGCAAATCTTTTTGGTCATCCAGAGAGTGTCCAGTCCATTGAAAAGGATTTTGCACAAGTTTTGCTCAAATGCTTGCAGAGCTGGCTTCAAAGAAATGCTGGTGTTTATTTGACAGCCATTCTTTTGGAATTTATCTAGCATGTTAAAATACAGGAATGTGACTATGAGCGCTGTACACTGTTGACTTGTGAGAGGTCTTTGCTAACAAACATTGACTGCATTAGTTTTAAATCGCTGGACTGGTGCAGCTGATCCAGTGTTGGACTCTCTCATCAATGGTGATCTTTTGAGAGGGGTGGCTGCCAAGAAACAGGAAATGCTCAACACGTTTCAGAATTTCTCTTTCTGGGAGGTCAAACACTGGCTAATCAGATATGGAGCAAACAGATTTTTGTTTTGGCAAAATTCAAATTCAAGTTTCATGTATATTATCCATTTAATGTTGTCTCGCTTTAACACTGGTTAAGTTAATGAGGCCTATAATATTGTTGAATGTCGCAAGGTGCACTTTAACGTCATTCCTCACAACACCCTATTGCTGCCATTTGGATTGGCCTCACTTGCTCTTGCCATGCCTGACCCTCTGATTTGTGACCTCTCACCATGCCAGACGCTCCTCCAAATTTACCGCTCTCTGACACACCCTCTCACCATTTTCTTGTCCTGAACTTGTGCTCCTACTCAAGTTTCCCATCCAAATCCTGGGTTACAAGAGTGCAAGTTACCATGGTACACAAGTACCTAGCTGGGGCTAGCTTAATCAAAGTATTTTTTAAAAAAACTGTCAAAGCTACCTCCTTTGCCTTTCGCTGGTCATCCATAGACCATTAAATAAGGTGAAGATTCTGGAGAAGGAAGCAGCACATAGAAAAGCCATTGATTATAACAGCCCAAGCCGAGCACTTCTGCAGCTTCAAGGCACGCAAACTTCACAACCCCGCAGTTCTGTGTTTTAAATCCTGAACACAAATGTATGTTTAAGGAAAGGAAAGTGGGGAGTGGGAAGTCCAGCAAGAAGACGGATCAGGGACAGGGAGGGAGGCCGGAAGTCGGAGGGTCAGGGACGAAGAAAGAAATCACAAGTTGAAATGTCAAGGACAGAGGAGACTGCAAATCAGAGAGTCAAGAGCAGGGAGAGGCTGCTAATCAGACGGTTGGGGGAAGAGGAGGTGGTTGTATGTTGGAGGGTTATGGATAGGAAGGACCAGGAGGATCAGAGAACAGGAAGTCTAGAAAGCAGTATCAGCAGCAAGCAGGAGGTAAAGTAGAAAATTACAGCTGTAAAATTAAACAAATTGAAAAATACAGCATTACGAGAGTTACTTAATTGACAAATGTAAGAATTTAGTCTTGCAAAGTATTTCAACTTACAGGGTTTCTTTTCCCCCCTTTTAGTAATAGCTGTCAGAACCCAACTACAACTTTCACATTAATTTTAATGGGAAAATATGATTCTGCTAAAGTCATTTCACTTAAAAACGCAATTTTCAGGAACATGATCACAAGTTTAAGTGATGACTTAGTGTATACGGAATTGACAAGAGTGACAGTGCCTTGCAAATCTGCAGCTGAGTGGGCAAGAGGACGGCAGCCATCTGCAAACTGTGATCAGGTATGCCGATAGCAGTCAGTTTAGTTTCAGAGTGTCATCAAAGCACCCTGAAGCGATGAAACATCCTGGGAGCCTTGTAGCTACAACTGACCAAAATGGACAAGGATCATCTGGGAAAGACAAGGCACTGAATAGAGAACTCAATGGAAACTTGCAGAGATGAAATCAAGACATCAGACGAAGTGTACAAACCTCCAAAAAATTCACCTGCACAACCCTTCAAGCACCGCCTGCCTTGCATGCGGTTGAATAGATCATGCTCACCAGACGAGACTGGAAGTTAGTCATGTTCATTTCTGAGATGTTGGAAATTGGGGTCCCGTTAAAATTGAATTTTTCTACTGCTTCCTGTGTAGCACGAGTCCTCATGTAACTGCTACTACAACACTATTCTGTCCCCAAACATAAAGAGTATCTTTTTAAAAAAGGACAAGATGAAGGTGACAATACAGGTAACAAGGATCACCGAGTCCACTATTTGCCTTCAGCTGAATCAAGGAGCTATCTAATGCCAGACGTATCCTAGTAGCATTACAGTGTTTAGGAAAATAAATGTTTTGTTCCAAGAAAGGATGAAAAGTAACTTTCAAGTAGATGCTGGAAAATAGGCAATGTTTACTCTGACCTTGAGAGAATGTCCATTAGTTAGAAAGATTCAAATGGTTGATTGTCATAGGATAACTTGCCAGCCCCTGTAAATACAGTATATGAACAGTGTCGGGACAGTCCTCGTCAAGTGACATTGCTTGGCAAACAGCTGCCTCTTTCAGATGGAAGAGGGGCCAGGAGAGGAGGATGATGCCTCCAACCCGCCAGTTCATTATGCATTCTATACTTTTTTGTTTGATTAACTATTGCATTGTACCTTAATTGCTGCTTATCAAAAAAAAGCATGACAAACTATCTGACAGTCTTTAGGAATAGTTGACTGCCTATGTTAGCAACTGTGGTCCTTAGGCCCTAAATTTTAACTGAGGGACTGCTTAAAGCTAATACGTTTTGGGTGGCTGTGACCATGGTTTGGAAGGTGCTGTCTAAAGAGTCATTCTAGGGCTACTTTTATGTGCTTCACAGGGCTGTCACTGTGCATTGGCAGTAAGGGCGTGGTTGTTGAAGGTGATGGATGGGGTCACAATCAAGTGCTGTCAACTGACAGAACACTGACAGAGCTGCACTCGTCCCACCAAGTGGAGAGTACTCCATTAAACTCCAGAATTGTGCTTTGTAAACAGATGGTGGACAGGCTTTAAGGAGGCAAGTAGTATGTTAATCCACACAGAACTCTCAGTCCGAGTTGACTTCTGATCAAGGCAAGTTTCAAAGGACTGAAACTGAGTAATGGTACATTATTTTAGTCAAAAAAAGGGGACAAATCCACGTGACAAGAAAATTTATCAATACACAAATTATCGGCAACAGTGTTGAATACAGCCATCAATTATTTAAGATCATTGTTTCTCTGTAACTGATCTGAACTAGGAAACACATTGAGGATAAATGTAACGGGTTTCATTCTGGGAAAAGTACTATATGGTAAATTGTAAAACTTCAATAAAGAGGTCGAGGAACAGATACATGTGGGGATTCAAAGTCATAAATCTTTTAAAGTGAGAGGCTAAGTTAATAAAACAAAGCTTTTAAGAACAGAGACACCAAGAACAAAAGCAAAATGTTAACAGGAACCGATACAAATCACTTATTGGGATACAATAAGATATGGATTTTTTTTAGGATTCGATTTTGGAAAAATAGTCATTGAGGTAGCGTGGACGACACATGAAACAAGAAGCTAAATTCAGAGGGAGTGGCTACAGAAGTTTGGGCTGTTTAGATCATAATAAAAACTTAAAAAACAATGGGGAGAGAAACTCAAAACCAAGGCTGTTTTTTTGCTAAAGTGACCCTAAAAAAAACCCCAATGAATCAGTAACATGAAGGGAAGTTTACCACGAAATCATTAAAAGAGCTCTGAAAGATATTAGCTTATATTAACACCAAAAAGAAAAAAAAAAATCTATTAGAGCTTTTAAAAAGGAAACGTGAAAGTTTTTTTCTATAAAAAGGTCGCGATGAGGCAAAATTAATAGTTCTTTCATGTATTCGTGTCATAAATAGGAGTGAGTGGCCTAATCAATCATCGACTTAAATGCTACAAAAAGTATGCAATTCACGACTTCCACTTAGATCGATGTTTTACATTCAAGAATATAGTTACATAACTAACCAAACCTCTAACTGGATTAATAAAGAGCTTTATTATACTTGCCTACTAGATAAAGCACGATTCATAATTTAGGGCTTACTGAAAGAAACCCTACCTTCTCTCCAACATCTAGCAAATTCACGTTACAATGAAACAGCCTACCATTTCATGTAATGTGTGTATTCCATTTGCAGAAGCAGACTGAATTCTATCCCAGCAATTCTGTTGAGAGAAAGTCCTAATTCAAGGAGACTACCTCCATTGTCATGGCGTTCTAGAGTTGCTTCCCTACCTTTTTTGTGTATGGATGGACAATCAGACAGGTGAACAAACAGAGGTATATCCCATTTCCTCATAAAAGTGACAAGGGAGTGAATAATTATAATAAGCATTTTCTAATCCATAGTGCTATCCCTGGTACAGATTAAAAGTCAAAAACAGTCACATTTATAAAGAGAAAAGTGAAAACAAAAAGTCAGCACTGAATAGGAGTTAATAACTTACCTTTTTTGCTATGCTTTGGGGGGACTGCCCCTACCGGACCAGTTAATCCAATGTTGTCATAAAAATTATTAATGGCCTTTGGGTCAAAATTCCCTGCAATGAGCACAAATGGAAAGAATTAGGAATGATATTTCAAACGGAATTTAAAAAAAAAAGAGCTTTCAAGCAAGCATAAATATCCAAGACCCAGCAAGCAGCAATTATACCATTCCAGTTAGTGGTTGTGGAGATCAAGGGGGAGACCTGGGCACAGCCTGCATTAAAGCAGCTGTTATTAGCCAGGGCTTCAGTGGGACACTCTAATATTCTCATGGATATGATGGAACTGACTTGTATTCTCACAATTATTTCAGCAACTCATGCAAGAACTGTACTTTTCAATTTCAGTTGACAACAAAATCAGCTTAGCTTTGATTCTTCTGCAGTTGACTAATTTATCAAGATTCATGAGTGCTTAATATCTAGTTAAGCAAGGTTTAGAAAGCTCAAAAACATTTTGCCAAACTGCTGGAAAGAATGGAAGGGGAGAAAAATATGGAAAGAAAAAAACTTCTTCAACTCAGATACTCCAATTATGAAATATTTCATATTGAAAATACGAAACCTTCGCTGACGGCAAGTAGATAACTAGTAATGATGACGTGGGGGTTTGGTGGTTGAATAGGTGCAGCAATGATAACCAGCTTATTTCATTTCTGCAACATAAGACAGCTGAGTCAAAGTAAAAAGGCAGATTCAGATAATAACACATAGCAGGGCTTTTCAGCAAACATTCCATCATGTAACATAAATACTATTCACCATTATTGCAAACTGAACACACCAGGGAATAAAGTAACACAATTTCGTTGCTAGTACAATGTTTAAGGCGATACATCAAGCAGAATGTTACTGCTCTGAAACAGAAGCATACCAGAACATTGGAGGTCATTTCTTTCCAAGTACACAATCACCTGAATTCTACATTTTAAAATGGGCAAATCGGTTACCAGGCCTGCTGAGTTTCTCCAGCATCTTCTGTTTTTATTTCAGGAAATTCCTGTCTAAGTAAGTTCATTCGTTTTGTCTTTATCTATTCATAGAGTTTGATCTTAAAATAAAAACGTTCAACTCAACTAATCTAGAAGCAGATATATTACACTTCAATACCAAACTACACGTATTTCTCCTCTAAGTCGATAGTTGCATTCTTGTGTGACCTTGCACTATCAAAAATTGCCACAGAAAATTGTGCTATAGGGAAATCGCTGTAGAAAATCACTATATCTGTAGAGCAGAAAGTTCGTGTTATCTAAACAGCGTCCACTATTCATCAATCACGTTACAGCCAATTTGCGTTAACAAGACATGCGTTATAGCAGAACTACCTGTATTTCCAAAACACTTTTAACAAAAAATTCTAAATAAACTGGAAAAAATAAATCAATGTGTAAAGTTTGCTTCCTATGCTTTTTCACTTCTGTTTCCCTCCCTATTCTAACTGAATGGATCATGCTAAATATTTACTATCCTAAAATGAGCTATATTCCATAATTCTCATACTTCTCATGCGAACTCCAATAAGCCAGTTTTGGAGATGGAGTCAAGGCTTTTAAAAATTAGCATCTCCTCAACTATGAGCTAGTTTTAAGAACTAGAATGAATTCCAGTAAGTACCGATTCATAGACCAGAACTGCCCAATTTAGCACTTGCAATAATGATAAAAGTTACAATATAGTGTACAAAAATTAAAAAATTATTACAAATAGAAATAAAGTTGGGCAAAACAGAACGAACTTGATCTGATCTAGGATTACTCAATCAATAGTATTTGTGCAACAAATGAAAAACTATTCCATTCACTTCTATCAAAGCTTTTCACCTGGATGATAATATCCAAGAATCATGAGGGTATCTTAATGTTTGGAAAAAAAGTCACACTCCACAGGAGACAGTGTCTGCATTCTGATCATCCTGCAAAAATGGACAAAATGTGCACAGCATCTCAGGACTTCCACAGAATATTTAGGTTTCCCAGCCAGTATCAAATTTAACACAAAAATAACTTCCATAGCAATGGTGAACCAACTTGGATGTTCTCACGTTTTCTGACCATCGAGATAAAAGTTGACGTAAGAGCTAAAAACAAGATGCAGCACTTCCAGGCTTAGGTTTTTCACAAAATCCATTTATCCATGTGGTTCTTTTGGATATCACTATGTACCTTCTCTTATCAATCCCTTCTCAAGGGTGTTGCAGCAGGACAATCGACTGTCGAAAAAACCTGTCTGGTTCACTAATGTCCTTTAGGGAAGGAAACTGCTATCCTTACCTGGTCTGGCCTACGTGTGACTCTAGACCCACAGCAATGTGGCTGACTCTGAATTGGCCTCTGGGCAATTAGGGATGGGCAATAAATGCTGCCTAGCTAATGACGCCCTCAGCCCGTTAATGAATAAAGAAAAACCACCATAAAAGCTTACTGTCTTGGAAAGGATTGAGAAACTGTTGGAAATAATAGCAATCCGTCCTCTTTAAGTCTGAAGCATTGACATTAAACAATAGAAATTAGATTGTAATAGCTTCCACAGTAAAGTACTAAAAATAAAGTTATATTCAAAGATCATGAGCAATGGCAATAGCTGCAACAGATGCAAAATAAATTTGGTTCTGCAATTAGAAATAGATTTCTATGCAGGCAATTATTAAATCTTTCACTGTGGGCATTAATTGATACAGTGGAGACACATAATGTAGATCACAGAATCCCGACAGTGTGGAAACAGGCCCTTTGGCCCAACAAGTCCATACCGACCCTCGGAGCATCCCACCCAGACCCATCCCCCTATAACGCACCTAATCTGCACATCCCTGAGCACGACGGGCAGTTTAGCATAGTCAATTCACCTAGCCTGCACATCTTTGGGACTGGGAGGAAACCGGAGCCCCTGGAAGAAACCCACGCAAACACGGGGAGAACGTGAAAACTCCACACAGACAGTCACCTGGGGTGGAACCAAACCCAGGTCCGTGGCGCTGTGAGGCAACAGTGCTAACCACTGAGCCCCCATGCCACCTTAGATCATGGAAAGCTCCAAACAATCAAGATGGTTAACAGAATGTTGGCCTTCATGTCAGAAAAACTGGAGTACATGGTGGGGAGAAGTCCTACTTCAACTATACGAAGATATTGCTAGACTACACATGCAGTGCAAAGCACAGTTCTGGGCACCACACCTTTGAAAAGATATGCTAGTCTAGCAGGGAGCCCAGCGTAGAATTACTAGAATTATACCTGGATGACAACGGGCAAATTATGTGGAAAGATTACAAACATCTGGTAAAGTTGTGGTGCCCGGAATTCAGAAAGTTAAGGATTTAATCCAAGTTTTCATGATATTAAAGGTTAGGGTAGTGACAGATAAACTATTGTCGTTGGTTGGGAATCCAAGGCTAGAGGCCATTGTAGAGCCAGAACTTTCAGGAATGAATCAGGAATCAATTGCAACACACTAGGTAAACATAGAACAGTACAGCACAGTACAGGCCCTTCGGCCCACGATGTTGTGCCTACCTATTATCCCATTCTAAGATCAAACTAACCAGCATACCCTTCATTTTACTATCATCCATGTGCCTATCCAAGAGTCGTTTAATTGTCCCTAATGTATCTGACTCCACTACCACCGCAGGCAGTGCATTCCACACACCCACCATTGAACCTACCTCTGACATCTCCCCTATACCTTCCTCCAGCCACCTTAAAATTATGCCCCTTTGTGATAGCCATTTCCGCCATGGGAAAAAGTCTCTGGCTATCCACTCGATCTATGCCTCTCATCATCTTGTACACCTCTATCAAGTCACCTCTCATCCTTCTTCACTCCAATGAGAAAAGCTCCCTCAACCTTTCCTCATAAGACGTGCCCTCCAGTCCAGGCAGCATCCTGCTAAATCTCCTCTGCACCCTCTCTCAAGCTTCCACACCCTCCCTATAATGAGGCGACCAGAACTGAACACAATATTCCAACTGTGGTCTAACCAGGCTTTTACAGAGCTGCAGCATAACCTTGCAGCTCTTAAACTCAATTCCCCTGCCAACGAAAGCCAACGCACCATATGCCTTCTTTACAACCCAATCAACTTGGGTGGCAACTTTGAGGAATCTATAAACATGGACCCCAAGATCCCTCTGTTCCTCCACACTGCCAAGAATTCTGCCATTACCCCTGTATTCTGCATTCAAATTCGACCTTCCAAAATGAATCACTTCACACTTTTCCTGGTTGAATTCCGTCTGCCACTTCTTTGCCCAGCTCTGCATCCTGTCAATGTCCCGTTGCAACCTATAATAGCCCTCCACCCTATCCATAACTCCAGCAACCTTCGTGTCATCGGCAAACTTACGAACCCACCCTTCCACTTACTCATCCAAGTCATTTATAAAGATCGCAACGAACAGATCCCTGCGGAACACCACTGGTCACCGAGCTCCAGGGTGAATACGTTCCATCTACCACCACCCTCTGTCTTCTATTGGACAGCCAATTCTGTATCCAGACAGCCAAATTTCCCTGAATCCCATGCCTCCATACTATCTGAATGAGCCCACCATGGGGAACCTTACCAAATGCCTTGCTAAAATCCATATACACCACATCCACTGCTCGACCTTCAATGTGTTTTGTCACATCCTCAAAGAATTCAATAAGGCTTGGGAGGCATGACCTGCCCCTCAACAAACTGTGCTTTTCCAAATAATCATAAATACTTCTCTCAGAACCATCTCCAATAATCTGCCCACCACAGAAGAAAGACTGACTGGTCTGTAATTCCCAGGATTATCACTATGCCCTTTCTAGAACAAGGGAATAACATTTGCCACTCTCCAATCATCTGGTACTACTCCAGTGGACAGTGAGGTCACAAAGGTCATCGCCAAAGGCGCAACAATCTCTTCCCTCACTTCCCGTAGTAACCTTGGGCATATCCCATCTGGCCCAGGGGACTTACCTGTCCTCATGTTTTTCAAAATGTCTAGCACATCCTCCTTCCTGACATCGACCAGTTCAAGCATATCAGCCTGCTTCATGTTCTTCTCACAAATGACAAGATCCCTCTCACTAGTGAATACTGAAGCAAAGTATTCATTAAGGACATCCCTGCCTCCTCCAACTCCAAGCACAAGTTCTTCCATTATCCCGGATCGGCCCTACCCTCACTCTGACCATCCTCTTGTTCCTCACGTAAGTATAGAATGCCTTGGGATTCTCCATAATCCTACCTGCCAAGGCTTTTCCATGTCCCCTTCTAGTTCTCCTAAGTCCATTCTTCACTTCCTTCCTGGTTATCTTGTAGCTGTCTACAGCCCTGTCCAATCCTTGCTTCCTCAACCTTAAGTAAGCTTCCTTCTTCCTCTTGACTAGATGTTCCACATGTCTTGTCATCCAAGGTTCCTTCAGCTTACCATCACTTCCTTGCCTCAATGGGACAAACCTGTCCAGTACTTGCAGCTAGCCACTATCCAGTGCTCCCTGAACAACCTCCACATTTCTGTCGCGCATTTCCCTGAGAACATCTGATCCCAATTTATGCTCCGCAATTCTTGCCTAATAGCATTGTAATTCCCCCTCCCACAATTAAATACTTTCCCATGCCATCTGCTCATATCCCTCTCCATGACTACAGCAAAGGTCAGGAAGTTGTGACCCCTGTCACTGAAATGCTCTCCCACCGAGAGATCTGACACCTGGCCTGGTTCATTGCCAAGCACCAAATCTAATATTGCTTCCCCTCTAGATAGTAAGAACTGCCGATGCCGGAGTCAGAGATAACACAGTGTGGAGCTGGAGGAACACAAAAGGTCAGGCAGCATCACAGGAGCAGGAAAGCTGATGATTCTGGTTGGGACCCTTCTTCAGAAATGAAGAAGGAGTTTCTGAAGAAGGGTCCCAACCCCAAACGTCAACTTTCCTGCTCCTCTGATGCTACCTGACCTGTTGTGTTCCTCCAGCTCCACACTGAGTCATCTCTGGTCTCCCCTCTAGTTGGCCTATCACATATTGAGTCAGGAATCCTTCCTGGACACACCTGACAAAATCTGCTCCATCCAAACTATTTGCAAGATGGAGGTTCCAATCGATATTAGGGAAGTTGAAGTCACCCATGACAACTACCCTATTACTTCTGCACCTTTCCAAAATCTGCCTCCCAATCTGTTTCTCAGTGTCTCTGTTGCTATTGGGGTGTCTATAGAAAACTCCCAGTAAAGTGACTGCTCCTTTCCTAATTGGAATAACTTTCTGCAAAAAGCAATTGATGCTAGATTAGTTGTCAAGTTTAAACTGGGTTATACTTTTTGGGTTTAACAAATAAAAAAAAGGCATAAAAGGACAAAAATGAACATAGAAATAGACTGAGGGAAGTCAGTAGCATAGCGCTATTGTCTCTGGAATAGTAATCCAGATGTCCAAACTAATACACGGGAGATATGCCTTTGATCTTTACTACAATAAGAGTTAAATTTGAATTCAATTAATAAATTCAGAATTTAAAAATTAGCTTAATTAAAAAAGGATGATCAGGAACCAATTGGTGAGTTTTGTAAAAATCCATCGAGTTCACTAATGTCCTTTAGGGAAGGGAATTTGCTACCCTTACCTAGTCTGGCTGTTATGTGATTGCAGCCCCACAGCAAAGTAGTTGTCTCTTAAATGCCCTCTGACACGTCCAGATTAAGGGGAATTTGGGTTGGGCAATAAGTGTTGTCCATACCCCATGAAGGACTAAAGAAATAAAACAGTTTCACAACCACTAAAAGGCAAGACAGACTCAAGAGGCTAAATCTCTGTTGCTACATTGCTGCAAACACTTTTGTGTGTGCTGTGGATGCAAACAAATGAAATGGGAGCATGTTGAAGCAAAGTATTGACAAAAAAAAGTAAAAAAAAACAAAATTTCACAAGTCAGGTACGAGTAGAGATAACACGAGCGCTCTGTGCTCAGGAGGCTACTGTTTAATAAGTTCTTTGAATATCCTCTGGCTCGTGATTTTAACCTTCCTGTTTGGATAATATTCAATTCCACAGACAGGCTTAAAAACACATCTATTTTCTCATCTAATATCACCTGATCCATCCCGCCCATAGCCGATCTGCTACTGAAACTCTCAGCCATGACTTTTCAACTTCAGATTTCAAATTCCAATGCAATCCTGGCTGGCATCACATCTTCTACCCTCCTTAAACTTAAAATCTTATTCAAAACTTCATGTTAGTTAGAATAAGTAGCACCAAGTCTAACTCCTGCTCAGTACTCAGCCCTGTCCTCATTGAGCTACACTAATTTCCAGTTCAGTGATGCCTTAATTTCAAAATTCTTATCCTTGTTTTCAGACTGTTCAACTGCCTTAACACACCCCATTTCTGTAATCGCTTTCAGACTGACAGCTCTTTAAGATTCTTACATTCCTCTAATTCCATACCCATATGCATTGTGAGTTTTGTTGCTCCACCGTGTTTATGCCTCATGTTGCCTTGCACTTATAGGCTGGAATGTCCCCCTAAATCTCTATACTTTATTTTCTTCCTTTAAAATATTCCTTAAAACCCACTTCTTGGACTAAGTTTTTGCATATCAGTCAATCAAAACAGGTCCTAAAGTGGCTCATGTTCAAGTTGTATTTAAGTACGTATGTAAAGTTTTACTTCATTAAAAAAGTACAGTATAAATGCAAATATCTATTAAAAAACTGTAAATTTAAAATAGTAACAGGCAATACGGTAAGTGTACTGGTTAGTCATAGCTGAAAGAACAAAATGTATACTATGGGCATATTTTATCAGGAAAAAAAATAGACTGTACATCTGAAACATTGGATTTCCTTTATAACTTCCAGTTTTTAAAGCAATGCTTGTGTCTAACTAACAGGTATTTTGTAAGGATGGCCAAGCAGTCCAAGGCACCAGATTCAAGGTCCATCATTCCTTGCCTTGCTGAAGCTTAGGAAATTCTAATCCTTTTGCATTAGCCCTTGTGGTGCAATGGTCGTGCCCCATCACTGATTCAAGTCCCCCCTGCTCCAGAGGTGTGTAATAACATCTCTGAACAGGTTGATGAGAAAATATCTACACAACTACACAAGGTAATATGCAAGAATGGTTTGGTTAAGCCTGCTTATCTAGCTGAGCATCAATTGTTACTCACAATAAAGAGTAAGAATGAAAACCCAAGTTAACACATCCCTTACCCTCATGAAATGTAGTAAAGACCACAAACCTCTGGACTGTAAAAGGTCAATTTCTTTCAAAGTACAGTCAATGTCTATTTGAAGTTGTCTGTTTAGGCTTCGCAATCTAGTCATCTCCTCTGGCTGTGAAGACAAAATAGGAAAATACAGATTCCCTAAACTTTCAAAACTTCAAATAATTCAATACACTATTGCACTTAGATTAGTGTTACACAAGATATGACCGTGATGCTGTCTTGGATAATACTGGCTGATATCACGAGTACCAAAGCTATCAGGAGAATATGACAGGCCCAAATCATCAGCCTTCCTGCTCCTCTGATGCTGCTTGGCCTGCTGTGTTCATCCAGCTCCACACCTTGTTATCTCAGATTCTCCAGCATCTGCAGTTCCTGCTATCCCAGGAGAATATGATATTTCTGTTTTGATACAACTTCGGTTGACTCCTTTTCGAGGTGGTGTTTGAAAGGGATGAAAGCTACAATAATAATGACTTTACAGAAATCAGATACGAGCTTGATTTCAATATTATGACAGCTATCTTATGTCATCATTGCAGGACCTTTGTGTAACAATTATAATGCGATTAGGCAAGACTTAGGAGGGATAGAATGGGGTAGCAAAATGCAGGGGATGGGGACAATCGAAATGTGGAGCTGGTTTAAAGGAACAGATATTGCGTGTCCTTGACAGGTATGTCCCTGTCAGGCAGGGAGGAAGTGAGAAGGTAAAGGAACCTTGGTTTACAAAAGAAATTGTACCTCTTGTTAAGCGGAAGAGGGAGGCTTATGTGACATTGAGACGAGATGGTTCAGATGAGGCGATGGAGAGTTACAGATTAGCGAGGAAGGATTTAAAGAGAGAGTTAAGAAGAGCAAGGAGGGGACATGAGCAGTCATTAGCAGGTAGAATCAAGGAGAACCCTAAAGCTTTGTATAGGTATGTGGGGAATAAAAGGATGAGGGTAAGAATAGGGCCAGTCAAAGACAGAAGTGGGAAGTTGTGTGTGGACCCTGTGGAGATCGGAGAGGTGCTAAACAAATAGATGTTTGAGGCAGGTTCTTTACTCAGAGAGTGGTAAGGGTGTGGAATGCCCTGCCTGCCAATGTAGTTAACTCAGCCACATTAGGGGCATTTAAACAGTCCTTGGATAAGCTTATGGATGATGATGGGATAGTGTAGGGGGATGGGCTTAGATTAGTTCACAGGTTGGCGCAACATCGAGGGCCGAAGGGCCTGTTCTGCGCTGTATTGTTCTATTGTTCTATGTCTATGTTCTAATTCCTCAATTTGCGCGACAAAGTAATACCGGATATTATACAGCTCAATTTTTAAAAATCACTTCTCAGTATAGATTATCGAAAACAAAAGCAAATTGATAATAACCTATTAGTCACGTAGAACTGTTAACTACAAATTATCAGTACTCACTTTGAATCAGTAGCTTCTGTAAATTATGATGGATTTGAAGTGTAGCAGGCAGGTAATTGGATAGCACAAGTGAAGTCACCGATCCAACAAGAATAAAAATCCCTGATGCCCATCTATGTATTGTAACCTAACTTTGAGATCATTAAATCTAGCTAATCTGAAGTCCTGTTTTCATTGGAAAATTCGAGCATAATGTGAGGGATTTAAAAGAGCCCTTTCCCCTGTAAATCATGTAGGAATAAGGACCTACATAATTTCTCCAAACCAAACGAAGCATTTTCAAAGTCTCAGGAAGATAACAAATGAACTAAAATGGTCATAGGTGAGAAGGGAAAGGCTCCATATGAATTATGTCTCAACCTGACTGCCAATAAATAATTCATTATAGAACCTACCAGCTTGGGAAGCAAAAAAACAGTTTTGATCGTTAAGACTTTGAGTTAACTCACAACTGACTATTAGTCCCATTCAGCAGTCAATCAAAAAGCAATTATGTAAGTCATTTATCTCATCACTAGTTCCAAGACTTTCAAACACTTTGAAAAGTAAAAACTACTCTCCCCAATCAATTGCAAAGGTACAAGAAGAGCCGAGCATAACTCCATTACAGCTATGTTTTTGTTTGGCTGAATTAACATTTTACAGAACCAAGGAATGATCTAATCATATGGCAAAACAGCTCTGGAGGTCTAGGTGACCCGTTCTCTCATTTCAGTATTCTGTCCCCTTTGGGTCGAGAGATTAAATGGAAAGGTTTAAATCAAATTCGATGGAACTACCTGCAATCAATTTTGTTTCTACAATTCACGTTCTGACTTTGTTGTCTGCCTGCTGTCCCTTAAAAAGTGAAGAGGTTCATCAGTTTGTTGGACAGACAAAAAGCTTTTGCTACCATTTCACAATTTTTGACAACGGAAACATTGAGGAAACAGTAATGGAATAGCCAGCTGTGTCTCAGGCATAAATGTGGTAGATTCATAGGAATATCTTAAGTGTGAAGCCATAAACTAGATGGTTAGCACTTAAGATAATCACATAACTTTCTTGGCAAAATTTCAAAATTATGGTGGAATTGCTCAAAATACTAGCAACATTGTAGAACCAAGATTTAAATAGCTGGATAAGAATTGATACCAATTTGCATACGCAATATGCACAAATCATGGGAGGTGACAGCCTAGCGGTAGTATCGCTGCACTGATAATCCAGAGACCCAGGTAACGTTCTGCGGTCCCAGCTTCAAATCTAGTCACGGCAGATGGTGGAATTTGAATTCAATAAAAATCTGGAATTGAGTCTAATGATAAGTGTGAAACCACTGTCAACTGTTGGAAAGACCGATCTGATTCACTAATGTCCTTTAGGGAATGAAACTGCCATCCTTACCTGGTCTGGCCTACATGTGACTCCAGACCTGGAGCAATATAGTTGACTCTTAACTGTGACAATTAGGGATGGGCAATAAATGCTGGCCTAGCCAGCGAGGCCCATACCCTGTGAATGAATGAATTTTTTAAAAAAGCCATTCAGCCTAAGTAGTCTCTAAGTGTTTACATTCCACTTATGTCTTCTCCCAGCTTTTCTCATCTAAATTTATCATAACCATCTTTTCTATCTTTTTCTTCAAATGCTCATACTTGTTCCAACCACTCTGCATGGAGGCAAAAGCCACATTGTCACCACACTCTATGTAACCAAGTTTCTTCCGAATTCAGTATAGGATTTCTTGGTTATAGGGGTAAAAGGTACTGCAGATGCTGGAGAATCCGAGATAACAAGCATGGGGCTGGATGAACACAGCAGGTCAAGCAGCATCATAGGAGCAGGAAAACTTGA
>JAHRHZ010000031.1:6555280-6566108 GCA_024137785.1 Ginglymostoma cirratum
GAAATCAGAGAATCTCTGATTTCTGATGAAGGGTTTAGGCCCGAAACATCAAGTTTTCCTGCTCGACCTGCTGTGTTCATCCAGCCCCATGCTTGTTTTCTAGGATTTCTTGGTGACTATCTTACGTCATGGCTTCTATTTAAGCTCTTACGCAGAAGAGGAAGCATTATATCTGCATTCATTTCTACATCCATTCAAAATTTACTAATTTCATAGTCAGTTATTTGCAAACAAAGGTACAGTTTAGAAAAGTCATTTTGGTTTGAAAAAAGCTTAGACAAAATCAATTAGTAAATTTAAACCTGCGAATGGACCTTTATTTTCTTCCTCCTTTGTGCAACTGTTAACTATTTACCTCAACATCATGCTCCCACTGATGCCATCCAGTTAGACTGTGGAAACAACATAAATAAGCTACCAGTACTCATGAGATGGAAAGATGCTGTATCATCTTAAATCAGTTAGAAAATTTATGACATTAAAATATTAATAAGGGACATTAAATTTTGACAGAAAGCTACAATGAGTCAGCAGCACCTTCCAATACCAACAAAGACATGAGTTTATACTTGTGCATAATTCATGGTACTTGTTCAATAGTGATTCAAGCACACAAATTAGCAATCTGTTTCATGGCTATCACTACTGGTTTTTGACATGTGTCCTCTGATGACGTGACAACCACCATGACATTTGCACCATAAAACCTTACAAAACTTGTGAAAAAACAAGGTGAATGGGCTCTGATAAATTGTACTGAAAACAGTAAAAGTGAGTTCCTAGTAGAATGTTTATGGCCCATGTCTAATGACCCAAGGGAAGCTTGAGATAGATCCTCTGTTTGAACTTCTGAAACTTATGTGAAAATGATCCAGACTTCTATAAAGGTGGAATTTTCAAGAATTTGACTAACTGGTGACATAGGAAAGATGACACATGTCCAAGCTGAAAAGAAGCAAATCTTGGAACTGATGACATTGCTATGCATCTGCTACATGTTTCCTCTCATTTGAAAGCAATTTCATAAAGTTAAAATATACCAATGCAGTATTGTGCTGCAATTGAAACTAACATAGCTGTAATATTTAACTGTTTTTCAGGAGATAAAATGTATCGACTGAGCTGCAAATTAGCCTATTATTGTTGATTGTTCTGTGTTTCTCAGCAAATAGTTTATCCTTTGTGTATGTACAACAGGGCTAATTAATTTCTATTTCAACCAGAATACTACCTAATACAGTTTTATTCGGCAGTCCAAGAAATAGGGTTTCATTCAACAACTTTACTGAAAACAATTGTATTGATTTAATATTTACAACATACACCAATCACTTCACAAAATTTAAATAATTTAGCGTCTCATTACTTGATTAGTTTTTCACTCCCAAAATCTCAATGCAGTATTACACAAATGAAGGATTTTCCTCATGCAAAATTTCTAAATCCACGTCTAAACTGCTGAGGGCTTTCACTCCTTTGCTCACTGATTAGTATGGATTGCATAGATGTACAACGAAAAGGGAATAAATATTCAATATAAATGTTAAGAAATTCAAAAAGTTTAACACAAGCAGCTATGCAGCCTTTCACAAAGGTTTGGACCAAGGAAGATGTCTGTTCAATGGTCCTAAATCAATTATTGAGTTCAGTAGCAGCTTAGCTTTGAATCAAGTAGACAGGTGGGCCAGGCAGGATGCAATTATGCTACCTTTGCGAAACAGACCGACAATTTTAATAGAATGGCTTCACAAACAGGAGATGACGACCTCCAAAGTGTACGATACAAGACAAGACATGACCACTTAGGTGGATCAGCTTAAGATAATGACCCACAAAGTTAAAGTCCGTTCGACCTAAATGTCCAAATTACTTACTTCCCAAATAAACATCATTTTGAGTAGTGGCCTTACTGTAGGTATTGATGTGTTGGAGTTCACTCTCCTCAGCCGTCGTTGCATTAAATCATATTCCATTTCGTTGACCTCAGTCTTCAGCTTCTCCAGCTTTTGCTTTTCCAGGTTTAGCTCTTTTAGTAATCGCTCCATTCGAGCTCTCTGATGAAGCAATAGTGCTAAAGACACATTGTAAAAATCAGTCGAGAACAAAAAAAGTCACATCTAGATTAGTCAGACAACTATATTAGGTAGCACTAAGTAGAGAAATGACCCTGGTTAAACCAAGGTTGACAAGGTTAGATCAACTATTCTCCTTAAGTATCTCTTCTCACTGACAAGGAAATGCTGAAAAAAGTAGTTGCCTATTGTCTGTGAATCAAGCATGCAGCATAACAAGTATATCAAGATGCGAATTTTCTTTGTACATTCAGCATTCATAATAAAGATAATATTCAAAGGCTCACTTTGCATTGAGCAGCGTATTTACTTTCAGCAGATTATTTATAACCCTCTTTACTGACAGCACAGCTAAATCAGCAATTCTTGCCAACACAGACTACAGTGGGTTTATAAAATGATTAAGACTCAACCAATCCCACAGGAATATACTATAAACTACTGCATATGTAAACAAATAATAATCTAACTCTACAATCTCTTAAGCACTGCATCCTGATAAACTTTCACAATAATAGTCACACAAACAGGCCATATATTTAATTATTCATGACAATTAAATTTGCAAAAGCGTTAAATCTGGTCATGTTATAACGTGATTTACAAAACGAAGTGAGAAGCTTTAATGTGAAGACTTAGTTTTAAGACTGAAATGGTCTAATTTGTATCTGAACTTCTGATCCTGTATTTACTATTCATTCTTGCCCAAATACAAATGAAATGCAGATATTCCATTACAAAAGTACTAAACGCCAAAAACACACATTAGGATTGCTATAGAGTAGCAGCTGAGAGATAATCAGAAAATTAGTGCCACGATCCAAAGTAAAGCACAGAATTTGATGCATTATAACTTAGTCTAATTAAACAATGCGTAATCAACAAAGTATATAATCATAGAAAGACATAAAACAGAAAGAGTTTTCAGCCCATCATGCCTGCATCAACTATTTAATACCAAGTTTTCCTATTAGTCCCTCCTCTTTCCCCCACAGCCCTATAAATACTTTTTCTCCATATACTTAACAGGTGTAGGATGTGTGACGGTCAAGTGAGACACTGAACTACATAACTGAACAGTTATTTCCACCTCAATGTCTGTAATCTTAGGTCAGGCGCAGTGCAATAGGTACTCCATACTCTACAAAGATCAAACAATCTACAAAACAGGTCTACTAAATTACTCGTAACGTTGGGACTCAAAGAGTTGGTGCTCTTTTACACACCGTAAGCAAACACAAAATGGTTTTAAAAAGCTCTGGTGAAATCAGCGGAGGTGCATCTCGAAGTTAGAAATAATAACTAAAATCTTGACAATTGCTTCAGTAGAAAAAAAAACGCTGAAACTCAAAACCCAGAGAGTGGATGGGTGGTGGAGAAGATCAGCCAAATGCAGATAATAAGACAGGAATAGCAAACAACACTGGCCAACCAGACTTAATCTTCCAAACTGCATATTTTCTCCAATTTTATGCTTTCCGACCATCACAGCCAAATAATTGTCATTCAAAATTATCTATACTCATTTAAAATAATTAACTTACATCTCCTTGATGAAACCCTAAAATAACTCCTATTTAATTAGTGAAGGTGAACTTGGAGTGCTAAACTCACTTTGCCAGAATTAAAATTATCACGCAACAAATGTTCTTCCAACTGTCAGGTTAAATAAAGTTATACAAGGTTAGACAGAATATATCAGGCGATCTTCAGCATTCTCCCTTCTAAAAAACACACCTGATGGGCATTAAGTGAGGATGTCAAAGTATACAGAACAATGGCAGTTAAGTGGGCCAAGATACAGTTAAGCCATGGTCTGATTCAACAGTGGAACTTGCTTGAGAAGGGATGAAATGACTTAGAATCCCCATCATCCTCTAACTAATTTTCCAGCATAAAATGAGGTAATCTCTTAGCAACAGTTTAGTCAGTGCATGAACAAAAATTGCTTTGACTGAATACCCAAACAAAACAGTCTAACACGTTGCCCTAATATTGATCTATGCTATTAATAACTGCAACAATTTCTGAAATAACTCAGGCTACTACAAACCTATGAATTTTATTCCCAATTTACAATGAGAGAAATTACTACCTAGTTGCAGCATATATCCAAAACATCAAGCAACATATTGCCTATTTCATTCGCATGGAGTAAAATCACATGAGGCAACTCAAAATTTAACATGTATTCTTACAATACAATGCAGAAAAATACCAAAGTTTACTGAAATCATACGGTACCTTGAGTATAAGCATAGTCATCTGACCCTGAACTCGATTTTCTCCGCTGCTCCTCATTCCGTTTATTGACACTAGATCCTGTTACTGCGGATATTGGTTGTATGGGTTCTGGGGCTCCTGGATGCTCTCCATGGCAGTCAACTAAATTCAAGATGCTCCCAGGGTCAAAAGTAGGTGATGCCACACCTCTTGAAATTGAAGGTGGTCTGTTTGGCGAAACTGTAATTTTGAACGTATATTTAGTATTTGGCTGCGTTACAACCACACGAGGAGAGTTCACTTGGTTACTGCCAGCAGTTGTAGACCTAGGTCGTGATGGTTGATGATGAATATACGTGGGTGGTACAGTATACACTGGCTGTGGTTGGACAACGCTCATCTGTCCAGACATTCCTCTTGATGGTGAGCCAGAAGGTGAATTGGTGGCAATATACAGCGTAGGCTGACTCCGTAAAGCAGGTTGACTACTTACAGGGGATGAACTTCGTGTAATGTTGACACCAGGTCTTTGGGGTGTTTCCAATTTGATTTCTATCTGATTTTTCATAGGACCTTTGGACAATCCAGACATGGAATAAGGGATATAGGATAGTGATTGACTGCCTTGCTGTGGATAATTCTGTGGAGGCTGGTATGGAAGGTGCGTCATTGTAGGAGAACTAATAGGCATGAAGACATGTGAAGTTTGATGACCTTGTTGGTTGGCTTGTACTTGATGCTGGGGAGAACTGTAGGGCGAGCTGAACTGTGATGGAGGAGGCGAGCGAAATGCTTGCTGAGGAAGCGGAGGTTGCTTGGGAGAATACTGAGAAGGTTGATAGGTCTGCTGTGGTTGATAAACGGGTGGAGGATGATGATTATACTGTGGAAGAGGACACTGACTAGAAGTCCAAGCTGTGTTCTGAGGAGTCTGTCGTCCAGATGCTGGCCTAATGTAAATAGAATTACCAATCCCATAGGGAGCATTCTGCATCTGTGATGGACCACCATGTATGTGCAAAGCAGTAGGAGTAGTCTGACCAGATGGCACATTCTGTGACAAGGTTACGGTAATAGGGTTCATAGTGTACCGAGGTATGGGCTGATATGTTGGAGAAAGACCTTGCATAGGTGATGTGTTCATGCCTGGTTGGAGGGACGATGGCTGTTGAGACTGCGGGGGAGGCGTACCTGTATTCCGTCCCTGGTCATTTACAAAGAAAGGGTTGTATCCAGATGGATTAGCTACAATTGCAGGGGCAGAATGTGGCTCCTGTATAAGTCGCACAAGCGGTTTACCACCTCCACGCTGAGGATCAATGTGGCCATCACTTGTGCTGTGGACCAGCGTTCGACCCCCATTGATTTGGCCACCATCCCCTGCCTGGTATGTTGCTGGAGGCTGGATACCCAGATTAATCTGCAGCATGTGGTTCCTGCTCACTCTGGCGTCATCAGGGCTGTGGTACTCCCCATAAAGGTATTTGCTGCTTTCTTGGGCAAGTGCCAAGCAACAGGCTTCCAGATTATTGTTATTCTTAATTTAAAGAGAAATTTAAAAATAAGTTATGTTGGTTTTACTGCAGCTTAAAAGTAAGACTTGGACAATTTCAAATACGGAAACTTTAAAATGAATCCAATGTGCAAGAGGAAAATATTGGTCAACCGATATAATAAAGCCTAAAATCATTGGAGTTATTACAAGTACTATACAATGCCACGATGAGAAAGACAGTGCACTAGCTATTCCATTTTGCTAAGTAGCAAGGAAATGTCAAGTTATTTTAAATTGTGACAAATACTATAATTCTAATTATTGAGAAATGAGAAGTAGACTTTTGAGGATGCATTTTCAATAGTCCAGCCATTTAGAGTCAGAATACAGATCAAACAGGAAGAAACAAAAGCCACTTTGCACACACTACTCTGCACTACACTGGGCTCACACTACTTATTGCTGTGAATAGCTTTAAATCCCAGTTTACCAACACCCACAGGATGTAGAGACATTGTGGGAAAAAAAAGCTTTCTCTGAAATAGACATTAACATTGCACTTAATGCATTTTCTGCACTTTTTTGAAGGGTGTGTCTGTGACAAATGAATGCTGGCAAGCCTTGGTACCTTGTTATAAAAGCTATTCTTCACTTTCAATATAAACAGTGCATGAAAGTGGACTATTTAATTTGTATGGGCTTGGGTGTGAGAGGGGAACAGACATTACAGTCAAGTCCTATATTAGCCATACAATTGGCAGAATGGGTGGAGAGCAATTTGGAATAGGTTTTTCTCCTCTCATCCAACTAGGGACTAGTTAAACACACTGACTGAGATCAGCTAAATTAAAGGAGGAGTCAAAGTTCAATTTAATCAATGCTGGTCAAATCTTATCATAGGGGTGCAGTGCTTCATTGCACCATTGGCAAGTGCCATCTCTGCAAAGCAATGGAAATGGGAAATGGAGCACGAGTTCATGTTCACTCTACAGCATGTTCAAACTACAAAGACTCAGGCTCGAAGAAAATCTAATACGACTCTTAAACTACCGTAATGAACAGTGCAAAGTTTATACTGGCCAGCAAATCATAACAACAATGTTTTGAGGATCACAATTATACAGGTTGATATTATGATTTACAAACAATCGTAACTTCTTTTCCTGAATAATCACAATTTAATTTTAAAGAATTGGTTATTCAAAAATCAAAACTTATATTCTTCATGCTCGTATTTTGTCCCTGCCATACATCAGTAGTACTGTATAGCATATCACGATCTGATGTTCAGGGTTACCATGGTGGCAAGATATACGGGTGATTCAAACAAACAATCTTCAGAAGGATGCAATGCAGTTTTTAGTAGCCCAGACTTAGATTCCAATTATTCCAGAATGATGGCTCATCACCATCACCACAGAAAGAAGACAAAGCAAAATTAATATGGACAGTTTTCATTCTAACCCTGGTAGACGTGATTCTACTGCACAAATTAGACACTATTCAGTATGATATTACAGGTTTTCTGGAGGACATTACGGTGTGGATTTTGTTCCTATTCATTCATGATATTTGGGTATTACTGGCTGATTTGCTGAAGACCATTTAAGTGTAGGTATACCCGCAAGGATATTAGGGAGGGAATGCCAGGAACTTCAACCAACAACACTGAAGGAACAGCAATATATTTCCAAATCAGGATGGTCAGTGGCTTGGATGGAACTTACAGATAGTGGTGTTCCCATGCATCTGTTGCACGTCCTACTAAATGGTAGCATGTATGGAAGGTGCTGTCAAAACAGGCTTGATGAATTGCTGCAGTGCATCTTGTGGACGGAACACCCTGCTGCTCCTGAATATGGTGGTGGTGGTGGTGGGGAGTGAATATTTCTTGATATGGAGCCAAACAAACAGTTGAATGGTGTCAAACTTGAGTGCTGCTGCAGCTGCTACCATCCAGATAAGTGGACAGTATTCCCTCACACTCCTGACTTGTGCCCTAGAGTTAGTGGACAACATTAGGGAGATAGAAGGCAAGTTACTCACTGCAGGATTCCTGGACTCTGACCAGCACTTGGAGCCACTATATTTATATGGCTAGTCCAGTTCACTTTACACACCCCCAGGATGTTGGCATGGAAAGATTTAGTGATGCTACTGAATTTCATGGGGGCGATGATTTAATTCTCTCTTGTCGGAGACGATCATTGCCTGGCACTTGTGTGATGTGAATATTACTGGTCATTTGACAGTCCAATACCTGGATATTGTCCACAGCTTGCCTCATTCGGACAGGGATTGCTTCAGTATCTGAGGAGTCACAAATGGAGCTGAAAATTCTGCAATCAGTGAACGTCCCCACTTCTGACCTCTGATTGGAGGGAAGGTCATTGTTGAAGCAGCTGAAGGTGGTAGAGCCCAGGTTACAACGCGGAGGAACTCCTGCAGAGGTGTCCTGAAGCTCAGATAACAGACTTCCAATAACCGCAATCATTTTATATGTTATGTATGACTCCAATCAGTGGAGAGATCCCTCCTCTTCCCCCCCCACCTTGCTTTCCACTGATTCCGGTTTTGCTCGGCCTCTCAATGCCACACTGTGAAATATGCATTCTCACCTCAAATGCCGATTTGATGTCAAGGGCTGTCACTTTCACCTCTGGAAATCAGCTCTTTTATCCGTGTTTAAACCAAGGTTGTAATGAGGTCAAGAGCTCAATGGCCCTGGCAAAACTCAATGAGCAAGATATTGTTAAGGAAGTGTTGCTTGATCGCACTGTTGATGATATCTTCCATCACTTTACTGATTATCAAGAGTAAAGTGACAGAGTAATAGTTAGCAGGGTTGGATTTGTCTGCTTCTTGTGTACAGGACATACCTGTACAATTTCCGCATTGTTGGGTAGATGTCAGTGTCATGGCTGCACAAGAGCAATACTAAAAGATGGCACACTAAATGATACAGTATTTAGTGATTATTTAAGGATGAAGTTATGTACTGGGCGGCTTTTAAAATAGCACCTGGCCAAAACTGTACCAATCCAGAATACCTGGTATTACCATTAGACACACAAAAAAAAAGGAAAACAAACCTTAATCTCTCTCAATAGCAGTTTTCTTTGTACCAGGATCAATTGAAAGATTCCCTTTGCCCTACAGGAGGGCAGAAAAGATACGACGAGATAATTGTGTAGGTTTGTCTACTTATGTGAAAGATTGGTCAAAATGAATTTCTTGAAAAGATGATCACTGGTAAACATCCCACATCGACTGTGAGATTTTCAGAGTAAATTCCTTGGTATCAAGTCGTACAACTTCATGAGTACGACAACTTCATAACATGTTAATTTAACAAATGTACAGGATGGATGTTTTAGTTATCAATTGCTGCTTTTTGTCGCATAGATAACAGTTCTACAAATGATACAATGCGTCTTATAAACCATCTTGGTTGTCACTACATTAAAGTATTCTCTTCAAATTCAACAATATAAAACAAAACACAATCAGTGTCTGCCATCATTGTCACGTAATAGCAATACCAGCATGGATTTTAACCCTGAGGTGTATTCCTCCAAAGGGTGAAAAGCAGGTGGCTCATTGTTTTGAGATTGGGGAATCCAGAAGAATAAATTCCCCTGAAACTCCAGCAGGCATTTGTTCCAGGGTAATTTTATATTCTTTTGTAGACAAACAGGAGGCTGGGAGAACACAGCAAGCCAGGCAGGATCTGAAGGAAAGGAGCAGTCAACATTTCGGATATTACCCTTCTTCAGGACTGAATGTGGGGCTGGGGGGAGCTGCAGATAAAGAGAGGAGGGAAAGGGGTTGCAGAATGGCAGTGATAGATGGGCAAGGTAGGTACAACCTGGTCGGTCGATGGAAGAGATGAATCCGTGGTGGAGGGGAGGGTCAGTAGGTGGAATGGAAGGGAGGAGGTGGGGTTAGAAAGGGAGCTAAGGGATGGGTGAGAAGGTTATATGAAATTAGAGGACTCAATGTTGAGTCGTCCAGGCTGTAGGGTGCCCAGATGGAAGATAAGGTGTTGTTTCTCAAATTTACGTTCTGAATTACTGTGACACTGGAGGATGCTGAGGACAGTCATGTTGGAGGGGAAGGGAGAGGAGTTGAAATGGGTGGTGACCAGGAAGTTAGGCTGGCCATTACAGGCCAGGTGAAGATGCATGGCGGTCCTATTCACGGGTAGCAGGAATGCAGGCTGGAGGTTGTTCAGGCAGGGAAGCCTACCATAAAGGTTGCAACAGAGAAGCACTGGCAGATTCAAGTGGTGATTAGGCAGGAATGGGAATGGGGTTACTTGCGATCATTGATAGCAAATTGGGATGGTTTAGTGAGAAGCTTGTTGGAACTCTTCCTGGCCCATAGCAGTGCTGTAAAGGTAATTACCTTGAGAATGCAACTCTTCACACTTCCTTTCATGATCCAGGTTTACTAAGGTCCAGAAACCTGACTGACATGAGTCAAAAAAGAAACCACGCAGCTTCATTATCATACTTAATCAACCATTTTGTCTCATTTGAGCAGATAGGTCTCTTCCTCTATCACCTCTTTATTAAAATCAGATGCAGAGGAACTTGGCTCCTGTTTTGGATTTTTAAAAAAATTAAGCTCTGGTTCAAAAACTACTTGTATCTTTTGTTATGATTCAGTCCATTGTTCTCAAATTAACTATCTTTACAAAGCAAAAATGACATTACTCTTCATTCACTGTTGCTGGGTCAAAACTCTGGAACGCTATTCTTAACAGCACTGTGGGTGTATCTGCATTCAGTAAAGACAGTGGTCTAAGAAGGAGGGTCACCACCACTTTCTCCAGGGCAATTGCGGTGGGCAATGAATGGTGACCAAGGCAGCAATAACCACATCGAGACCAAATTTAAACAAATTGTTGGAAAGAAAGTTGGGAGGGAATTACAAAAGAGCACTGATACTTCACATGAGTGGCGTGGGGGGGGTGGGGAAGGCAGCATGGAATGGCAGATGGAGAAAATGTGTGAAAATTTGAAGTTGTGAACTT
>JAHRHZ010000031.1:6571108-6623201 GCA_024137785.1 Ginglymostoma cirratum
CCTCCCCCTCTCTCCCTATTTATTTCAGAACCAACTTCCCCTCCCCCATTTCTGATGAAGGGTTTAGGCCCGAAACGTCAAGTTTTCCTGCTCCTGTGATGCTGCTTGACCTGCTGTGTTCATCCAGCCCCATGCTTGTTATCTCGGATTCTCCAGCATCTGCAGTACCTTTTATCTCTGATACCTTTATGTACCACTTCAACAGTTCCTTCATATGTAATATTTGCAATCGGATCTGCAAAACAAGATTAGGCTATTACACAGAATCAACCCTAAACTAGTTTTAGATGGCTAGTTAGCATTTAAAAGAAAAACTGCTTGTCAAGCCACTGGAGTCCATATGCCAATCAACCAACATTCTCATACAGTATAAATGTTGATTTCTTCCATAAATTGGAATTCATACAAATTGTCCTGATGAGTGCAAGGGCAAAAAGCTTTGCAAACATTTGTCTTTTTTCATCAATATTTAAATTAATCAACATTCATTTGTAATAACAGGTGAATCCACTACCGCTCCTCATCACCATTGCAGGAAGGATAGAAAAAGCTGTTTTTCCAGTCTATCCAAGTACTGCAACTGCAATCCTTCATCCTTGTAACCATTATAGTCAATCTCTGATGCCTCTAACTCCTTCCTAAATGTGTGCTGCCCAGAATCAGCCACAATGGGGATGACTCCAGAGGAGTCTGGTTGATGCATGCAGTTAAGTTACAATATGGAATAAAATGAACCACAATCAGACTGCAATCTCATTTTATTCAATTTTTAATAATGTGATATGGAAATGCTCACAAATGATACTTTCATAGCTCCACCTCGCCAAAAATATCAAAATCTTATTTTGTCAAGATTTTTTTAAAATCTCAAAATTGGAATCATGTCATTGTACTCATTTAACAAGCGGATTTTCTTATAATTGCCAACTAGCCAGAAACAGAGAGCTAAGTCAGTAGGCTACAATTATGATTTGGCAAACATCTGGAAGTAAAAACAAATGGAGTAACTTCTTGTGATTGACTAAGCCAGTGAAATTACCATTTGGGCCCAACTAACGTCAAAGTGCAACTATGTTTAATTTTAATTATGTTCTCAGAGGATGAAAAGAAAAACTACGTTCCACTGACAAATTCTGCACTTTTTTAAAAAAATAGAATCCCTACATTGTGGAAACAGGCCCTTCGGCCCAACAAGTCCACACCGAACCTCAGAGGATCCCACCCAGACCCAAACCCCCAGCAAGCCACCTAACCTATATTTTAGTTAATTGAGTCCAAACAAAACATAACCAAATGTAACACATCGTAGTTCAATTTACTAAAAAGGAAGCAGCCGTCAAAGGTGTAAAGAGCATGGAGGTGGCAAGTTTGTGATTGCAGTTTATGAAAATACATTTATAATTATTATTAGAGGCAAGCTATTTCATTTCTCCCAACAGACAAATCTCATTACCTACAATATTTAATAAAGTTATTTCAAATAAAATCCTGCAGCAACAAGTGTTGAAATCAACTTTTCAAGACTAACTTCTTCATCAAAAAGGGGATCATTTTCGAGTGACTGAAATCAAATCACCTTGTTATCACAGTGTTATTCTTTCGTGGAATCTGGGCTTTGCTGGCACAGTCAGATTTTGTTGTTAATCCTTTAATGGAGTAGTTTGTTGAGCCATTTCAGAGGGTAGTTAAAAATCAGCTCCATTTCTGTGGATCTGGAGTCACACGTAGGTCAGACCAAGTACAGATGAGAGGTTTCCATTTCTCAATGACATTCGCAAACCAGATGGGTCCTTGTGACAATCGATGACATTATTATGTGGCCACTATTACAGATCTTATGCATTGAACTTAGATTCCACCAGCTGCCATGACAGAATTTGAATCCATGTACTCAAAGCATTAGCCCAAGTCTCTGGCTTACTCATCTCATGACATTACCATTACACCATTACACCATTAATTCCCCAGAGTTGTTTGGTCAGAGAGTACTCCCACCAACCCTGTCCTAAAAAAGCTAAAGGTATTCACGGAGAAGTAAGGAATTTAACATCTGGCTTCAGTGTTGTACTATGCTCTTATTCTATCAAGTAGGTTTGAATCAGGGTGACAGCTTGACCTTAGTGGCAATCTTGTGGTAAGTCAGGGGTTGATCTGCACCCAAGGCGTAAATAAAAAAATAATTTTTTTGCTAAAGGTTGGGGATTACTTTTATGCAATAACTATTACTCAAATAAACAGGCAGTCACCACTTAAAGTTACGGTTGCACTCCCGACAATCACAACTTTAAGTGAATCATCGGTTCCTATTAGGATAAATGTTAAAATCAGAGTTGGATTCCTTCAGGCATTTTTGCCAGAAAGGCAGCACGGTGGCTCAGTGCTTACTGCTGCTGCCTCACACCATAGGGTTGATTCCAGCTTCAGGTGACTTTCTGCGTGGAGTTTGTACATTCTCCCCGTGTCTGCGGGGGTTTCCTCACACAGTCCAAAGATGTGCAGGTTAGGTGGATTGGCTATTCTAAATTTCCCATAGTATCCAGGGTGGGGGGCTTGGTCTGGTGGGATGCTCTTCGAAGGGCCAGTTTGGATTTGATGGGCCGAATGTAGGGATTCTATGAAATGAAATGAAAATGTACCATATATGAAATAGTGCACATATAGGAACTACTGTACCATACATTGTATAGCACTGTGTATTCTATTTGAAATAACTTTACAAAATAAAATGCAATGAATATCAAAGAAATACAATTTTTCCAAAAAAAATTAAACTATACAAACTCTATCTTAGAACTTCTGCAGCAAATGCACCTACCAACTTCTGCCACTAGGTGGGACTCTTCAGTTAAAGTTCACGATTAAAATGAGAAAATGGGCTCAGAGATGAAGGTGAGTGCAGCCTGAAGTAAGAGGGAGGCGAGGCCAGTTTGAGGCGGGTTGGAGGCAAGTCCACGGGAAAGCAAAAATTTAATTTAAGTTGCACGTGATCCTTAACCAAGAGTTCAAAGTTTTGAGCCAGAAAGTCAAATTCAGCAGTGATGGCAAGATTCAACATAAACTCTCCCAACTCAGTATGAGAACCAAAAGGTAAACTGGACAAAACGTCACATCAGAACAACCAGAGATAATCTACTGTGAACAATCTGACTATGTTCATAGCGCAGCATCGAACAGCAAAATCAGGAAATGTAGGTCTCAAGACATTTCTACCGAACAACTCAAGAAAATCTCCGTAGTAACAGTAAATGTCAGAGTTATTTTGTTTTAATTAATTATTTGTATGCCTGCACATTTCCCAATTATGGTGAGCATTTCTGGCTGACATTTTGATTAGTAAGGGAATCAAAGATTAGGGGGAGAAGGCAGGGGAATGGGGTTGAGAAATACATCATGGCAGAGCAGACTCAATGGGTCAAATGACCTTATTCTGTTCCTATATCTTATGGTCTTATGAGAATTTCATTGGGTCTTTGATAAACTTCATATTCAAATTCTCAACAGTAGAAATGTGCTTCTTTTTAAAAACATCTACATTCCAACCTCTACAAACAGGAACAAGTATGAAACTAGTCTGTTGGGTAAGACTTGATACTTGCAAAACAGGTTGACAATACTGCAAGAGTTATCTACAGGACAGGTTTAACTTCACAGACATCCACATTCAAAGACTGCAGTGAATCATCTACCTGCCTCAATCCTAACAAGTGATCTCAGAAAGGTTGATTCACAAAACACCTACAGTTTCGGACTACTTGAATGCATTCCTACGTCAGAAAAAAGCTTTAGCATCTGTTTTGAAGGTGGCCCTGCAGGAGGCTTGGCTAATCAAAATGGCTATGGTTAAATTCACGAAATCGTACTTTTAACAAAGAGCAAATAGCTGACTGAACTAATCTCTGTGTCCGTAAAAACTAAATGACCTAAGGTGGGTCACAAAAGCTATCAGGGGTCCCTATACAGAGTTATACAGATGAAATGTTGAAGAAGATTCTTAATTTTCCATCACTGTAAGGGTTACTTACATTACTTTTATGCAGGCATTGAAGTAAGATGTAGAAAGAATGCAGAGCAGTATTAACAAAATAATACCAAGAATGAGGGAGTTCAATTATGTCATGATATTGCAGAAGCTGGGATGATTCTCCTTAAAATTGAGAAACTTTGAATACTTCCATTAGGGCTTCCCCTAAGTTATGAAAGGTTTGATACAGCAAGCAAAATGACCCTTGGCAGATAGGCTGGTGAGCAGAGATCTTAAATTTGATATAGGTGGCAAAAGTGAGAAATGTTTTCACACAGAGGGTTAAGATCTGGAACACACTACTTGAAGGGTAGTGGAAGCAGAATTCAGAGTCATCTTGAAATGTCGATTGGATAGCGCTATCGTGGATGAAGCAGAGGTATGGGCATAAACTGAAGTGCTGTTTGGGAAAAAAAACAATAATAGAAGTGTGATGAGCCGAATGGCTTACTCCTGTGCCACGCAATCCTATAAGGTTTATCTGTCTTATATTTATTAATTCAGAGGATGTGGGCATCACTGGATAAGCCAGCCTTTACCGCCCATTCCCAATCATTGTTGAGATAGTGGCGGTGAGCTACCTTTTGAACCGCTACAGTTCATGTGGTGTAGGTATACCTACAGTACTGTTAGGGAAGGAGCAACATTCCCGCTGTTGTGGTGTGGAGGATCTGCACACCACAATGACTTCTGATCTGGAAGTGTCTGCTGCACATGAACCTCCAAGGTCCAAGCAACAGCAGGAAAAGTTCAAAGTAATGCAATGAAGGAGTTCTAAGATTTTGACCCAGTAGCATTTAAGAAACAACAATATTTCCAAGACAGACAGATGATCATAGAATCCCTGCAGTGTGGAAACAGGCCCTTCGGCCCAACAAGTTCACACTGAACCTCACAGCATCCCACCCAGACGCCTCCCCCTATAATCCCCTCCTAATCTACACATCCCTGAATACTATGGGCAATTTAGCACGGCCAATCCACCTAGTCTGCACATCTTTGGATTGTGGGAGGAAACCGGAGCACCCAGAGGAAACCCACGCAGACACAGGGAGAATGTGCAAACTCCACACAGACAGTCACCCGAGGGTGGAATCGAACCTGGGTCCCTGGCGCTGTGAGGCTGCAGTGCTAACCACTGGGCCACTGTGGTACCCAAATGGCTTGCAGAGGATCTTGCAGGTGCTCGTGTTCCCATATATGTGTGTGCCTGTCTTTATTGACGATAGCGGTCATGGGTTCGGAAGGTGCTGTTGAAGAAATCTTAGTGAATTTCTGCAGTATATCTTGTCGTTGGTGCACACTGCCATCAGTGGTAAAGGGTGTGAATGCAGTACCAATCAAGTGGGTTTCTTTTGTCCTGCATGGTTTCAAGCTTTCGCAGGAGTTCTCAAGGTAGTGCCCTAAGCACAACCTTCCTCACTAATTCCTTCTATCTTTTAAGTGTGAATGTTCATTAATGTCCACCACAGAAATACTGTGGATACAAGAGAAGGTCAAAGGCTGGGAATTCTGCTACGGGTAACTCACCTCTCGACTCTCCAAACCCTTTCCACCATCTACAAGTACAAGTCAGGAGTGTCAATAATCTCCACCTGCCTGGACGAGCACAGGTCCAACAAGACTTAAGGATCCCATTCAAGGGCAGAGCATTACACTTGAATGGCATCCATTCACTACCCCCACCAATGGTCAGCGGTGTGCATCATCTACACAACACACTGCAGCAACTCACTGAGACTCTTTCTAGACTACTGAACAAATCCACGACCTCCAACACTTAGGAGGACAAGGACAGATAATGTATAGGAATAACACTACTTCCAAGTTCCTCTCCAAGCCACAGACCATCCTGACTTGACATTATATTGTCGTTCCTTCATTCTTACTGGGTGCAAATCCTAGAGCTCCCTTCCTAACAGGACTGTAGATGTACCTACATCACAGAATTTGCAGCATTCAAGGTGGTGATGAGTACTATCTTCTGAAGGGCAATTAGTGATGGGCCTTGCTAGCAACATTCACATCTTGTGAAAGAACAAATTTTAACAACTTTGTTAATATTTCCTTGCTTGCTGCATATCTATAACTTTTTTATAAATACATATAACCTAAACAGTTTTTTTTGGTTCTAATGCACACATCTGCATTTAACCCTGAACTTGCTACACGGGAACAAGCCTTCTGCACGTGAACGGAAAAAAAGAGGGAACATGCGGTCGTGAGGCAAAGGTGGATGTCATGAAGCACACTTGTGGAAACTGAGCCTGACTTTCTCAGGTCACCAACTGATGAGAAAGACAATGGAGGGTCCAAGGGTAGATCTCTGGGAACCGAGGCAACAGATAGCAGGAACAAAAGCCAGGCAATTATTTATCAGTAATTAGGCAAGAATGGAACAAAGCCAGTGCAAACCTAAACAGCTGAATGACATTGAAGAGGCATTAGAGGAAGATAGTGCAGTCAGCCCAAAGGTTGCAGACAGGTTGAGAAGCGCGAGAAAGAGTATTTTACATGTGTTACAAAAATGAATATTGAAAAGCTGTTTCCAGCCACTGAACTATTTTTAGACTCGTGCTGCAAAGTAGACTCAGTATTTGTATTTCTTTTTAAAAGCATAGAATAGAATAGTCCTTCCCCTTAATATAGGCATGCTGTTATAAACACATCTACACTTTTTTTTACAATACATTCCTGGGATACAGAGGCTAGGCAGCATTTACTGCTCATATCTAATTGGTCAAGGGCAATCAACTGCATCGCTGTTGGTTTTGAGTCACGTAGGCCAAACCAGGTAAGGAAGGCAGATTTCCTTTCTAAAAGAACATTAGTGGATCGATTTTTTTTAAAAATGGCAATCGGCAGCAGTTGCACGGTCACCATTAGGCTAACTTTTTATTCCAGATTTTTCTAATTGAAATTTCACCATCATGGTGAAAATTGAACTAATGTTTGAACCGTGGGCGTTGGATTTATAGCCCGGTAACTTTATCACTAAGCAACAGGTTCACACTCAATGGCTACCAAGCACAACAGCAGGAGGCCAAAAACTGACAACTACTTGCAAACAATCTTGAATCTGAAGAAGTTTAAGTGCCCGCACACAAAAATGCACATTGAAAAACTGCTTCCTGCTACTGCACTATTTTTAGACTCAGGCTGTACAGTAGAGTCAATATACACATTTCCTTTAAGAGCTCAGAATAGAATAGCCCTTTTCCTTAATACAAACTTTCACAGGCAATACAACTAAGACTCAACTCGAAATTTGGGAGACAAATACAGAACTTATAGTAATTATTGGTAAGTATGAAAAACAATTGGCTTGGCAAAATAAAAAGACAGCTTATATGAAAAATATGCACTCAGATTTTTTTTTAAAACGTCTGCTTGTTAAAGGGTGCTCAAAACTGACTTTAAAAATATCAAAATCGGTGGCTATTAATTACTAGTCTCAATTAATCAAGAGTTCCAAGATGTAAATGCAATGAGTGAATTATTTTGTATCAGAGAAAGCTACCCCTTCTGTTTCAACTTAAGGCTCTATGGAATTCTTCTGATTCTGTGGAATCAGTTTGCAGTTCCGAACATGAACCGGGCAGCGCCATCTCCGCAACTCAAACCGGGACTACAATCTAGGACTGGTCAAGAGGCTAGCACACATTTGGGTATAATAGCAAATCTTACATGTCAGAGCATAACATTAACAGTTCACAGACCTTTTCTAAGACAAAAGCAAATGTGATGTCATTACGGAGATAAGGAGAAACTTCTTCAGCCAGAGAGTGGTGAATCTATGGAATTCACTGCCACAGAAGGCTGTGGAGGGAAGGGCATTGAATACATTTAAGACTGAGATAGTTAGGTTCTTGACTGTCAAGGGGATCAAGGGTTACGGGGGGAAAGCGGGAGAATGGGTTTGAGGAACTTATCAGCCATGATTGAATGGCAGAGCAGACTCGATGGGCCGAATGGCCTAATTTCTGCTCCTATGTCTTACGGTTAAAATCAGCAGTTTTGTAAGAGACTCGAGGAATTTCTCTCATGCTTTGTTCAACAACAAAACACATGATGCACAAAACGCATCCTTGCCAAAGATGGGTGTTTTTTTCTTTTCTTTTGTTTTTCTTTACCTTTCATTTTATTTATTTATATTAATTTTTAATTTTTTTTCATTCATTGGCGTCATCTTCCTAAGAAGTTTAACTGCTTCAGATTTCCACCTCTGTCTGCCCTATGCTACCCTTACACATTCCACACAGGTCAAACGTACACAATCCATTAGATTCATTCACACATTTTCTCCTCTGCTTCCCTTATCTATGTTGTCTGTCCATCTTTCATTCCAATAATTGTCTCTGCCAGCTGCTCTAATGATGCAGCCAAAACTGGTTTTCTATCTTTGCTGTAATCTAATATTTTTCTCTTCTTCAGCACTTTATTAGTCATTGCATGGGTTATGAGGAAAAGCCTCCTTTATGTTCACATCACGAAAGCATTCAGTTGCACAGTAGGCTCTCGTTGTTTGAGAGGCACATGACATAGACGACAAAACGCGACATCTCAGCATTCGTTTTCTAAGATATGGGTTCAATTTTTTGGTGGGTAACATGCCCTCCATGCTGACAAAGCTGCTCCTAGCAATCTCAATTTTCCTTTGGATGTGACAACCTTCTCCAGCAATGTGAATATTTCTTATTTGTTCCAGGACTTGCCCATTTACTTCAATTTTTATTTTTAGGGTTAAGTCTCTGTTTATCACTGTTGTTTTGGTCTTCTTCACATTTACTCTTGATCCATGTCCCAGGAGCCTCGCTTTCTTTGTTTACAATTCCCTGCAGCGCCTCTTCTGACTCAACAATCAGTGCAGTGCTATTTGCATATTTCAAGTTGTTAACGTTCAACCCATTCACTGAATTGTCGGTCTCTGATGATAGTTTCAGTGCCCAGTTTCAACACTCCTTGGCAAACCCATCTTTTGCATGGGAAGCTGTCTGACACGTTACTATCAAGTCCCATCTGCTGATTAATTCCAGTATAGATTCTAAATTATCTTTTTACCACTCATTAATTTTTAGTCTGTTTAAGCACATGATTGTTTTCTGATAGCGGACTCTATTAAATGCTTTCTCAGTCTATAAAACATACACTCAGATATTTACACTTCTAGGTATCTTTCAATGACTACTCTCGTTAAAGATGACAATAAAACAAAACCAAATCTGAATCTCTTCGTTCCTTTGGCTATGGAACTATGTTTTATACATTGATCATTTCTTTTTCAAAATGGTTTTATAATCAGTTTCATCACATAGTTCACAAGAATGGTTGCATTTTTCCATAAAAATACCGTTTTGCTCCTTCCGCAACTGGAGGAAGCAGCTCTGGTTGTGAGTTCCCACGATCATTATGTGCTGGACCATATTCATGTTTCCTTCCTCCTTTTCCATCCATTCCTCAAGTCTGACAATCATACTGAATGTAGCACACCACAGTTTTTAGAAGCCTGAATGTTATCCAAAGAAGAAACCAAAAATTGCAGGTGCATTCAAGTGACCAGCAACACTGAAAGACATTTCCTCAAAATAAAACATTATATCACTTCCATTCACTTTTACAGTTAAAGGCCAAGAGGAAACAATGTCTTATGTCACAATATAAAGTAGGGAGAGAATAAGGCATTTTTCATCCAAATATCACAACCCGATGCAAAACAACGCTCTGACTGGTTAAAACTCTACTGTGCAGAGTAACACAGTACTTTATGTTCAATGTAGGACAGAAGTAACTTCTAAAAAAGTGAGCAGATTTTTACAATCAAATAACTTTCATTAGAATTGTTTAAGCTAGGAGGTACTATTTAGTGAACTCAGAAAAAAATAACTTGTTGACAATTCTCTTATTTTGTCGTTTTAATCCATATCAAAAGAAACCTCTGAAGCCCCCCATGAACTTATGTGACCTAGAATCATAAATCTCATTTTCTGATTGTAAAGTTTGCAGAGAAACTAGGAACTGACAACCTTTCCCAAAAATTCAAAATTAAACTGCCCAGGTACTTTGACGTTTCTTCACATGTATGCTGCAGCATTCCAGTCTCTGTCTTCTAACTATGATCAAAAGCTTTCAAAGTATATCATTTGAACATATAGGGGGTGTGGGGGACTTACTTCCCAAAACTGCAAGAAAAATAAAAACTGTGAAGTTTCGAACAGTCATTATCAAAAGCGGCTAATAGCTCACCAACCTCATGGCGAAAGCAAGGATGCTGATAAAGACAGCCAGAAGCATCCAACAAAAACCAGCCACATAAACCACCTCAAGCACATTATATAAAGGAAATGCAGCTGCAAAGTAATGTGCTATAATGCAAGCTGGCAACTATTTTGAAACACAAGTTTCCTGTTGGCACTCCTCAAAGGCTGTTGACTTCCTGATGTTGTCGCATACATTAATGATGTCCAGAGCCTTCAGCAGAAATTTGGAAAGCAGATAACAACTGCATTTATGTACTGTCTCTAACATAATAAAACAGCTTAACAGCGTTTTTCTCTGTAGTTTTCACAGACTGGCAAAGCACAGGCTAGCAAAGAGGGCTCAACCTCACTAAATATAAAGGAACTCTTTATTCATTATTTAGCAAAACATAAGCAACATATGTGGCACAAGCATGGGTAATAAAAATGCAAGCACAAGTTTAGGCTCTGTCTCTTAATGCTTTCAGTTCCTAAGCTATTTATCTAAAACATTAACAAAAAAATCCATTCAATAAAAATTGACCACATTAGAGACTTTTTTTTTTGAATAGGGTTAATAGCAACGTGAAGGTAAAGGAATATAATCCGTAAAATGTTTCCTGGTGTTATCAAAATAAACACTAATCATATCTTAGATATGACGCTAGATGTATTAATTGTCAATAATGGTCAGGAAGCATTATTGCCATCTTATAAATAAGTAATTATCAGTGAACTACAGATTAATATATCAGCGCAGTTTTATTACAAAGATAATCTTTTTTCACACATGCCTCATAAATGAATCCATTTTCAAAGGGAAAAAGCAATACTGTCAGACTATTAACGTCTTTCACACTCAAGTGTGATATTTACAACTCGTACTTAAACAAGTCAATTCACTCATGCTTTCCAGGGTACCTCAAGGCAGTGTTAAAAAAATGTTTCTGAGGCAGTAAGGAAATATTAGATTCAGATGACTCAGAAGCTTGATCACAAAGGTGGGTTTTAAGGAGGGGCTAAAAGGAGGAAGGAAGAGAAGCAGAAGTTTTAGTGCTCTGGTCTTCAGAAGCCTGTGGCATTCTTGCTAATTAAGGCATGATTAAAATTGGGAACGCTCAAGGTGTCAGCATTAGAGGAGCACTGATATTTCAGATGGATGTAGAGCTGGAGGAGTTTTTGGCTTTTGCTGTGTTAGGGACAAATTAAGGCAGAACTCAAGACGCTGGTGTGACTTGTGCAGTTAAATCAAACCAGATTTTATTTAATATCCCAATTTGCTTGAAAGTAAATTTACATTCTGCAGATGGTGCATACACTGTTAAAGAGAATGGTTTTGCCATAATGTATACATACAGTACAGTACAAGCTGCATAACGTCAAAGTAAGCTTTTGAAATGTATGTTTAATTTAATGCACACTGGCTTAAACTAGTCTTGCTGCATTCCAATAAATATTCTCAAAGAAAATTTGTTGGACAGTACTGCAAAAGAAACGATTGCCAAAAAAGCAGATGGGCGAATAATAAGACCCAGTGAAGCAGATTCAAATGTAACAGTTACTGGGGCATGATCAGTGCATTACAGTAGACCATTAACTCATAACTGTATTGGTCCCTAGCAGATGAAAGATAAATCATGTTGCTCAACTGTCATGTGAGATGCCTTCAATTTAACAGTTAGTTCAAGTGGTATGCATGTCTGAGGCAAATACTGTCGAACTGGGAGACAAAACAAAGCAAAGATACTGCAGTAACTAAATATTTAAAAACCGTTTGTTAAGCACTTTGACATATCTTACATTAAAACATATTACATACATACAAATTGCTGCAGATGTATTCATTCTTGAGGCTGCTCCACAATAATTCAAAAGATTTCCCTTTCCTGGTCTTACCACTACTGACATTTCATTCAGACAGAAATCTCTCAAGTATAATTCCTAAGGTCCCAAAAGAGTTGACACTGATCTTATATTTGTGACATTGTTTGTTTTGATTCATTGGGTCTTATGATTGGGTTAGCTCATGTAATTACTGATAATCACTCTCTCCGTGACTCCCTTGTCCGTTCCACACTCCCCTCCAGCCCCACCACCCCCGGCACATTTCCCTGCAACCACAGGAAGTGCTACACCTGCCCCTACACCTCCCCCCCTCACCCCCATCCCAGGCCTCAAGACGACTTTCCACATCAAGCAGATGTTTACCTGCACATCTGCTAATGTGGTATACTACATCCGCTGTACCCGTTGTGGCCTCCTCTACATCGGGGAAACAAAGCGGCGGCTTGGGGACCGCTTTGCAGAACACCTACACTTGGTTCGCACTAAACAACTGCACCTCCCAGTCGCGACCCATTTCAACTCCCCCTCCCATTCTGCAGACGACATGTCCATCCTGGGCCTCCTGCAGTGCCACAACGATGCTACCTGAAGGTTGCAGGAACAGCAACTCTTCTTCTGCTTGGGAACCCTGTAGCCCAATGGTATCATTGTGGACTTCACAAGCTTCAAGATCTCCCCTCCCCCTACCGCATCCCAAAACCAGCCCAGCTCGTCCCCGCCTCCCTAACCTGTCCTTCCTCCCACCTATCCCCCCCTCCCACCTCAAACCCCACCCCCATCTCCTACCTACTAACCTCATCCCGTCCCCTTGACCTGTCCGTCCTCCCTGAACTGACCTATCCCCTTCCTACCTCCCCACCTACACTCACCTTTACTGGCTCCATCCCTGCCTCTTTGACCGGTCTGTCTCCTCTCCACCTATCTTCTCCTCCATCCATCTTCTATCCACCTCCGCCTCTCTCCCTATTTATTTCAGAACGCCCTTCCCCTCCCCCATTTCTGATGAAGGGTCTAGGCCCAAAACGTCAGCCTTCCTGCTCCTCTGATGCTGCTTGGCCTGCTGTGTTCATCCAGCTCTACACCTTGTTATCTCGGATTCTCCAGCATCTGCAGTTCCTACTATCTCTGAAATAATTTTAACCCCAGCCTTTCCAGTCTACTTTTATATCTCAAAAAGTCCATTCCTGGCAACACCCTGGGGTAAATCTTTTTTGAACCCTCTCCAATTTAATAACATCCTTCCTCTAACAGGACAATCAGAACTACACACAGTACTCCAGGAGAGGCGTTACCAATATCCGGTATGACCTCAACATGATGCCCCAACTCCTACATTCAAAAGTCTGAGCAATGAAGGCGAACGGGCTAAATGTCTTCTTAATCACCCCGTCTACCTGTGATGTAAATTTCAAAAAATTATGTACCCGAACCCCTGAGTCTCTGTTCTACCACATTATCCAGGGCCCTACCATTAACTATACAAGTCCTGTCCTTGTCTGTATTATAAAAATGCAATACCTTACATTTATCCTGGTGAGCTGCATCCAATAAGGGGGTGAAGAAGGAAACACGCGCATCAGGATTTCATAATGGGGAAAGATATGCACATTCGTAGAGGTGGGCAGAAGGAAGCTGCACCTTTTTGCTGATAAACAAGCAGTTCTAGGTGATAACAGCATGTCATTATTACTCAACACCTGGGTGTGCCTCCTTTACATAAGGCTTGTTTACAGATCTTGCCAGTTTTGCAAATGTAATAATGCATTCCTGTCTATCAACGGTAGGAGCAGGTCAATGAGAAACTTGCAATTTCAACTCTGATTTAAGATTCGTCAAAAGGTAGGGTTAAGATTCAAACATGTGAAGAACACACCACTATTATGAATCATTCCATTTAGCTGAGCATGCAGAATGAAAATATAATTTGTAAAAATGTCCACCTTCAATTGAGGGTGTACAATGTATGGTAATGTCATTGGGCTATTAATTCAGATCCGCAGGCTAAGGTTATGGAATTTTGAACTTCAACCCTACCATGGTAAATGGTGAAATGCAAGTTCGACAAACATCTGGAATTTAAAAAATCTAGCCTAAAGTTAAAGCATGTAACTATTGTCAATTGCTGTAAAAACCCATCTGTTCACTAATGTCCTTGAAAGGAAGGAAATCTGTCATGATCTGGCCTACATGCAACTGAGGGACAGACAACATCAGCACACCCAAAATTACCAAGGTAGCTGTTGCAGATGTGTCCATCCATGACAACGGCTACTAAGAGTGGCTTTTGCACTCAGTCACTATGGAGATCAAGTTCTCCATTGTCTTGTGTGGCATGACGACTGTGCTGAATAGTACAAGTTTCATACAGATCCAAACACTCTCAACTAAGCATCCACAAGGCGCTGTAAGCCATCAGTAAATAAACTGTATTCAACCACAACCTGTAACTTCATACGAACATATGTATCAGAAGCACAGGTAGATTATTCAGCCCCATAAACCTGCTCCGCCATTCAACACGATCATGGCTGATCAGGTTCTAACCTCAAATCCACACTCCTGCTTTTACCCTACAACCATTCAATTCATTGCTTCACAAAAATTAACCTTGATTAGAAAACAGGTTACACAAAAAACAAAATATGTGTCCAATTTTAAGGCAGAGGTAATCCAGGGCTCTGTTTCCACCACTTTTCAGGGAGAGAGTTCCAAAGGCTCTGAAAACCAATAAGAAAATTCACCTCATCTCTGTTTTAAATAGGTGACTCCTTATTTTTAAACACAACGACCTCCTACTCATAGGTTCTCCAGTAAGAGGAAACATCCTGGCCACATTTACCCTGTCAACAGCCCTCAGGATTTTATATGTTCTAATCGAGTCACCTCTTAATCTTCTAAACTCCAACAGAAACAAGCCCACTCTGTCAAATATTCCCTCATAGGAAAACCTTGTGAAATTGAAAACAGAGAATGCTGCAAAAACTCAACAAGTTCAGAGCATTTGTGGAGAAACAGAATGAATGTTTTGAGTCTGGTATGATTTTTCATACTAGATGTAAAATATTAACAGGAGGCTGGAAGAACACAGCAGGCCAGGCAGCATCTGCAGGAAAGGAGCAGTCAACGTTTTGGAAGTGCTGACTGCTCCTTGCCTCCAGATGCTGCCTGGCCTGCTATGTTCTTCCAGCCTCCCGTTTGTCTACCTTGGAGTCCAGCATCTGCAGTTTTTTTTGTCTCTATGTAAAATATGAACTCTATTTATCTCTTCCCAGATGCTGTCATAACCCCGTGGCTTTTGTATTCCATTTCCCTCGTGATAAATTAAAAATGCTCTATCAGCTTTCCTAATTATTTGCACAAGGACACCCAGATCTCTTTGCGTCACAGAAGTTAGAAATCTCACTTTTTGGTTAATATGCTTTTTAATCTTCGTGCCAAAATGCATAACTGCGTATTATCCCACACTATGCTCCATTTGCAACCTTTCTACCCACTCCATCAATCTATCAACAATCGTTTCTGTAACTTTGAGCTGTCTTCACAATTTACTTTCCGACCTTCTTTGTGTCATCAGCACAATCATACCCACAGTCCATTCAGTCATTTATATAAATTGTAAATACTTGAGGTCCCAGCTCTGATTCCGTGGTCAGTGTGAAAAATACTTGTTTCCACATATTCTCTGCATTCTATTAGCCAGCCAATGTACTGTCAGGCAGCTTTTATTTACTATGTCAAATTTTGATGTGGTTCCTTATCAAAAGCCTCTGAAAATCGAAACATAGTACATCCACACATTTCCCTTTATCCACAGCATATATTAACCTCCTCACAGAACTTCAATGTATTGGTCAAAAATGATTTCACATTCATAAAACTACATTAAATTCTGCATCCTTACCTTGATCTTATCCAAGTAACATGCATTCACTTTTTTTAATAGTAGTTTCTCACATTTTCCCCATTTTACCAGGCCTATCATTTCCTGTTTTCCATTTCCCTTTCTATTGGAATACAGGAGGTATGTTTTCTATCTTTTAAACTAAAGGAGACTCCACGATATAAGACAATTTTAGAAAATTAAAACCAATGAACCAGCAATTTCACAAGACACTTATTTTAGGAGCCTAGGATAAAGTCAATCAGGACCCAGTTATGTCAGCGCAAAGCTCAAACAATTTACTCAGTGCCACTCTGGCAATTGTGATTCTCCTCCTTCTCCCCAGACTGAGTTTCTCCCAATGTTTCAATTTCTGATTCATCATGATTTCTAGGGATGTTACTTGCATCCTCTATAATGAGTGACACAGAACAACCGCCAAATTCATCTGCCATCTCCTTATTTTTCATTATTAATTTTCCAGTCTGTCTTTCTGCAGGACTACCAATCACTAACAATTTCTTTAAATATGTAGAAACTCTTACGACCAGTTTTCATACTTCTGGCTAGTTGGCTCTTGTACTTTAACAGTACATTTTTAAAAAAAAAGTTCGGTCATTCTTTGTGGATTTTTGTACCTATCAAATTTTCTGAACTGCCACCACTTACACACGTGCTTTTTCTTTAAGTTTGATACTGTCTTTAACATTTCCAGTTAACCACAGATGGTGGGTCCACTCCATGGAATTGTTCTTACTCATTGGAATGCATCTATTCTGTGCATTCAGAAATATCTCCAGAATGTCCATAACTGCATCTCTATTCAAATATCCAATAACACAATTTGGCCAATTCTGTTTTTACACCCTCATATTTTACATTAATTAATTAAAACAAAACACATTTTGGACCCACTCCTCCCTCCGTCAAATTGAAGCAAAATTCAATTTTATAATGGTTGCTTTCACCAAAATATTGTTAATTAATCCTAGCTCATTTACATAATATCAGGTCAAATGTTATGGTCAGTTCTAGAATGTGTTGTTCTTAGAAACTATGCTCAAATTATTGTATGATCTTCATTCCAGGCTATTTTTGCCAATGTGACTTTTTCAGTCGATACATAGATTAACATCTCAAAAGATTATCACCATGCCTTTCCGACAAGCATTCATTCTTTCTTTCTTTATTCCCCATCATATGGTGTCGTTACTCCAAGTGATTTCTTGCCTTTATCATTTCCAACCAAACTGTTTCCACTGTTTTATTTGTTTCAGATTCCAGCATCTGCATATCTTTGTTTTATTAAACTGCTACCAATTCTCAATTCCCGAGCATCACTCGTTTCTCTCTGTTGTGCTAAGACAATCAGTAACTAAGAGACTCACTCCTCCATCTCTTCCTTCTTTCCTGTTGTTCCTAAACGTCACGTACCCTTCAAATTTCAGGTCCAAATCCATGTCATCTGGAGCCACGTCTTGGTAATAGCTACCAAGTTGTATTTATTGCACTCTCAGTTCAGCCATATTGTTTGGAATGCTATGCCCGCAAGTTTCCCACACTGCCATTACCATTAAGCTGGGGAAAATCAACCCTGGTTCAGTGAACAGCGCAGAATGGCATGTACCAGGCATACCTAAAAATGAGATGTCAAAGCTACAATACGGCACTATTTTATTGCTAAATAATGGAAGCAGCATGAAAAGTATACAAAGCAAAGCATGAAACCGCAAGGTGATCCCATAAACGATAAATCGGATCCAAACTCTGCAATGCCGCTGTATCCAGTCATGAATGGTTGTGGTCAATTAAACTACTAACATTGAGGTAGGAGCTCCACAAATACCCCTACCCTCATCTGTTGAAGTCAAACATAATGTTGCAAAAAGACAAGGCTGAACCATTTATATCTATCTCCAGACAGAAGTATCAAGTGGACGATCCATCTCAGCCTCCATCAGAGTCTGCCCAACACCACTGATTCCAGTCTTCAGCCAATTCAATTCACTCCACATGATCACACAAAAGGCTGAAGGCACTGGATACTGCAAAGGAAACAGGCCTTGAGAATGATCCAATGATAGTTTACGAAGACTTGGGCTCCATAACTAGATGTACCTTAGTCAAGCTGTTCCAGTACAGCTACAGCATTGGCATCTATCTAACAAGATGGAAATATTCCCAAGAATGTCCCACCCACAAAAAGTAGGACAAATCCACTCCAATCACCTCAATCTAAGCACATCACTGCAAGAGTTCTTCAGGGTAGTACCCTGAGCCCAATCATCTTCACCTGCTTCATCAAAGACCTTCCCTACACCATGAATTCAGAATTGGGGATGTTTGGTTATGATTACACAACATTCAGCACCATTCACAACTCCTCAGATACTGAAGCACTCCATGTCATACGCATCAGAACCTGGACAACATCTAGACTTCAGAAGATAAGTGGCAAGTAACATGTGTGTCACAAAAATGTCAAACAATGAGCATCTCCGACAAGCATGAACTTGATAATCTCTCCTTGACATTCAATGACATTACACTGTTGAATCCCCACATGATCAATATCCTGGGGATAAATATTGACCAGAAACTGAACTAGACTAGCCTTACAAATAATGTAATTAAAATTACAGGTCAGTGGTCAAGAATCCTGCAGCAGGTAACTCACCTTCCTCATCTACGAAGGCTCAAGTCAGAAATGTGATAGAATACTCTCCACTTGTCTAGATAGGTGCAGCTCGAAGAAAACTTAAGAAACTTGCCACCATCCAGGACAAAGCTGGCCATTTAATTTGAGCTCTATCAGCCTCAATCCCTTCACTAACAATAGACAATGGCAGCAATATATACGTTTTACAGAACGCACTTCGATTACTCATCAAGGCTCCTTAGACAGCACCTTCCAAACATGCAACTTCTAGCCATCCAGAATGACATAGGCAGCAATGCGTGGGAACACCACCATTTGCACGTTCCCCTCTCAGCCACATCATCCTGACTTGAAAGTATACCACACCTTTCTTCATGGTCATCAAATTGAAATCATGGAACTCTTGTACTAACAGCACTATTGGAGTCCTTACACTTTAAGAATCGCAGCAGTTCAAAAAGGTACCCACACTCCAAAATCAAATGTAAAAACCGCCTTGCAAGCCAAATCCAGCCATATGATCTTTTTATCTGATGAACTAATCTGAACCACGTGCAGCTGACTTTAGCTTCAACTGTTTAAATCTCTTCATGAGTAAGCATGAGCAAAGCTGTATCAAGTGGTACATTAGTCAGATGAGGGAGAGAGACTTTATCATTGGTTTTCTAGGCTGGGAAATCTGAATTCTTAGTCATAAAAATGAGTTAAGCTTAGCACAGATGGAGAAGCAAAGTTCTGTTTTAAAACCGAACACTAGAATGTATGCATTTGGAACAACTATGTTTTGTGTGCACAGGTCTGGCTTCTTTTTTAATATATGGATACAAGTGAGTGAACATGTGTTTAGAGTTTTTAATTACAATGTTTTTAGGTAATTCTATATTTTTCTGCAGGCAGTGCACTGAGTGTATGGTTTGAACTTTATCTGGTGGAGCAAATTTCTTCTATAACCATGTAGCTCACTCAATGGTTTGGAATTAGGTGACCAGTGATGAGCTGCGAAAGATTAGGTAATTCTGCCTTAAATTGGCAGTGTTTTTACATCAATTTCCCTTGGGTTTTTTTGCACTGAACTGATAGTTCCTCAGCTGTTTGAATTTCATATTCAACTGCATATTTCTTTCAACCATTTTCTGAGCTTTTTATAAAGTCTCAGGTGAGGTGTGCAAATATCTTAAAAGCCCCTGAAGAAATAGAAGCATGCAGTTTGCCAAAATGCATAAGTATTGAAAAGAGACCCATTTAACATGTTTATTTGAAACTAAAAACATGTAAATCTCAACATAAATTGAAACTGAGGCATGGTAGGCAATCAGAAAATAGCTAAGAACGAGTAAGCAATAAATTCATCACCAAACACAAACAAAACAAAAATAAATCAGAACCACAAGCAGCTCAACATTTTTGGAGTACATTGAAGTTGGTGTGAACTGCCATTTTGAATTCTTCACCAGCCAGAAAGTGTTTCTGTTCTGGACTGAAATGAGCTTTAGTGTACAAGTGAAACAGAAACACAGAAAATAGGAGCAGGAGGTCATTCGGCTCAACCAGTCCATTCTAGTCAACATGATCACAGCTGATCCTCTATCTCATTGCATATTCCCACATTCCCCCCATACATACACTTCAACACCCTTAACCGCTAAAAGACTATTTATTCCATAAATATATTCAGTGACTTGGCCTTGAAAGTCTACTTTGGGAAAGAATTCCAGAGCTCAGCCACCCGAGTAAAGACGTTTCTCAATCGCAGTCCAAAATGGTTAACAGCATATATGCAGACAACGATTCCTTGTTCTGGAGTCCCAACTCTATTGAAATGCAATATTGAAATATTGCAATGAGATCCCCTCTCATTCTTCTAAATTCCAATGAGCACAGGCAAAGTCAAACCAATCTCTGCTCATAAAACAAACCATGAATCCCAGGAATCAGTCTGGTGAACCTTCATTGAACTCCCTCAGTGATGGTTTCTCAGATAAAGAGACCAAAATTGTGGACATTACTCCAGGTGTGGTCTCACCAAGATCGTGTACAGCTGCAGTAAGACTTCCCTGTTCCCACATCCAAACCCTCTTGTAACGAGGGCCAACATGTCTTTGCCTTTCCAACTGTCAGTGACTAGTATGTAAGGTCACCCAGGTTCCTTTGGTCATCATTATTTTCCAATCTAACATTATCTGAATAATATTATGCATTATTTTCCGCCTACAAAAACAAATAACTTTACACGTACCCACGTTAGACTGCATTTGCCATTTATTTGCACACTCACTAAAATTATCTTAAAAGCTCTTGACATCTTCCTCATCACTCACTGCTTTTTCCAACCCAAACCAAATCACTGATGTATATTGTGAATAGCTGGAGCCCGAACACTGACCTCTGAGATACCGCACTTGTCACAACCCTCTACTCAGAATAAGACCCATTTACTCCTACTCAGTTTCCTGTCTGCTATCCAATTCTCAATCCTCATCAGTCTGTTACACCAATCCCATGTGCTTTGATTCTGCCTGATGAATTTTGTGACATGAGACTGTGTGCGTGACTGCAGATCACAGAATGCTTTTAAAGCAACTATCTTTAAAAACTCAAGTTTCCTATCATTTTATAGCACCAAGTTCAGACTCGTGTAGTTTTCAGAAAACTGTGATCAAGCTACTGGGACTCACAACTTAGGCATCTGTAAAAGATTTCCGCCCTTAAAATCTGAATTCACATAGAAGCAAATAACGTTTGATCCCAAGCACACACCTAATTATTTCCACGTTCTTCAATTTTCTTCCAGCTTGTATTTAGAATTGGGGTTAATTCGCGCATGTGCTTATCCAGTTTGATGTCTGACAACACAAGAATGATTAGCAATAGTATGACAGCTTTTTTACATTACATGCTTATGGTTCTGTGAAGCTTTATGCTTTCGGTGAATTTCGTGACGCTGGAGATTTTGACTTTGTACTTCAATTCAAAGCAAGTTTTTTTTTCAGAAGTGTTTGTGTTAGCGGTTCTCCACTTGCAGTTCATATGAATTTTGTGTGCATTTTCAGTAAAGGAATATGCTGCATTTTTATTCTCAAGATGTGGTCAATAGTGACTAGGCTACATTTTTTTATCCATCCCTTGTTGGCCTAAAATGGTGGGATTCATTTCAGGTAGCATTTGGAGTTCGCTTCTTAAGGGAGATAAATTGCATCATAAGTGCAACTCACGGTCATTACAATTTCAAAGTATGCCACTGTAGAATTTGAATACTATGACCAGGTTCCTAATCTAATACCAAATCTTTGAGAATAATCAAATTCATTTGGTCAGCCAGTTTCAGTAAAAGGGTCAGTACAGAGTTCAGACCAATAATGTAGTATGGGCGTGAAGTTAATTTTATTTTCAACAGCAGGAACAGCATTGTGTGGTCAATTTCAAGTTAGATTTTTTTAAAAATGCAGCGAACAGAGAAGATTTCAAATCTGTGTATTTGAGCAGAATAATGAAGGCATGAAGCCATATTATCTCATCCTACGAGAGGAAAAGAATCTTGTACCAAATTTTACACCTTCAGGTAGCCTCCAAATATAGAAGCTTCATCGATAAAGCTGAAATATACAAAATCCTAGGATCTGGCATGCTGCCTCAAATTTCTTACAAGGAGAGATGTGATATTTTCATTGGTTACTTTCACGGAGATTTACGTTCTCATCTGGCCTTTGATGTATTTGCAAATGTATTAATTGGCTTTGTTGGACAGCTCTTCACTTCAGCTCCTTTTCACAGGGCTTACTTCCAGTAACTACTGGACTTCTGCACAAGCAATTAGGCAGAATGTTCATTTTGTGGTTTCAAGCATTACACATAATGGGGATAGTGTAACGCTTGAAGACCCATAAACAGCAGCAAAGATCTCCCAGAAGCTCTGACTGTACCTGTCACTACGCATGGACCAGTATTTACAAATTATATCACTGAGATAACTTAGCTCTCTGTTCAACAATTAGTAGCCATTCAACTGAGCCACTGCTATACGATGATCTGCAAACAACAGGATCAAGGAGAAAAGTTTGTGTAAAATTGAAGGTTACAATTTATCAAACACTTTGACAAAGGGATCAAAGGCATGGTAGGTAAGTTTGCGGATGACGCTGGTTATTGGCAGTTGAACAGCAAATAAATAGTTCTTTTTTGAAGTGCATCTGTTCATGTAATTAGAAGTGATCTTGTGACTGGGTTTGATCACCTCAAAGATGCTCACTTAGAAATGGAAAGTTTTAATCGAGTAGCAACAAAAGGTATAATTTCTTTACCTAAAAGGTTTCGTGCAGATACAAAATCAAAGAGGTGCTCATCACATTTTCTAAACCTGTCTTCAATATGAAAATTATCCCTTGACATTAGACAGCAGCCCATGTAACAATGAACCATCGAAGTTCAGACCAGTTAGTCTATTTTTGGAATCCAGAATCAATGCCAAATTGAGCATCTAGAAATCCAACGGTTAATTGACAAGAAGCAGTAAAATGTTTGTTAAAATAATGTTAATTTAATTTGAAGAGACTGAGTATATGAGGAGAATGCAATATATATGGGTTTTCGGAAAGCTTTTGAAAAGGGGTCAAAATTGTTTGTCTGTAAACTTCATGCATAAGAGAATTCGAAACATTCAAACAGCATGTTATTGGGTTGATTGGTAGAGTGCTCTATGGTCACACAATACCTCTTTTTATTAAAAATAGTGACCAAGAGTAGTGCTGCTGGAAAGCTGTGACTTTCTTGATGCATCTAAATGTTGCAAATTACATGTTGTAGTAAATGAGTTTGGGGTGCAGCAGGGAGCCCTGAATGAATCTAGTAGCGAGACAGCTTTATAATGTTTTACGTATGAGCCATTAACGGTTAGAAAAGTAAGACAAGTAAGCCATTCAACCTTCAAACTTGCTCTCGCGCTGAAATGTATTCTGCATTTCACATCCCATCTATCTGATAACTTTTGATTCCCTTGTCTTAAGACAACCTAGCCCCACATTAAAAAAAATTCCATGACCCTGCTTTTGACATCATAGAAAGGAGGTTACAAAGCCTCTCAACCCTGACAGCGAAACATCTCCCCTTATCTGTCTTAGAAACTGTTCCCTTCCGTGCAATTTCCCCAATAGATCCTTTCCACGTCCAGCCTGTCAAGACTATTCAGGATGTGAGGAACCTTAATCAAATCAATTGCTCTTCTAAACTCCAGTGAAAGCAAGCCTCACCTTTTTTAACTCACCAGTGGGATGTGGGCATTGCTGGCTGGCCAGCATTTAATACTCATTCCTTGTTGCTTCTGAGGTGGTTGCAACTTACCTTGTTGAACAGCTGCAGTCCATGTGATGTAGGTGAACCCACAATGCCCTGACGGACAGAATTTTGACTAAGCAACAGTGAAGGAATGGCAATATATTTCCAAGTCAGAATAGTGAGCAACTTGCAAGGAAACTGCAAGTATATGGCGATGCCCCCATATATTTGCTGTCCTTGTCTTTCTAAATGGAAGTGGTCAAAGGATCTTTGATGAACTTCTGCATTGCATCTTGCAGATAATACACACTGCTGCTCAGCATCAGTGGAGGAGGGAGTGGATGATTATGGATGCAGTGCTAATCAAGCAGGCTGCTTGGTTCTGGATGGTGTCAAGCTTCATGAATGTTGTTGGAGCTGCACTCATCCAGGCAAGTGGAGAGTATCCCAAGACATACGTGCCTTGTAGATGGTGGACAGGCTTTGGGAATCAGGAGGTAGGTTAATCGCTACAGCATTCCTAGTCTCTGACCTGCTCTTATAGCAGTGTATTTATATGGCAAGTCCAGTTGAATTTTTGGTCAATGGCGACCCTAGGATGTTGACAGTGGGTAATTCAATGATGGTAGTCCCATTGAAAGTCAAGGGGCAGTGATTAGATTGTCTCTTACTGAAGGTGGTAATGGTCTCATATTTGTGTGGTATGAATGTTACTTGACGCTTGTCAGCCCAAACCTGGATACTGTCCAGGTCTTCATGCACTTGTACTTGGAATGCTTCAGTATCTGAGGAGTCATGAATGGTGCTGAACATTGCACAATCATAAACAAAAGGCCCAGTTCTGACCTTGTGATAGAGGAAAGGTCATTGATAAAGCATCTGAAGATGGTTGGGCCGAGGACCCTTCTCCGTGGAATTCCTACACAGTTGTTCTGAAGCTAAGATGACTGATCTCCAACAACCACAACAATCTTCCATGTGCCAGATATGACTCCAACCAGCACAGAGTTTATCTGTTGATTCCTTTGGTTCCAATTTTGCTGGGGGTCCTTGATGCCACACTTGATCAAATGTTGGCTTGATGTCAAGGGATGTCATTCTCACCTCACTGATGGAATTCGGCTCTTTTGTCCAAATTGGAATGAAGGATGGATTGATGCTAGGAACTGAGTGGCCCTGGAGGAACCCAAACTGGCTGTCAGTGAACAGGATGTTGTTAAGTAAGTGCAGCTTGACAGCAATGTGTATGACACCTTCCATCACTTTATTATGATCAAGAGTACAGGATATACTTAGGCAATTTTCTACAGACGCCAGTGCTGTAGCTGTCAGGGAAGATATAGCTATGGCAGTGGCAAGTCTTGCGCAGGTCTGGAGTTCAAGTCATCTCCAGCACAATTGGCAGAATATTGTCGTCAGGGCCCATAGCCTTTGCAGCATCCAGTGCCTCCAAGCATTTCTTGACATCATGTGGAGTGAACTGAATTGGCTGAAGACCGGTTATCTGTGATGCTGGGGACCACTGCTGTGGGCCACAGTAGATCATCCATTTAGCACTTGTACCTGAAGATTTCTGCCAATATTTCAGCCTTATTATTTGCACTGTTATGTTGAGCTCCTCCATCATTGATGTTAGGAATATTTGGGGAGTTTCCTTCTCTAGTGAGTTGTTTAATTGTCCACTACTATTCATGACAGATGTGACAGGACTACAGAGCTTTGATCTGATCCATTGGTTTTAGGGTTGCTTAGCTCTGTCTATCACTTGCTGCTTATGCTGTTTGTCACACAATTAGTCCTGTTTGGTTCCACAAGTTGACATCTCATTTTTAAGTATGCCTGGTGTTTCTCCTGGTATGCCCTCCTGCACTCTCTACTGAACAAGTGTCGTTTGCCTGGCTTGAAGGAGGATATGCCAGGTCACGAGGTTGCAGATTGTGTGGACCACAAGTCTGCTGCTGTTGATAGCCCACAGCAACCCTTAGAAGCCCAATCTTGGATCACCGGATCTGTTTGAAGTCTGACCAATTTTAGCACAGTGACAGTGCCAGAAAACACAACGGTGGGTATCCCAATGGGAAGGTGGAATGTCATCTCCACAGTGACTCTTACTGATAGATATATCTGCAACAGACAGATTGGTGGAAACGGGATCATATATATTTTCTCTTTTGTTGGGTCCCTCACCACCTGCTGCAGACTCAGTCAGAGCAGCTACGTCCTTTAGGACCCAACCAGCTTGATCAGTAACTCCAGTAGTGAGCCACTACTGGTGGTGGACACTGAAATCCTCCAAACAGGGAACATTCGGCACCCTTGCTGCCCTCAATGCTTCCTCCAAGTGTTATCCAACATGGAGAACTACTGATTCTTATGGAGGATGGTACGTGATAATCAGCAATCTATAACCTGGCACGATGAAGCTTCACGGGGCCCAGAATCAATGGTGAGGACTCCCAGGACAACACCCGCCTGACGTATACCACAGTGCTGCCAGCTCTGCTAGGACTTTGCAGGGTCGACAGGGCTGTTTCTGCAATTGTTGTTTCCGATGCCAGGTTGTCCATCTGGTTTCATTTTTTTGATGAGACTTCGTAGCAATTGATGCAACCGAGTGACTTGCGAGGCTATTTCAGAGGGCAGTTAAGAATCTACGCATTGCTATTGGTCTGGAGTCACGTGTAGGCCGAATGGCAGAAACTCTTCCCTGAAAGACATTCGTGAACGAAATGCATTTTTTTCCAACAATCGCAAATTGTTCCACAGTCAAAATTAGATTCTTAATAGATATTTATTGAATTCAAATTCCATTCCACGGGTTCAAATCCTGCCAGGGCAGAATTTGAACCCAGGCACCCAGAACATTAGCTGAGTTCCTCAATTAATAGTCCAGTGATAACACCACTAAGCCGTCGCCTCCCCTAGGGGTGAGCCTGAACAATCTTTGCTTATGAGGCAAATACTCCCCCCACGTTTCAATCTAGTAAACTTCCTCTGAACAACCCTGAATGTTTTTATATCCTTCCTTAAATAAGAGGCCCAAAACTACACAGTATTCAAGACATGGTCTTGCCAATGCTCTACATAACTGATGCGTAACCTCCCTGCTTCTATAATAAACTAAAGATAAAGCAAAGATCTGCAGATCTGAAATAAAAACAAAACATGCTAGAGAAACTGAGTAGGGCTGGCAGCATCTATGGAGATAAAGCATAAAGTTGAGACTAGTGACACTCCTTCAGAATACCTTGCTTCTTGAGTCTATGTTCAATTCCTTTCATTATTCAGGGTAGCATTCCATTTTCTGCCTTATTCACTTGCTTTATCTGTACTAGAACATTTAGATTCCTTTGACAGAATTTTGAGATTCATTCTCCATTGAAATTTTTTTTTCATTCTTCACTGAAGTGAAAAAATTCACATTTTACCACTATAAATGTCAAATTTTTGGCTACTCACTTAACCCATCTATATTGGTCTGCATACTTGCTCTGTTACATTGCTATATTACCATCCTTCCCTACACTATAACATCAACGTAACATGTAACTAGCTTTTACAGGCAATAAACTACATTGTTAACTACATTAAACTCTGGTTAGTTCCCTGTACCTACATGTCAAACATTCCCTAATTTGCTACACCTGAGGATGGTAACAGCAACCTTCATTGTGGGCGGCAATTCATACAGTTTAGTGTGCTGGCGAGCCTATATAATAAGATGTTCGATCCCCAAGACAAAGCCAAACTTACCAGCCTCCTTTACTAATTGATAGCACATTTTTAAGGAAACAAAGTTCTGAGCACTAAGTTCTGGTGGGACTGCCAGTTTCGAGATTCAAAGTCAGCCCTTCAGATACATTTCTACACATTCAATCTTCCTCCAAACTTTTGATTTTTGAAGATCAACTTCTCTATATATCAGTTCATTATTCTGGCAGTCGGACAATTCTTTTTGTGTCTGAGATCAGACCTCAGACTGCTTGTGTTATCAACTGCTGTCCCTGAGGCTCTCATCCTACCCACTTCTATGCGCCTAACACTTTTACAATTCATTCAAGTTCAAACAGCGAAGACAGAATCTCGCAAAATTTTGAATTAAAAAGGAAAACACAGAGCAATCAAATCACTAAAACTTCAAATTGACAGATGAACTGTTAAGTACCTGAGAAACGTACAACTAGAAATGAGATTTGGAATGGGATAATGACATACAAATATATGGAAATTAAGCTGTTTTGAGGTCTGAGATTCTTTGTAACTTGCCTAGAAATTGAACTAATTATTCCTAGAGCCACTGCTGGCAGCTTAAAAGACGCCTATCACACACTCGGCACACCAGCGCAAAAAACAATTCTTATGTCTCTTTTTGTGTTTCAAGCAATAATCTTGTATTTCACTCACTAATCAACCAATTGATTTTCTTCAAATTTACTATTTAGCTTCCTAAATCCTTTCAATTTTGAAAAGCTCTCAGATTCCACTTTCCATTATAAGGTCAAATCTTTTGGAATCACCGGTTTTCCAAATGCTGCATCAGTATAGTGGATTTTTGCTGTGCCCTTTCTTTGGCTCCAATATCACATTTTTATAACAGCATGGTCAGAACTTCATGCAATAAATGAACTGTGGCCTGGTCTCTCACTAAAATTTAACATTAATTCCCTGTAAATTCAAAGGTGCTCAACTAAATCCACAACCCATTTGCACTTATCTGACATTTTCTATCTGCTGAGTTCGAGATCTACAAATATGCTTCCTGTGATTAATATTTTCCATACTATAGAGTACCTAACCAATTAGGACAAACTTGTACTTCATTCCAGAAATGTGCAAATTCAGTTCTCTGCATTGAACTGCTACTTCCCACTTCAGCAAGATAAAAAGGAAACGAACCAAGAATAAACTAAAGAGAAAACTTAGCAAAGAAAATGGCACATAAATAATGCAATTCACTCAAACATGAAATGATTAGGGCATGAACTAGACAGAATTTGTATAGTGAGTAACATAACTGCTAAACAATACTGTATTAAGTACAGCAAATGCTTAAGTTCAAAAGCAAACTATTTCTGATATTGAGAGAGAGAGAGAGAGAGAGAGAGACTGAAAAACACGCAGCAGATCTAGCAGTATTTTTGCAGAAAGAAACAATGTTCACATTTCAAGTCGATGATATTTTATCAGATGACTGGTCTTAAACAATGGCCCTGATCTTTTGTCATTGCAAAAATTTGACTAAAGTTGCACACAGGGACCATATGGGAATACCAAAACACCTGATATTGTGGGAATCGCCTGGGAAATTGAAGCTTTCAATGGGCAACTACCCAGCATCTGAAAGGCTCCAAAATCCCTAACTCCAAGTTGGAGGCAGAGAACTTAGATGATTCTTACCAAGCTTAAGAGTTAGACTGGAAAATTTAATGGGAACTGGGCCTTCTTCCAGAAAGGGTATGAACAAGACAGCTTTCAAGTAAACTAGAGAACCAACCATGGATCACTGCAGGAAGAGTGAATATGGCAATGGTGAAAGACTTAAGTTAGTCAAAAGAAGTTGGAGAAAATCAGAGTAAATCAATGTGCTGACAAAGACCAGCCGGACTCATGGATGAGGCGGGAAAAATGGTCCAATTAAGAGCATTATACACAAACACAAAATGTCAAAGACACATGATACAAATCAGAACTTTAGCATAAAAGACACAATATTGTAAACACTGAAAAAATAGCTGTAAAGTAGATATGATTGAGAGCTACATAATCCAGGCTATTAAATCTTTAGAAGAACCAAAGATTGCTGATGCTGGAAATCAGAAACAAAAATACAAATTGCTGGAAAAACTCTTTAAAAATAGATCTTTAAAAATGACCTTCAAATTAAAGGAGGAAGCGGAATAGTAATACCAATAAGCCACAGTTACAGCTACAGAAAAAGAGGGCATCAAGGATACGCAATTAGTTGAAAAAAAAAACTAATTGTAACAAATTTCAATTTTCTCACAAACTGGGAGATGCAGCACACAACATTTTGAGGTAACCTTGCGACATGAATTAGTAATTGTTTAGGAGGTTGGGAACCATATGCATAAACGGAATGCTCTGAACGCTGAGATGTACAAACCTACACTGGACCCTGGGCAATTTTTAAATCAAATGAAATGACCTGAATCAAGACAAGAGTGGTACTGTTTGCAGTTTGCAAATGACACTAACTTAGGACACAATTAGGTTAGGCAGTTGGTGGAAGGTCCAAAAAATCTAACTAAGTTGCAAAGGGAGTTCAATGTAGGGAGGTAAGCAAGGTTGTCAGCTTTCCATCAAAGACAGACAAATAAGATTTTTTTAGTGATGAGAATCTTGGAATTGCGAAACAGCAAAGGGATCTGAATATCTATAGATAAGGACCACTGAAAGCCAGTGCCCAGATACTAAAGTAATTAAATAGCCTTATGGAATGTTGGCCTTTTCTTTATGAAACTAGGAGAAGAAAATCAATAAGAAAAATGCTTCAGTTGTAAAAAGCCTTGGTCAAACACCATCATTTGGTTACTTAATCCTTGGCCTTCAAAAGGAGTCTTGTGCGGGTTTATCAAAATACCAGAACTTACAAGATAAATTATGTGGAAAAGCTAAGTAAATTTGGCTTTCTTCCCTCAGAGTGATCTCACCAAACTCCTGAAAACAAGATATTTATAAAGGTCAATACAGAGAACTTATTTTCTCCAATGAGAAAAATCCAGATCATAAGGAACCTAATTTTAAAATTAGAGCTAGCCATTTGGTTGTGTAACTGCAAAATACTTTTTTCACGTGATTCCCAAACACTCTCATAAAATATTGCGGACTCTAAGTTGATACCTGATTAGATAAGCACATCTACTATTGTGCCTTACTCTTGTTCCCACAAAATGGCACCATGCAGACTGTTTCCAAGAACCAGGACAATGGGTCAAATTGTCACCAGCTCTGTTGTAAATGTTCAAGATCCAAATACCCGCTCACTCTGCTAATTTGACATTGTTCTTGCCACAATTTGCCAGAGCTCCTAATCGTAGCAAACTCCAGTACCATTCTTCTTGGACTAATGCAAACTAATCAATGTTCAAAAAAGAAAATAGTATTGATCTTTACAGATCAAACTTCCATTGTCTTTTTTTGTTGACCTTAATCAAATACTAAGATTGAAGTCTACAGCGTTACAGGTAAATGAGCACTCTTGAACAGAGGGATCACTGAAAAGTGGAAATGCAAGAGCTATAAATCAATATTTCTCCAGATAGACAAAGCGTAACTTACCCAACGTTCAGGATTCCTTCATGCTCATTATCTCATATCTGAATTTATGTTAAGAAAGAGTTTGTAAAATTTGCCAACTATAACAAATTTTGAGAATGTACAAATTGGGGATTTAGGCATCCATGTTACAAGCTAGATAAATTTGGAGAAGCAATTATGTCCAGATTCCCAAGATTTCCAATGAAATTAATCAAGCATAGCCTGCAATTACAAATTGGTGTCTATTCCCTACAGCATTTGCTTCCTAAACATTGATTCACTGTGATTCCATTGTGAGGCTTGGAAATTGATGTGAGCTCTCAGTAAGAGTTGAGGTTGGGGGTGGACAAAGCTGAGAAAGGAGAGACTGTTAGAGCAGGAGCATAGCTGTCATAACTCAGTCAAGGCTCCATGGTAGACATTGCTGCCTCACAGCCCAAAATTTCAGCTCACAACCTCACTTAGGGACTCAAACTCCACTATACAAAGCCTTGCCCTAAGACCAGCTACTCTCAAACATTTCTAAATTTAACTGCTCTGTTTGTCGATAGTGGTTTTTCTATTTATATCACTAACTAGCTTCTTCTTTGCTGATGTATTCATCTTTTGAACTAGGGTGTTAACATTTGACACTTGTGCATTTATTTCCCTCATATAGAATGAAAACTTTTGTTTTTGATACCTTTGTTTTCAATTTAAAGCACTTGTTTAAATACCTTCACAACTTTGTGTCTCCTGACAGTAATCTTGTCCAGCACAATAACAATGCCCAACACATTTTTCAATTTTGGTTTTGTGCTACCTGCACCTCTGTCTGCTTACAATGAGTCATGCCTTCATGCCACCCTCCGGCATTCTTTGCCAAAAAAAAAACTTGTCTCCGCTCCTTTAAATTCTTCTCTTTGACCAAGTTTTTGGTCACCCGCCTAATATACCTATCGTTGGCTCAGTCGTTATTTTAGCATTGAAGGCACAGAAGTGTCAGGTGAACTTTATTGTGAATATTTGTCTGGTATTCCACCCCTTGCACATCTCTAAAAAGAAATACATCCTTAATAAACAGAGAAGAGTGAATGAAGTTAAATACCTAGGGCTCCAAATTTAAAATTCTATGCAAATAAAAACAGTACAAGTAGCAAGAATTTGAGTGTTATAAAATAGGGCTTGGAGGACAAGAGTAGGGAAGTAATCAATTTACACGGAGCATTTGCTACGTCACAACTCAAACAGTGCTGCAGGCACTTTAATAAAAAGGACATTATAGCACTACTGCAAGTTCAATGAGATTGTGCAGGAATTGGAAAGTATAAATAAAAAGAAATCATGGGATACAGGGTCTTAATCCCAGAAAAGGCAAAACAGAACTTCAACAAAAATCTTAGAATTACTAAGGGTTTCGTAAATTAAGAACATTTCCTCTGATGAGGAAATCAAAAATGAGGAGTCATCACTTCTAAATCAGTAAAAAAAAATTGAGTTCTTGTTAAAATATGTATACACGTGGAGCACTGCTGAAGCATGGAATGCTTTGTCACAGAAAGGACTTTAAATAGACCACTTTCAAATGGAAATTGACAAAATATTGGAAGCAGAGGAAGAACATCATGATTATGAGCAGGAGAGAATCAAGATTCATTTTGGATTGCTGCAACAAAGACCCAGCACAGACATGTTTAGAAAACTCCCTCAACAAACTAACGTCACTCTGCAAGTAATATATGTGCAAAACACCCACATTGTTTCAGTGGATGAGCCATAGGCTATATTTCAGCCTGGAGTTAATCAGGGAGTGAAAGGACAAATACACACAAGCTTCAGTGTTCCAAAATCTCCTTTCCAAATTATCTCAGTAGCCACAAGCATACCTCTCCAACTTCACCTTCACTTGCAATTGTAACCTCCAATTTACAGTAATGTGAACAGATCTGCAAACTCCTTTAAAAATAATAAAATAAAATGACAATGGTCACTCTGCAGATATGGTAAGAATGATTTTATTCACAGCAGGTTACTGTAACAAGAAATAGATCGAATTAGAACATATATTGAAAATTCTAAGCCATTTGTTCTGAAGGATTGCTCTGTATTACCAGGAATGTATTCGCAATTTAAGACTTCATGTTGCTCTTTAACATATTAAATTTCTCTGAACAGCCTCAATATCATTCACTGAGTCATTAGTTCTATGGGGTCAAAGCCATTTATAAGCTAACCATATGTATAATAAAGACTCATTGCTTGGCTAGTCCGAAGTTCTGTGCACACCACAGTATCAGGGTTTGACAGCTTCCAAATCAATACATTAATTCAGATAGTGTATAAATGATTAGAACTACTTCAAGTGGAAAGTTGATGCAGCTAAAATGGTTCTTCTATAATAATTCCTGTACGCTGGCTCTCAAACAGAAAGTAAGAATCATTGTTAGTGTTTTGTATTTTAGAAATGCTTGAAATTTGGCACAAACATTTTGATCAAGAGAAAAAGTTAACCAGACTGTCACATATCACTTCAAGGTGCAGCTTTGTAAAAAAAAAATCTAGTCAGAAAATTGTTCCTAACTTTTTTAAGAAACTTTTTATCACAGATTAATTTCTGCATGTAAAATCATTTGCTTCCAGAGCACTACCCAAAACCCTTAAACCTCCTGAGACATCGCCATAGGTAACATGTCAAAAAAGAGAGTTAAATTGTGGTGGTAATTAGTCAGTGAAGATAAGAAACTGCAACATTTATCTGCCATTGTACAATCAATCAGTTGGCACTGACTGACATTTGAAAAGGAAAGATAAAACATAAAGACATTAAGCAAACAGAAGCAATAGAACAGTGATAACAAATGCATTTTGGAAACACAATTCGAGCTACGAACATGTAACTGCTTCTTCAATATCATAAAACATTCCAAAGGGTTTCACAGGCTCATCCAATAGGAGGACAGCAGAAACATTTCAACAACATCCTCAAAAGGATCCTTGAAGGAGCTTCAGAGATAGTAAGAACTACCGATGCTGGAGTCAGAGATAACACAGTGTGGAGCTGGAGGAGCACAGCAGGCCAGGCAGCGTCAGGGGAGTAGGAAAGTTGGCATCTTGGGTCGGAACCTTTCTTCAGAAATGGGAGTTGAATCAATCAAGCAACATCTGCTCCACAGGTGCCAGGTTGCAAATAACACATTGAACATTATAGCCAATTTAGAACATGAATCCTGAATCAATGTAAGTCCTACGCAGTCAAGAGACTGCCTAAAATGATGCTCAAACAGAAATCTAAAAAGCTGTGCGTTCAATTCTGCCTTCATTGAGTGGCGTTTCATTAAGACCACTCACTCATTCCTAGATGTTAAGGGACAGGACTCCTACAGTTCATGTAATGGGAGTAGGATGATAACAGAGTCACTAAAATCTGGTCTTTAGGAAAAGGTACTTTTTTTGTTAGAGTTATAGAGATATACAGCATGGAAACAGACCCTTTGGTCCAACTCATCCATGCCAACCAGATATCCTAAACTAATCTAGTCCCATTTGCCAGTATTTATTCTTCGAGTCCAGATTGTGCTCAAATTCTGGTACGTACCTCAAACCTTAATTTTCTGATCAAGTTGCAAGGGAGGCTACCGATTAAATACAGATAATATTCCAAAATAATTGAAGCAGGCATCCAAAAAAAGAGGAACGACCTTCTATCACCAAGGTAATCACACTACGGTTCCAAGATAAACATTTCAGAACTTGAGTGCATTTGTCCTTTGACATTATTCAGTTTACTCCTTGCCATTGCTGTATGTCGCACTTAAATCTCCACAACTTTTATTTATATTCTACTGTATATATCACATTGATAGGTTAACTATTGCTGAAGAAATAAAGTGAACAAAAATATTTCCATTTTAAATGGAGGTCATCTGTAAGAATATGGGTTTGAACAAATTCTATAGGATTAGGCACTGCAAGTGTTAAATAATACCAAATGTTCTCTAAAGCTTTGGCTCTGCAAAAATACACTGCTTCAGCCTATCTATCATAAATGACCATAGTTTTGTAGAAGTGACTTATTGCTAGAAAAAGCATAACAAAACGAGATTTAAAGCTGTGTGCAGCCTGATCTCCAACATATTTCTGTGACTGCAGAACGAGCAAATGTTTGTAAGTTAATGGGGTATGAAATATAATTATTTTTATAATTTTCCAGTTTTAGGTATTGTTAAACTGCAGTTTAAGATTAAATGTGCTAATCTATGTTTATTACTACCAGTTTGATATGGGGAACTGCATGTTAAAATCTAGGTTTTATTTAGTTAGAATCCTTGTTCTCAAGAATTGCCCTTGATTCCATCAACCTTGGAAACAGTAAACAAACACAGAAAAGGCTTGTGCTAAGGCTAAAACGCTGGTAAGAAAAGCCAAAATACCTGGACATAAACAGAGAACTTATTGTGATTATGGATGAGCTCCTCTGTAGTTTCAACATTCAAAGTATATTTTTGTAGATTTAGGTTATTAAGTAAAAGAGCCAGAAAGAGCACCACACAGGTGGAGATCTAAAATTAAGTATAACGTGTGAAAAATGAGCCATGCCACTACCCAAAAGACAATGACTGCAAAATAATCTTCAACTATATAATAGTCAGGAGTAGCAGTATTAGAAATTGAATATGGAGTCTGCTTGGAACTGCTGAATACACAGTCCAGAAGAAATCTCAACCATACTACAGCAGAAATGAGTACTCAACGTGAAAAGGCTTTAATCAAGTTCTAATTACACTTCCCACTACATAATGTCCATTTTTAAACAATGTAGTATAACATCATTATGGTCAGAGGAAGTGCAATAACCTTTTGGAAAGTATGGTTGCCCAACTTGTGGCCGAATGAAGAAGATTGTATAAAATATAAAATGTAGAAGCTAATGATAATGGAAACAGTGTGAAAGCCATGAAGAAGAAATCATTTCAATGTTCATACCAAAAAACTCTTTGAAAATTATACTATGTAGACATTCATTCATTTGTCCTGTATTTGCCTCAATGCATCCATATACAAGTTTTCCAGTCAAAAATTTTTTTTAGAAGTTAATTAGTACTTTAATGAAATTACCAGGATGCAAACCAACATTGTTAATTTTACCATTAAAACCACAGATCTTCCAATAGCATTTGATTCAGAGATCAGTTTACCTGAAATGAAAACACCACGCCAAGTTTTGCTGTCTCAAAAGAATGCATCCCAGGGAGAGTGACTATTACTCCATACCTGCATGTTTTCATTTTGCTTGGCTTAGCTCATTTGTTCAAGAGTGGAGACCAGAACTTCAGTGGGACCCAAGCAACTACAACTTGCATTTATAGATATGCAGGGAGAGGGGGAGGGGGAAGGGGAAGAGAGGGAGAGAGAAGAGTGTAGAACATTCACATTTCAAAGCCAAGACAACTGAAGCCGTGGCCAACAGACAGGGGTAGCGATACACAAGGTCAGAACTGGAGGAACTGAACCATCTTGATGCTTGTAGGGCTGAAAGGGGCTAAAAAGAAAATAAAATGGAGCAAGGCTATTAATGGATTTGAAACAAAGGATGAGAATTTCACTTTTAAGTGTCAGCAGGCTGGAGGGGTGTTAAAAATGGCTGGAACTTGAGGTGACCACAGTAAATATAGAGTTTTGAATGACCTCAACTGTATGGAGGGAATAAACATGGAGGTTAACTAGGAGGGCCTTGGGGCAATTGGACCTGAAGTTGGTAAAAGAAAGGAATTTTAGCTACAAATTCGTTGAGACATGGGCAAAGCCCCGACGGACATCAGGGAGTTGCAGAAGCGTACATAGGGGAGGATATTCAACCAAGTCAGGGGTTCTAAGATTGTCAACAATATGGTTCAGCCTAAGACAGTGAGCAGGGGAAGTGTGGAATTAGTCATAAGGGAACTGGAATCTGACAAAACAGAAGCTTCAGAGGGGTTAAGGAGGAAGTATGGAACAACTATGTTTTTTTGATGCCTGGAATACTAGGGGTCTCAATCACACAGGCTATTAGCAGAACCAATTTTATTCGTGGTCAAAGACTAGCTTGGTCTCTTTTAACTTACCATACGCAAATCATCTTCAATTAGATCACTCACCATTCCAAATTCAAGGGGATTCAAGTCATGTTTATAGAACCTGCTGTCATAATTTAGTCTTGTACTACTTCCAAGGCCAACATAATCTTTAAATTTGATTCATAAAACATAGAACACTTTAGATACAGTCTGAACAATGCTCAGTACAGCTCAAATGTGACTCCATCCTCTTTCTATTCCAATTTTAAGATAAAGATGACATTCCAGTAACTTCTGATTGTGAAAAATTAAAACAACTTGTATCTGTACAATAGGCCTTCTGGCCACCCAAATAGTTTGGCTCCTACAAAACTCCTTGTCTGAATTTTACGGCTAGAATATTTTCTTTCTTGAATCTAAAATAGATAAACTCACATTACTTAATTTTTTTTTTTGTAAATATCCTTTAATTTATGTTGCTCAGTAACTTCCTGCTCCATCCATAATCTCGAGATTCCCTCTAACCTAGTGGAGGTCTTGTGCGTAGCACTTGTACCTCTGAGCCAGAAGCTCCAGGTTCAAGTCCCACTCCAGGGCATGATAGCCAACCAAAGTGATGTATAACTGAGCCAAATAGGTCAAATATCAACTTGCATGTCAAAGGTAGTCAACAAGAATGGGAGAGACACCTGGTCAGCATGTGACAGAAAGCTGATTGGAACCTCTGGTATCACTATGTGCACGTAGTTCCAACCTGCAACATATTCAAATGCATAATGTCCAATAGCTCAGACTCCAAGAGAACTGCAATACACACTATCTAACTTAAGGTCACCTGCAAATATAATCAACTACTTTATCGAATGTGTTATATGGGGTGAAAAGTTTAGACCAGAGTACAGATTCCTGGGACCATCATTTTCATATTCCACATTACAATCCCTTCCATTTTCTTCGCCACATTGTCTTTCTGCATCACCCTGCTGGTTTGTAAAAGGCTCTCCCAGTCTACTGAATCTCAACCTTTCATTACCCCTTGCCTGATTTTCTGACCATAACTGTTTAACATTTTAGAGATTTGCAGCAGTTTTATACTGTTGCAATTATGTCTTTGATTATTCTGCACTGTTTGCCGATTTACCAATTAACAATTCAATTAGTGGTCAATTAATTTCTCGTTCCTTCAGTTTAAAATCCTCATCTATGACTTCCTTTCAAACCAAGTAATAAACTTAATAGTTTTATAGCCATTTTCAAGATATTCTGTTAGAAGTCATATGATTAATTATCTCTGGCTCAATACTCATCACTGAACCTACTAAACCTTGTAAGGCCAACTTGTTATTTTGTTGGAATCCATTCCAAAAAATGGCTGACTTTACACTGAAGCTGCTTTGCTTCTACCAATCTGTGAAAATAAATAGTCTATTATAATCAAATTGCCCTAGATTTTGCAGTGAAGATGCTAAAACCATCACTGCTAATCACAGTTATTTCTCTAAATCTAACAAATACTTGTGCAGTTGAGCACGGAAATACAGAACGACCAGCACAGATACTGCACTTTTCCAGAGTGCACTGCTGAGGAACTGCAGACAGATATGAAATCACCATCACTGGACGGATGAAAACCTGCCTTTTACACAATATATAAACCTTAAAGTTTTGCCTTGTTTACTGAGCTAAGACTCGAGATTTAAACAGTTCATTACTGATGTAATAGCCACAGTAGCACTAAAGTTATAGTCTTGGAATTTTAAATTTCTCCAGTATATTGAATCAAAATAGAAAAAAAAAAATCAATATTTCAATTTTTTTTAAAGTTAATGATGTTTTATTTCCTACCTTAAACCATGTATCTCCTAGTCAGTTATTTTGCTCAGTAGTGGAAATATTCAGAACATTTTATTTTCTGGTGTACACTTATAAGAATAGTAGAATGCAAATCACAGATGTCTTACAAAGCAAGTGGAGGCCATTCAGTTCATCACGCCTGCACCAGCTCTTCGAAGGAGCATCGTTACAGAGTGCCAATCTCCTTCTTTTTCCCCATATCCTTTTATGTTATTTTTATCCAAATAATCATCTACTGCCATCAAATAACTCAACTGAGCCAGCCTCCACCACAGCTTCAGGCAGTGCATTCCATAGCCAAACTACTTGCAGAGTGAATTATTTCATGCCACGCTTTTTTTTTTGCAAATCACCTCAAACTATGCCCTTTAGTTCTTTATCCTTTTTTCAAGCAGAGACAGTTTCTCCCTATCTACTCTATCCAGCCTGCTCATGTTTGTGAAAACCTCCAACAGATCTCTTCTTGGCCATCTTCTCTCCAAGGACAACAGTCACAACTGAAACAATTCTTGTAAATCACTTCTGCACTCTCTCCACTGCTTTCACATCATTACTTTAATGTGAAGCACAGAAATATGCACATTACTCCAAATGAGGTCTAACCAGTGCCATATACAACTTCAATATCACCTTGGTCTTGTACTCTGCACCCCTTTCAATAAAGCACAGGATACTGTCCACACTTACTGCTCTCTCTACCTGTTCAAGAGCTTAAATGATCTGTGCGCAAATACATGCAGGTCCCTCTGCTCCTGCACTCCCTTTAGAACTGTATCCCCAATTTTTACATTTTCTTTCAAAGTTTTTCCTATGCACATGCATCACTGCACATTTCTCTGCATTGAAACTCATCTACCAGATATTTGTTCACTCCACCAACAGTGTGTGAAATTCTACACTGTCCTCCTCGCAGTTTCCAAAATTATTTACCCAGCTCAAAGACACTATTGATTCTGAATGCCTGGAAACCCCTTTACTTTGATACTAGGTTAAAACTGATCTCACAAAAGGGAAAATCCATGCCAGAGTTCAATAGACTTTTGATGGCAGCTTTCTTTGGACTCAGCAGTGAGTGCTGTCGCTTTTCTGCAGGCCACAAAACTTAAACCATGCATGTGGGAGAAACAAACAAATCTTGACAAGGTAAGATATAGAGAGGATGTTTCCTCTTGTGGGAAAGTCTAGAACCGGAGGACATTATCTCAGACTGAAGAGTCACCCAGTTTGCACAGAATCAAGGAGGAGTTCTTCTCGCAGAGAATAGTCAATCTGTGGAATTCTTTACCATAAACAGCTGTTGATGCGAGATCATTATGAATATTCAAGACTGAGGCAGACAGGGTAATCAGTACAGGAGTTAAGGGTTATGGGAAAAAGGCAGCAAAGTGGAGTTGAGGATTATCAGATCTTACTGAATGGTAGAGCAGACACAATGGGCCAAATAGGTTTTTTCTTCATGGACATGGTCATTGCCTGGAATCTGCATAGCTCAATGTTACTTCTCTCCACCAATCCACATCTGCCAACCCACACACACATATCAACCTATGCCTAAATTTTGTCCTAATCTTGCCACCTATGGGCATAGATAGCTTCATTATCAGAATGTCAGTTGACAGCTTCCACAAGAGTGCTGCATATTTTGCAGCTGCTCTTGTCTACCCAATATCTTAATTGTCAGATCACCCTCACAGAATTCCTTGCTTTACTCTTTTCCTTAAAAAAAATCTAAATTACTTTCTCCAACCAATCTGCTCTGAAACATTATCTATCACATACCTCTTGAGCAGGAGTAAGAACACTGCCACTGTACCACAAGAGGGCCCCTCTACTTTCATTGTTTGAATGTTTTTCAAATTAACCTTTTTTCCCTAACCAATCTGTTGAAAGATGTCATTTTACATCTCTCTGGAGCAGGTGAGACTTGAACCCCAGCCTTCTGGCTCAAAGGTAGGGACACTACCACTCTATCACAAGAGCCTCCCCAAAGTGAAGAATCAAGGAAGCGGGGAAATGCAGGGTACAAACCTGCACGGGGAGGCCCCAGTGGATTTCAAATTCATCACCTTAACCAATTGGCCAAAACTACTGGGCATATTTTCGAACCAAACTGTTCAAGGGTATCATTGCACATCTCTGGAATAGATGGGACTTGAACCTAGGCCTCTTGGCTCAAAGAGAAGGACACCACCAGTGTACCATAAGAGTCCGAAAGAAGCAATGATGGGAGAATACAGTTTTTTTGAAAAACTGAACCCATTTTTCTATTCAACCTGTTCAGCGACGTTACTACACACCTCTGGAGCAGGTGGTACTTGAACCCAGGCCTCCCAGTCCAGGGATATTACTTGTGCACCACAACAGGGCTACTCTCCTTTCATTGCTCAATATAAGTTGTCTTATCCTTTGCAGCTGCCGAACAGTTATGAGATTATTGCAGCCTGTGTAAATGCGAGCAGGGACCGCATGGAGGGTATGCAAACTGACTGCAGTACCATGGTGCAGAGGACCATTCAAATGGAGGGGGAAGAGAGTAGAAAGGAATCTACTAGAGTTAGGGCACAGTATAGACAGGAAAATACAGTCTCTGCAGCTGAGAGTGTGAGCCCCATATGTTGTGTTCCCTGCTCAGCTCCAGTCCTTGGAGCTGAAGGAGTTTCTCAAGTGGGAGGGAAGGATCCATGTGTGTACCCACAACATTGTCAGGACTAAAAAAGTGGTTGTGATAATATAGCAGCAGCAAGTGGTTAAATTAAAAAGCAGAAACACAGAAATAACAATTTCTGCATTATTACCTGAGCCAAGAGAAAACTGGCAGAAGGCAATAAGATTACAGAGTTGAATGCTTGGCTCAAGGATTGGTGAAGGACATGTCTTCCAATTTATGGCGCTCTGGCTCCAGTATTAAAGAAAAAGGGAGCTGTTCTGTTGTCTTTAAAGAGTAATGCAACCAAGAATGTAGACAGGGCTTAAAACTAAATATTTCTCAGAGGATTCAGGCAGACGTAATTGAGAAAGTAAACGAGAAAGTCAAAAGAAAGAATACAGAGTTGTACTATTGCTAATGATTACTAGCATTTGACAGGAAGGGACTGCACATGTAAACCTAAGACCAAACCGCCAAATACAATTAAAATTGTGAAAGATAATAAAAACAGAATTAAAAGGTTCTCAATCCGAATGCATACAGTATTCATAACAAAACAGATACTCTGATAAACAAACGTAGAAAAATAAATATGATAGCCAATACAGGGACATGGTCGCAAGGTGCCCAAGACTGAGAATTGACTATTAAAGGGCATGTGACATTCTAGAAAGACAAGGGAGATGGAGATGGAGTATCTCTGTCAATAAATGATGACAAGTAAAGTACAGCAGTGAAAAATTATCTTGGCTTAGAAGATCAAGGTGTGGAATTAATTTGAATGGTGATAAGAAATAGCGAAGTAAACAATTCACTGTGGGAATATATGAATTTATAAAACCCCGGAAGTACCTATACCGAACAATAAAAAGGCTGTTGCAAGAAAGGTACTGCAATAATTGTGCATGATTTTAACAATCATAAAATGGATAAAATCAGAATGTCAAAGTAGCCTGGAGAAAAAGTTTACAGAATGTATTCGGGACAGTTTTTTAGAGAACAATATGTTATGGAACATATCACGTGCAGGTTATTTTAGATGTAACAGTGCGTAATGAGTCAAGATTAATAATTTCATTGTAAGGAATCCTCTATGAAAATAGGACGGCAAAAATTGATTTCACATTTGGTTTCAGTGCAAGAAATCTAAACCTAATCACTCGATATTAAATAAAGACAATTACAAAGGTATGAAGACAGGTTTGGCTAAAGTAGATTGAGAAAACAGGTTAAAAGACAAGACAGTAGATTATCAAAGGTGGACATTAACACAAATTTCATAAACCCCAAAGATATATTTTTTTGCGAAAAGAAAAACTCAATGGTAAGGATTCTGGGTAATCCAAGATGGAGGGCAGGAAAATGTTATGGCTGCAAGAGTTGCTCCTTTTTTTGAGGTATTTTCAATGTTAGAGCTGATTTCCTCCAATTGTAAGGGCAATAATTACTGTTTTATAAGCTGTTGCATCATTTTGGAACATTGGGGGAGAAAAGATCAAAACAACGGCACTTCAAGAAAGGGAGAAGACAGATAAAGGCAGTGGCAGCGACCATATGGGAAGGATGTTGTGAACTTTGAAAGGGTTCAGAAAAGATTTACAAGCATGTTGCCAGAGTTAGAGGGTTTGAGCTATAGGGAGAGGCTGAATAGGCTGGTGCTATTTTCCCTGGAGCATCAGAGGCTGAAGGGTGACCTTATAGAGGTCTATAAAATCACGAGGAGCATAGACAGGGGAAATAGTCAAGGCTTTTTTCCCTGGGGTGGAGAAGTCAAAAACTAGAGGGCATAAGTTTAAGGTGAGAGGGGAAAGATTTAAAAGGGACCTATGGGGCAACTTTATTCACGCAGAGGGTTCTGCATGTATGGAATGAGCCGCCACAGGACTTAGTGGAGGCTAGAACAATTACAACACTTAAAAGGCATCTGGATGGGTATATGAATAGGAAGGTTTTAAGAGGAATATGGTCCAACTGCTGGCAAATGGGACTAGATTTATCTAGGATATCTGGTCGGCATGGACAAGTTTGACCGTAGGGGCTGTTTCCATGCTGTACATCTCTATGACTCTAAGTTAGGAATGGGGAGGTGATGGCCTAGTGGTTTTATTGCTGGACTGTTAATCCAGAGATCCAGGTAGTGTTTTAGGCACCCTGGTTTGAATCCCGCCATGACAGAAGGTGGAATTTGAATTCAATAAATATCTGGAATTAAGAATCTAATGATGACCATGGACCTATTGCTGATAGTCAGAAAAAAACCTCCTGGTTCACTAATATCCTTTAGGGAAGAATCCCTGCCATCCTTTCCTGGTCTGGCCGACATGTGACTCCAGATCCACAGCAATGTGACTGACTCTTACCTGCCCTCTGGGCAATTAGGGATTGGCAATGAATGCTGCCTGGCCAGCGACACCCTCATCCCTTAAATGAATAAAGGAATAAAAATTGTATCAAATTGAAAAAAAAACGTACAATGCTGTCAAGATTACTGGTTGGCCAAATTATTCATGAAACTATAGAAACGAGCGAAGGATAACTAACAAATAAGAGAGAAAAGACACCTGGCAAGATAAATAAGACAGAGGACAAGAGTCTCTAACAATACATAAAAAATAACAAAGTAGTTGAAGCAAATGTTGGTCCCATACAGGATGGGACATATACCTAGGGTGGGAAACAAAGAAATAGTAGAGACTTTGAACATGTATTTAGATTTTGACTTTTGGGGACTACTTTCAGTTTTCAGGGACATCTTTATTGTTTTTGCTGGCTATTATTAGATGGTGCAATCATGCAATAATCTAACCTTCTTCATTTGTGGTGTTTGATCTTTATATCTCTTTGATAATCTGTCTATGCTACATCTACAAGGAGGATGTTTTTGTTGATCTGATGAAATCTCTCAAACCCCCAGGCATGCCTGTTTTTTCCAAACCCCTCCTCCCACTCGTTCAGCAACGGTGATCACCGTGATCAGCTACTTTGAAGTTACAGCCCAAAAGGAACGGAAGAGAAAATGGTTTGTTGTTCACATGAAATAGGTTGGAGAAGGAGAAAGCACATGCAATGTGATTACAGTGAGGTCCTGCACATTCAACATGCAATATTCAGGTCTGCCTATGTTTATGGGCAAAATCAGAAGCAAACCAAATAATCCTTTAACTTGTGTCTCAAGACCACTGGGGTAAAATTCATAGTAAGAGGTGGAATGACACCAAGGTGGCCAGCAGCTTTAAAGCAGCTCCCCTTAACCCATAACCAGGTGATACTCAAGTTCAGCAAATCCCACCCCCAACCAACTAAAGCTCAGTCCCAGCATCAACAGGCTCAGTAAGTAGTGACAGCTTCCCCAGGCTTGCTCCTGTCATGCCAGAAGTCTGGCCAGAACACCTTCTTCAATCACATTTTCCCTCCCTCCCGCTCTTGCTGTTCTTCCAGAGAATCAGTCCCTCAAGTTGCGGCAAATACAGAAGAGAGAATTCTGGATGAGAAGAACTAAAGCAAAACAGCCTTAAAAACCAGGAAAAACCAAAGAACTACGGATGTTGGCAATCTGAAATCCTTGGGTCACTGGATCCGAAACACTAACTCTGTTTTCCTCTCCAAAAATACTATCAGACCTGTTGAGTTTCTCCAGCATTTCTATTTTGTTTTGAAAGCCCAGACTGTGTAATACAAGAAAATTAAAGTTTCCACAGCTTTCGGAAAAGAATGTCAAATTTAAATGGATGGGGGCTACAGACTGCTCCAGTAGAGTCACCAGTGTGTTCTCATACATGATTCACAAAGTTAACATGCAGGTTCAGCAAGTAATTACATAAAAATGTTGGTCTTTACTGTTGTGGGGCAGGAACAAGGGTGGAGTACAAATGCAGAGAACTGTTTGTACAATAGTAGTAATAGTCAGTGAAACCACACCTACAGTACTGCACAGCTTTCGTTCTGAAAAAGGTTCACAGGTCTGAATGAGAACTCGTTCTCTCCACAGATGCTGTCTGACTACTGAGTACACAAGTTTTTTTTTATTTCAAACTGCCAGAATCTGCAGTAGTTTTCTTTTGTATAGAACCAAAGAGCTGTACAGCAGAGAAGCAGACCCTTCAGTCTAAACCATCCACGCCAACCAGATATCCTAAATAAATCTAGTCCCATTTGCCAGCATTCGGCCCGTATCCCTCTGAACCCTTTCTATTCACGTACCCATCCAGATGCCTTTTAAATGTTATAATTGTACCAGCCTCCACCACTTCCTCTGGCAGCTCATTCCATACACACACCATCCTCTGCGTATAAGAAAAGGGGCGATCAATGCAAGACAGAGTGTTGTACTTAAATGCACGCAGTACATGAAACAAGGTAAACAAGCTTGTAGGGCCAACTGAAACTGGCAGGAACAATGTTGTGGGTATCACAGAGATGTGGCTGCAAGGGGATGAGGGCTGGTAACTAAATACCCAAGAATACATGTCCTATCAAAAGAACAGGCCAATGGGCTGAGGGGGCAGGGTTGCCTTGTCACTAAGAAAATGAAATTAAATCGATAGCAAGAAGTGATACAAAGTCGGAAAGCATAGAATCTGTGTGGACAGAGTTGAGGAACCACAAAGAAAAAAAAAAGAGCCTGATGGGAGCTGTGTAAAGGCCTCCTAGCAGTGGTCAGGAATGTGCAGAATAAAATACCAGGAGATAGAAAAGACATATTAGATAGGCATTGTAACAATGATCATGGTAGACTCCAACATGCAGGTGGACTGGGAAAATCAGGTTGGTAGTATAGCTCAAGAAAAGTGATTTGTGTAATGTCTATAGGATGTTTTTTTTTGGAGTAGCTTGTATTACGGCCCACTGGGGAACCTAGTATTTCTGAATTTGGTGATGTACAATGAGTCAGACTTGATTAGGGAGCTTACGATAAAGGAGCCCTCAGTGGCAGTGACAGAATAAGACAGAATTCACCCTGCAGTTTGACAGTAAGAAGCTGCAATCATAAGTAATAGTATTATAATTGAGTAATGATGACTACAAAGACGTGAGGGAGGAGCTGGCCAGACTTGATGGGAATGGGAATCTAGCAAGGAAGAAAATAAAGCAGCAATGGCACGAGTTTCTGGGGGTAATTCAGGAGGCACAGCAGAAATTCATCCTTTGCTATGTTTCTTCTTTCTTGGGAAGGACAAGGCGATGATGGCTGACAAAAGATACAGGCAGCATGAAAAGGCCCATCTGCCTTTAGTCCCATTAGTCTATCAAATATGTCTCTAGTGATGATTATGGTAGTTAATTCCTCCCCTTCCTTACTATCAATGACTGTTTATAATCAAGCTGGGATTATACTCATTGGAGTTTAGAAAAATGACTGGTGATCTTATTAAACCAAAAGAACTAGGACAACAAACATTTTTATGCAACTGGCAAGAAGTTAAACTGATAGAGTGGTGGAAACCAATTAAATACTCACCTTCAAAATGGAATTCAAAAGGAAAAAACACTGTCTGAGAGCTGGCATAGACCCAATCGGTTGAACAGACCTCTTGTGAAATACCATTCTATAACTCTAAGAAATTCCAAGTAATTTTAGAGGAAAGAGAGAGCTTGCTCAGATTTGAGAGGAAGTGGTAGCTTGCTCAGAGACTGAATGGGTGTTTTCCTTCATGGGAAATCTAGAACTAGGAGACAGAGTTTCAGAACATCTCATTTCAGAAAGAGGTCAGGAGGAATTTCTTGAACGTTATTAATCTTTCAGGTTTTCTTCCACAGAGAACAGTAAAGTTTGATTCATTAAAGATATTTAGGGACGACATTACAATTTTTGATTGACATGAAGTCACAGATTGTGAGGGACAGGCAGACAAGTGGAAAGGTGGTCATGATCAAAATCTGTTTGTTTGAATGGCAGAGTAGGCTCAATTGGCCAAATGGTCTTTCCCTGCTCCTATTTCTTATGATTTTATGTAAATACATAGCTACAGCAAAATCTGGATTAGTCAGTTCATATCTTTCATCACACCAAACGTTTTAAAAAACATGCATTTTAAGACATAAGTTTCTTGGCTCTTCATCTGCACTTTTTTTTAACCCAACAGTCACTCTTATATCCAGTTCTTCTGATCATTATGCTACTCATTTTTCCACCAAGACTAAATTCTCCACCTACCCCTGCCCCTCTTCTTTGTCAGGTCAGGCTTCCAAAGAATATAAGTGTGATTCCTTGTCCCACATCATGGAATTTGTGTACAATGTATGAAATCTAGGACAAAATAATTGCATTTCAGTTGCAACTTTTGTTTTGGTATGTGAAATTTTAAATATTAAAAAGACTGTTTCATGAATATTCAATGTCCACAACACTAGTGACAAAAAGAAATCTTGCCTGATTTTGTCTCTTCAGGTTTGGAACACCAAAACCAGAAAAAGAGAGAGAACAATTCTAGTATTTCACAACCTCATGATGTCTCAAAATACTTCACAGGTGGCAAGACCCTTTTTTTAAGATCCTGCTATGACGAAGGAAATGAAGCAATGTACACACGTATTTCCACAGATAACAAGTAATAAAACGCAGCTTTTTTTTGGGGGGGGGTGGTGGTGCGTGTGGAGTGAACGGAAGCGTTCTAAATCTTCTGCTCTTCTTCAAAATATTGTGATGAGATCTATCACATCCACTTAAGATGCAAGACAGAATCCTTGGTATAATGGGTCATCAGAAAGACTGCACCCCAAAAATACTGCAATCCCTCAGTAAAGCGCTGCAATACCAGTTTACATTTTTTACTCTTTTCCCTTCCCCGCAACACACACTTACCCTTCTCTCCAACACACACTGAACATCACTGGACTTGAAACATTAACTCTGTTTTCTCTAAACAGATGCTATTTAGTTGCTCTACCAATTTCTGTCTTTGGGTAATTCAGATCTCCAGCATCCACAGTTCTTTGCTTTACTTTATCCAATTTTGGTGCTGGACAACAGGCAGTGATCCAATCAACAAAGCTAACATGGGAGCTTTATACCAATTTCATACTTCATGGGAGAACCAAAGTAACTATTGCATAGCGTTAGCAACATTAGTGCAAGCAAATGTCATCAACAAAACAAAAGCAAAATTACCTTGAGAAAAGCTAATGAAAAAGGAATTACAATGCAAAGGATATAAAGAAAAACTTTCTTGAAGTATGGCATGAAAAGGAATGTTAAAATTGGGAGGGCCATGGAGAGACAGCCTTCAAATATAATATTCAGAGATGGAGCGAAAATTACTAAAGGTGTGGCTGTCAATAGGCAAACAGGATCAGAAGCATGGACATACAAAGCAAAGAATTGCAAATGCTGGAAAGCTAACACACAAACAATGTGCTGGGTAAATTCAGCACATTTGGTAGCACCTGTAGAGAGAAACACAAAGTTAATGTTTTGAGTCAAGTAAGTCTTCATCAGAAACTGTTAAACTGACGGAAGAAGCAAGGTTCACAAACACATTTGTCCTCAATGATGAAGTCCAGTATTTGAACGCGACATACAAGGTTTTGTACTAACTTCAACCAGAAGTACCAGGAGGATGATCTAGCTTGACATAGTTCTAACCTTTGATCTCTCTAAAGTCACATATGTGCGGCTGTACAGCAATCAAGAACATGTCAGAGTAAACCAGCCATGGACAACCAAGGTTCTCCTTAAGATGTGTGCATGCTCAACCTTAACAGGACCATATGATGCAGCAAAAAGGCCAGGCAAAGAAGGATTTGAGAGAACACTGGTCCCCACCATTACAAAAATCCGCCTTCAGTCAATTTAGCTCTGCGCGGAAATGCATGCAGAGGTACCAGTGTATCCTTGCACATCAATCTCAAAAAGTTTACATGCAGGCACACAAGAATTTAACAAGGCAAACAGCATGGTAGTCTTTATGACAATGGGATTGCAGTAGGTGAGCACGGTGCAGAATTTGAGGTGTGGGAAATATTTGCAGTCACTCATTGGACTGGTTACTGGGATGACAGATTGTTTCAGAAGGAGGAATTATAATAGGTTCATAATCGTCAGTGTTAAGGAGGAGGACAGGTGGTGTAAGTGAAAGACAAAATTCTTTAGCAATTTGACAGTGCAAATGCTATGCCCAGATCAGCCATGATCTCACTAAATGGCAAAAGAGGCTGAGAAGACTACCTCTGTTCCTATGAAAGCTTTATTCTTGATTGGTGAAACTGGAAGATGGGTCCACAGTCTCAAGAAGAAGGGTCAGTCATTGAATACTAAGAAGAGAAATGTATTCACTGCAAGGGTTGTGAATCTTTGGATTCCTGACCACAGAGAGGTGCAGGTGCTCAGCTATTGAGAATATTCAAGAAACAGGCATACTACCGGAAGTAAGAGACCATTTGGGAAGATGGAAGTTAGGCTATAGGAACATTAGGATTGAGGATGAAGCAGGCCCAAAGGGTCAAATACCCTAATGTAGCTCTTGTTTCATACTTTAAGATATGGTTGAACACAATGGCCACAGCAAATGTTATAAGGCCCAATGACATCCACCACGCAGTGCTGACAACTTGGCATTCCAGTATTTTTAGGTGAGCAATTCCAGTACAGCTGCTACACTGGCATCTACCCGACACGGTGGAAAATTGTTCAGGTATGCATTGATCACAAAAAGCGTCCAAATTCCAATGCTGAAAATAAACGCCCCAGGTAATACTACTTGGCATAATACTGCCATGCAAAATCTCCAACTAACAATAAGCTGTGCCTCGGAATACATGATATCCTGTTCCAAAACACAAAGTACTCTCAGCCATTCTTTCAAATCAGACTTTCTACCAATTTTCTCCTTTTCTGTTCTGAAGATGCTGCCTTTTACTTTGGTATCACTCCAATGCTGTAGTCAGCCCTGTGCTATCGCAGCAGCGTGCCAATTCTTCATCTGCGCAAATACACAGCAATTGTGAGCATGCAATTTTGCCATGGAATGCACCACTCAAGCATTATGTGCCTTGTCCTCATCCATTTTCCAAAAGAATAGAAACTCAACTGAGAGCACTAGATGTTTAACTACAACCCTCCTTTGCTCAAGGGAACAGTACAATTGACATTAAATATCTCACGAGAGACAAGGCAACTCAGCACAGAGCAACCAATCCTGTGAACACACTAGTTAATAAAGTTTAGTACCATATCTGGTGGCATATTTATTAGATATTAGGTAATCTTCAATTTTCTTTCTGAAAGTATGTAACAGTCCACTTGAGTTTTTAAAAGTCTCATCAGGAACACATGCAAAGCTTATTCAATGGTCAAGATCCATAAACAGTACATTGTAGCTTTATGCCATCAACAAATAAACACAGTCGCAACAGGTTCACAAGAATAGAATTTGTTCAAATTAGTTTTGGGGCGGGGGGGAGGAGTTATCAGTAATAACTGATTTCCAGCTGGGCCACTATATGTTTTCAGAATGATCTTGCCAGATATTTGATATTTTGATATTTTAAAATGGAACCGATCTAAAATGTTCATGCAATAGCAACTTACATTTATATAACGCCATAAAATGTCACAAGGCATGTTAGACCTTCATAAAGCAAAATTTGACAAAAAATCCCATAAGGCAATATCAGGACAGATGAGTAAAAACTTGGTCAAAGAAGTAGACTTTAAGAGGGTGTCTTAAGGGAAGAAAAAGATCGAGAGTCAGAGGGCTATAGGAAGGAAACTCCAGGGCTTGTGAGAAGGTGACCAATCTTGATGAGATTAAAAAAATGTTCAAGAGGCCAGAATTAGATAACCGCAACCATGCTAGCCGGTATAACATAGACTGGAAGGAATACTACCACGAAATGGTTGAAAAACAAAAAGATACCCACAAGTCTTTGTTAAATATCCAGAACATTTCAACTTTACATACTTATTCAGTAAATAGAAGCAAAACAGTGCAAGGCTGAGCTCTAATATGCAACATGAAGAAACATGTCCTTCGAATGTTTCTGGTAGCATTTGTATAATTATAGAGCATCTTCTACATTTTTGTGATGGTTAAAAGTAATAGGCTAACAATTAAGTCTTTGAAATGGTTTTGTCAGCTCTGTGTCTGCTATGCTGCTGAGGGTAGGGTACAGGTTGCAAGTTTAGCCATTGGACTCAAACAAGATACCTCTCTGCAAGGGGTGAGGGGAGAAAGACCTGCACAACTACCGAATAATAGAGTGGCACATACCTATGACCTTGAAATAACACAAAAACAACACTTTTGCTGCACGTAAACCTAAAAAAAAGCAAAGTGAGTTCTTAAAAAGTTGTTTCAGAGATAGTAGGAACTGCAGATGCTGCAGAATGTGAGATAACAAGGTGTAGGGCTGGATGAACACAGCAGGCCAAGCAG
>JAHRHZ010000031.1:6628913-6640269 GCA_024137785.1 Ginglymostoma cirratum
GGGGGGGGGAAGATGACGAAGGAGTGGGGGAGGAGGTTTGTTATTGGTACTAACCCCAGCCCCTTTTTCAGACACAAGCTGGGATAAAGAGTTAGAAGTGCACTCACCGCCTTTCATTCCTCGTTGATTCTCATTCCTGACGTTGGGCAGGGGGGTGTCTGCCGGCTCCTCTCCGGGGCAGCTCGATACGCCCCCCCACCCCCCACGATATTTCTCTCCCTCTTTCTTCCCCCCTATTTCTACTCGTCCTTCCCTATCTTTGTCTGATCCTCTCTCTGTCTCTATTCCTCTTTCTGTCCCTCTCCCTGTCTCCAACTTATTAAAAGGCCGGAGCCAAAATACAACATGGCCGCCACAGAGGTCTCGCGAGACTTTCTCCGGGCGCGACTGGCAACACTTCCGGTCTCTGCCGCTCCTGCCTAGTGCTGCCACCTACAGTCTGTTCTCCTGATGCTGGACCAAAAATACTGCCTGGGACGCAGTCAATGATACGGATCTGCATCAAACTTTCCTGCAGAAAGAACAACAAGACCTTTCAAGAACCACTCATTCATCAAAAGTGGCAAACACAGATTTGGTTTTAACTTGAGCTGTTTTAATACAAGTCATTATTAAGAACCATTCAATTTGCATATTCTGCCTTTTTGCAATTCAATTCTGTTTATATTTCTTTTGCATGAAACTGTGCTGGGTTAACTTCCAAATATGGATATAAACAAATGAAAAATAAGTTGAACAAATCAAAATGCAAAATCAAATTTGCCATGGGTAAAACTCTGAAACATTTTGATACTTTTTTTTGCTATTCAGAAGAGGCGAATTTCCAAAATGGATTCTTAAACATTCACTTTGGGCAAACTTGCACAGTGGTTCATGTCCCAAGCCTGGACTTGTTGACCATGATAATTGCATTTGCAAGCATGTTGACTATCAGTCCGTAAACACTTCCACCAAATTTATTTGCAAATAGTATCTCATATAACATGGAAAAGAGAACAGTACAGCGCAGGAACAGATGCTCCGGCCAACCATGTCTGAGCTGATCATGATTCGATTTTAAACCAATCCATCTGCCTGCACGTGTCTATATCCCTCCTATTTCCTACCTTGTCATGTGTCTGTCTATTTACCTCTTAAACGTTGCTAATGTATCGGGCTGTACCACCACCCCTGGCAGCGTATTCCAGACATCTAGCACCTGCTGTGTAAAAACTTGCCTCATACACCTCCTTTAAACTTTTTTCCTCTCATGCTAAACCTATGTCCCCTAGTATTTAACACTTCTGCCCTGGGAAAAAGACTTTGACTATCCACCATATCCATGCCTCTCATCATTTTATATAATTTTGTCAGGTCACCTTGCAGCCTCCAAAACTCTAGTGAAAACAATCTGAGTTGGTCCAACCTCTCCTTATGGCCAACATCCTGGCAAACCTCTTTTCTACCCTCTTCTAAGCCTCCACATCCTTCCTCTAGTGTGGTGACCAGAACTGCACACCATTAAGAAAGGAATTCCATGATTTGCCTCGGTCATTTTAGTCCTAGCATAACTGCTGATAATAGAACTGCTGATAATAGAACAGCTTTCCATTTCATAATAGGTATGCTATGATGAATGGTATTAAATTCAGTGAGCTACCCAAAAAAACAGAAAAGTAAAATAGGATGAAGTTCTTTGGAAAAATCCAACTGTACACTGAATGCATTGGCTGATTTGCTGTATTAATAGGACCTCTCCCTCTGCTATAAGCACCTTCAGTCTGCAATATGTGGGAACTATTAACAACATATAATGTACAACATGGTGTCATTGTAGGGCAGTTGAAAATATATGCATTTTCAGAGTTGTAAGAGCCAGCAATTGAGAGATACAGCAAGGATGTAAGAAGAAGTCTACAACTGCATGAATCAAAATTGCTTCAATTTTCCACTCCTTGCTGCTTTGGAAATGAAGGGGGATATGAAACAGAATTGGAATTTCTTCTATTCTTGTTGACAAAACAATGAACTATCAATAGATAGCTTAAAAAAAACTGAGCATTCAGGAATTTCAACTTTGCTAACTGTGTTGGGAAAAGACTGGTAGACACTGTATTAGAGCACAGATCACACTGAGGAGCACTAAAACCAGACTCCACAGGTTTTGCAAGCTTTGGAGATGCACTTTGAGCTCTATTCTCAATTTTATTTATGAATGATACTCGTTCTACATCAAAGCTCAAGGGGAAATGGGGACTATTGATCAATATATGAATGCTGGGATACATCTAATTAGATCCAGTGAGTTTGCATAACTGAAACATGATCTCATCAGTGACAAGATTGTCTTAGGCAAAAGGTATCCTGCCAAGTGAGCACGTCTGCTGAGAGAGAAGAAATGTACTCTCAAAAAATTTGTTGACGTGCAGAAATTCTGAACAAACAGATAAGGCTTTGCATTATTCTGAGAGTCATTCCAGGCTGAATGAAAACAACAAATTTGGAAAAAGGAAGAAATATTTGCAGCAGAACTAGCAAAAGGATCAAAGCCAGAGGGAAATATCTAGATATTACATAGAACATCGCATAAAAGAACGGGAACATATCCAGCATGGGAACGACAGTGCTCAAACTGCAAGAAGCTGAATCACTTTCCAGGCAAGTGTTTGGCTAGAAAGAAATATCAGCCAATGATTCTGATGAGCTACTTTGCATCATACAACAGTTTTGCTTTGCAAGGTTTGAAACAATACAGTTTGTATTGTTAGAATGATGACTGCAATTGAACAGCGTCAAATGAATGTGAGATGTTAGTAGACACCAGTGCTTTGTGCTACTTCAAGGGTTTTGCAGACCTGTGCAAAGTGGTTGATGATGGTTATTCAAAAATGAAGTAAGATAACACTTGACATTTTTTTCAGACCGGTTAGCTACATTAACACTAGATAAGAGATATTGCTATCTCCCATAAGATAATAACCAGGACTGTGTTACATGCTGCAGACTGTAGAACTAACTAACAACATACAAACCTTAAAAGATTACAAATATGTTTTTCAAGTGTTTGGATGTCTTCCTGATGAATATCTTCTCAAAGTGCATAAGAGTTTGAGACCAATGCAGCATCCACCAGGGAGAGTTCCATCTGCCCTCAAGTCTAATCTGAAGGACAAGACAGAGGAATGAAAAGGGAGTAATCAAAAATGTGACAATTCCTACAAATTGGATTAACAACAGTAGCAGTGAGAAAACCTGGAAAACTAGAAGTATGCATAAATCTAAAGGATCTATTGAATTTGCTGTCAGTGTTCGACAACCTGTACATAAAAGACAGTCAAAAAATAATTGAAGTAATATTTTACAGCAATCTATAATCAGTTCGTTTTCATACTCCATTCTCCTAATCTATTGTCTTTTTCAGCCTTCACCTACATTTTATTTTCATGAAATTATGTATTACAGTGTTCAGAGCTCTGTACACCAAATTATATAGTGACATAGAAATTAGGTGTAGCCAAAATATAGTGCGATCTTGGCAGTGTGAAGCTTTTGTGGGCCAGAATGTGAATACACTAAGCTTGTTCTAAATTGATCCTCAAGCCTGGTCATCATAATTCCAATGAACATCCAGGGCCAATTGTGAGCCTTGAAGTATTTTGTCTTTCAAAGCCTAACCAATTTCATCCATTATCAAAGCCCATGCAAATACATTGGAGGAGGTGGCTTTGGGATGGGGAGCCTGCCTTTGCTTTGTGGAGCTAAGTGGAGCACCCCTGTTCCTTCCAACTCCACTTTTTTAGTGGTTTCCAAATTTTCTTAACTTGTATGTGGCTAGGTCACATAAGGCACAAAACAAAATGTTAATTAGAGCTAGCAAAGTGCAAGCTAGTTCAATCAAATTTAAAAACTCAGTTCAGAATTGGGTGCAGCAGTTGTATTTCAATATTGAATTATGAGCAACACTCATTCCAGGCATAATGTTAGCTAAAAACATGTCTTAAATAAGTTAGCAGTGACCAAATTCTGATGTTTTCTCATTCATCAGTTATCATTACACCCTTTTTAGAGTTTAAAAAGGATATGAACATTGAAGTTGCGCTCTGGTCTCATTTCATTTTAGTGCTTTAGTGCTTTAGTGCGTGTTTTCTTGTTTTATTTTTACCTTTCAAAATGTCTTGTCACATTCTTAAACACATTGTACTGCATTACTGTCCTAATCACATCTGCCAATCCTTTCCTGTCTTGCTTTATCACCCTTTCCTTCATCAACCTATGCAACCTATCACCAACCCATACAATCTATTTTTCAATGTGGCTATCTCTACTTAAATCAAAGAGCTATTTTGGACAAGTTTTATCTTCATTGCTTGTCTCGTGAATGGTGGTAATGACCACCTATCTGTTACTGAACATGAATGCTTTTTCATCCATTTTTTCCTTTCTTTGCTGCATTCCGATGGAAGATGAAAGAACTGAACATCTCTCCTCTCTCATTTAGTTATTTTTTTAAACTAATGACTTCTTAATACTGACTCCTAAATCACTGGAAAATTGACTGCAATCCACTCTCTCAGTGCCATTCAGGTCTTAAGACTCTTTATAAATTCCCCTCTTGCTCTTCTCTGCTCCAGTGGCAATAGCACAAGTATCACACATCTCTCTGAATAGTTTCTCAATCTTGGTATCAGCCTTGCCAGATAATGCTAAGTTCCCACAATGACTTTAATGTCCTTTAAGTCCCAAAATTGCAAACAGTACTCAAACCTTGTAACTATTGCCTTGTACAAAAATTTATCGATAATCGTTTTTATGTAGATATGACTGAATACTTGTGAAATCATTCTAGTACCGGGCTGTCATAAGTATCATCACATTTTGAGATTAGTTAATATAGATAAGTAAAAATTAAAAATCAATTGGTGACATTGAAGATGAATAAACTGTAATGAAGGATGCAGTTAAAATTATTCAGGGTACTGAGTTGCACTGATATTTGTCTTAAAAATTTGTGCTTTATAGTATATAAATCAGTGGATACTTAAACTCAGTGATAACCATAAAAATCTGTCCAATAAAATATTTTGACTCAAGCCTGTCGGCACTAATAAAGCTTGATCCAACAATGACTTGTTGTTCTTGTAGTATATACAATTTTAAAACACAAAACATTGGCTGCTATTTAATCAATTTCACCTCATAAAATTGACTTAATTTGTGCTTTTGTTCAATTGTATGAATTATTTTGTTAAAACAATCTTTATCAGAAACAAAATAACCTGAGATAACTTCAAAACATTCTGCTTGTATTTTTTTCTATAGTTAGTATGATCCTATCGAATATATGTTATTATTCTGCTAAATAAATAATTGATAATTACATCTGCAAACTATTATTCTTCCAAAGTAAAATAATTATTTATGAAGTATCAATATACTTGAAGTATTTTAAAAATATTTTTAAAAATGCAACGTGTAGTTTGGAAACTCAGGTAAATTTTTGTTGTGAATTGACACCCAAAACCAGCATTGGCTTTAAAGAAAGGAAATCTTCCAGTGGTCATGGAAATAGATTCATCTGTAACACACAGCATCCAAAGCACTTGCCTGCTTTGTTACGTGGAAATGCTGATGAAGGAGATAGGGTGCAAAATCTTCCATTCTTTTGACTAAGTGTGAGTTATGACAAGTTTTTTGGAGGAGTCCTTGCTGTGAGACCCAATTGGTTTTCTTGCTGTGTCTTGCCAAAGTTACCTTATTATCGTTCTGCTCCATCCCTGTGGCATCCTTTGCATCTGATTCTCACCCCATCTTGTCCAGTCCCTTTCCCAGAACGACTCTACAATCACCAGATATCCGCTGGACAAGTGGCATATCCTGCACCCTGATCATTTTTGAAAAGCAACTGTGTGTTCAGGTAAGCAATCCAGCATTGCTATTCACTGCCAATGAAATGGTACAGCAGCCACACATCCACAATACTCATTGCACCTGACTAGATATTGCTGACTTTTCTTTGCATATGCAAACACATTCTCTCATCCGCTGCTGTGTAACTATCATGCAACATAGCTTACCTGTCATGAGCTACATCCTGTCTAAATACACCCCCTATCTCAATGCTAGTGTAACCCCAATAACCACTGAACATCTGCAAATTATCGTACTCTAGTCGGGGAACATCACATAGAGAAAGGCAGTTGGACAAGTCCAAACACAAGCTTTCATTGATAGCCAGCAAAAGGGAACACAAAGGAAACTAACAGAAGATCGATTTTGCCCCCACAAAGTACTGGTATCATGACCTTGGCAGTCCGTGATGGCCTTCTGTACCCAGCTCACATCTACTGGAACTAAATGTCAATCAGGTCCTGTGTGTCTTGCAGTGCCTGATGCCAATAAGCTGCATAATGGGCAAAGAGAGCTTCTTCCAGTTCAATGTCCTCATCCTCTTTCTCAGACAATGGCTCCTGTCACATCTATCACATTATATCATTGCCTGCTTTGATTGTTCAAAGCACAGCACTGCAAGATACTATTACACTCACTGTTCAGCCTGTACGAAGTACCCCCAGCACCCTCCAAGCTGTGAAAGGACAGTTTAAGCAGCCCTACCATCTGTTTCACCACAGCCTTGGTTGCAACAAGTGTACCAACTTGGCGAAGGTGCCATGTGACCATGTGACTAAGTGACCAATCCCCTTCCCTTCCAGATCCGTTTGAACCACAAAACCTATCCTTGCATCCAAGTCCCTCACCAGATATGTACAACATAATACAGCAAGTCCCCTTGTCCCACAGCACCCTTGGAACCACCACAAGTGATGAGGGCCACAGGCTTTTGGTCACTATTTACCTCTATTTAAATTATTGCCATTATCTTATGCATTGCTGAGATGACAAGTTAATTTAGCCAGCACCAATGGCATGGTACCATTTGCCTTTGAGCAGTATTTGACACATTGCTTTTCTTTAATATGTTCTTTCTATGTTGACACTGTTGTCTAGGCCAATATTTATTGCCCATCTCTGATTGATAGGTGAAGAGTTAACCTCACATGGCTGTGGGTTTAGAGTCACGTGTAAGCCAGATCAGTTAAAGATGGTAAAATTCCTTCTCTAAAGAATATTAATGAAGCAGTTTTTTTAAAACGACAATCCATGGTGGTTACATGAACACCATCAGTCTATTTTTTTTTAATTCCAGGCTTCTACTGAACTGCTTCACATATTTGTCCCTTCAATGTTCTAGCATCTAGTAGATGTGGGTCTCGCATTTCCATTAATCAAACTGGCACTGCCCTCATCCATCCTGGGCATTGTCCCAGCCATTTTCTAGTTGCATTTCACATCCAGAGAATGCGATGTGATGGCAAGGAATGCAGCTCAAGGTGGACATCATCAACACAAGGTGTGCCTGGTTGCTAGGTATGCCCACAAGTACTCATGTCCCCCTTTAACTAACTCTACTCCAACAGCCCATTTCCACAAATTCCCCTACTTGGAGACTAACAACACCAACCTTCAACTATAGCTTCTCTCCATGGCCATGACTCCAAAAGTTACATCTTAATGGTTGCCACCCTGTTCCTGTACACTCCCGTGGGGAGGCCACATATTGGTGATCACTGCCATTAAACCCCTTACTGTAGTCCGGCATGCGCTCCAATGCTGTTCCATCCCCACCCCCACCCCCATACACCTTGAGGTTACTCCTGTTAATGTCCTTGTTCCCATCTCCACAAAAAGCCTCTTCTTTCCCCCACCCCTCCCAGCCTTGATTTGCCTATCACTTCTGGCAATGATCTCCTAGCTGCCCTCAGTACCCATTGCACCCTCTTTAACAAACGAAAGTCTGACTCCAGGACTGTATAAAAACCACAAGCCTTTGATAGACTTCAACCATCACAGCTAGACATGACTAACAGGACCTGACATCTATACTTGCAGCACCCTGACTGACATATCAGGATTCACCTGACTGCTGGCACTTGACCTACAGTATACAACATGGCCCATTGCATGGACTGCATTCTGACAGAGTGACAGGGATGACTGACCATGGCTACGACCGAGACAAGGTGCAGTTTGTGCCCTGACTGACAGTACCATGACCCCCTGACTGAAGGCTGCCCCCAGTGACTGCGGACTAGCTCCCATTTGGTTTCCAACATGGCCCTTGGATTGAATGAAAGTGTAGGGTTTGCTGTACAGGCAGTTGGCACATGCCGCGGACGTTAAACTGATGTCTCAGCGTGCCATACAGCAAGACATCCTCCCCACATTCCAAACCAATCCCTGATGACAAGCAGACTAGGATCCTTTGACTCTGACTGAAATGCCAATGTGCTAACAGGCATGACAATATGACACTCACTCAGAAGCTGCCTGATGAACAAGGAATGTTGGACAAGGAATGCTACAACTCAGGAGCAGGTAAGTTTCTTCTACAGTGAGACATCGTGAGTTGGGATGGATAAAGTGAAGATTGTAGGGTCAAAGGATGCCTATGGTAGGTGTGATGCAGAATCAGTTTGGATGTCAGTGTTTACATCTGATCATGGGGGTGTGGAATATAGCATTCATGTGGGGCTCTAACCATGTGAAGGCAGGCAGTGATATCGTGAAAGTGTCTGATGAGGGGCAGTGGAACAAGTTAGCTTGGATGTGTTGATCAGTCAGGAAGAATTCCTGCTCTTCTTTGCCCACAGGCAATGCTGGAAATTTGTGCCGCACAGCACTTTGCCTCAGGTAAGCTGTCAGGTTTCTCAATGGCTGGTAGCTTGGAAAATCTGGCTGGTCAATGTTAAATTTAAAACATAGATGAAATCTGAAGCATGTAATTGTGTTAAAATATTTCAGTGACCAATCTGCTCCTGTCCCCTTTAGGTCTAGAATTAAACTGAAGAGTATTCTAAGAGTGGGGTAATCACTTTCCTGGTAATGACATTATTGGGTTCCAAGAAATGCCCATGTGACCTGAGGTTACTATTGGGGTGGGATTTGAAGGAAAAATTGAATGGAAAGTTATTTGCAGTGCTGGCATTTTCCAGCCCGTGTTGTGGTAGGAATTTCAGAACATTGGAGCAAGCCAAGTTAGCTATAAACTCATATTTATTCATGTTTTCTGCTCAGCAGCAAAATTAAAACTAAATTCCAGATACTGCTAATGAGATAATATGTGAGCAAGCTGAATGTTTATATCAGAGAGTTAGGTCATGAACCACATGTATTGGATGGTCAATTCAAAAGGTAATTGGGATAGCTAAGCCACCGGACTGTCTTGAGCTGAGTGACAGAGGATTAATACACATGCGCCTTCTATGTCCAAGAATGTCAGATGAGATATGGCTGCTGGTCAGTGTGATTCAAGGGCTGAAATGATTGAATGGAAAGTGAGAGATCCTACATGACTAGTTAGAAAAATGCGAGATTGCATGTAGTGGTGCCTTTGTGAGTAATGTAATCTGAGCGCGTATAACTTTGTAAGGTGTATCTTTGTTACATTGACTACTGAATGTGAAATTTATCATTTTATTTAACCTATCCTTTGCCTGTTTATTAATGTTTGATCTATGTTGCTATCAGTCGGTTTATTACATTAGAAGTTTTAAGAAGTGTAATCTTGGTTTTCTTTCTATTGGCACCATTTTCTTTGAAAATAAAACTCACTGATTCGTTCAGCCATCACAACAGATGCCACAATGATCAGTGTTGGGTCTCGGCTATTTTTAATTGCTGTGAATGGGCTTAGGTCTTTTGTGTTGTCCTCCACTCCTGACACCATCAAAAAGTTTTAATTACTTTTTTTAAAAAGCTGGAATTTCAACCGTCTAATGGTGTACATCTACTGATGCTGTGTCTGAGATGCCAGTTCTTCAGGAAGACTACATGCCATCTCTGCTTTTTGTGTTCAGATGCAACCAAAAGACTGTCTCTGGAGGGATTTTCTAATGATTGACCATTCCTGAGCTGAGAAGACTGTTTTGTTGAGAAATTAAATACAATGAACCTTTATACTCTCTGGAACTGTAGGAATGTGATCTGGATTTTAAAAAACCCATAAAGTTCAGAGACGACTTGAAACGATAGTGCTAAATGGCTTTTCTTCCCCTGCCTAGAGAGTTTATAACAAAAGGCCATCGTTTAAGAATAAGAGAATGTCGATTTTGGACCAAAATGAAGAGAAATCATTGGAATTCTGTACCTGAGAGAGCTGTGGACATTAAGTTGTTGCAAACATTCAAAGCCAAGGTCAATAGACTTTTGGACTCGAAGAAATTCATAGGAGATGGTTTCCAGGTAGGAAAGTGGAGTTAAGATGAAGGAACTGTGCGAACATATAAATAAATTAAGAGCAAAATTAGCAAATTCAGCCCCACAAGCCTGCTCTGACATTTAATAAGACAATGACTGATGTGTTGGTGTTTTTAATTCCATATTCCCATCCACCCTGATAACCAGTGATTCAATTGCATGACAAGAATTGATTTGACTCTGCCTTAAAAATATTCAATGACCCCACCTCCAACTTCTGAGGCAGAAAGTTCCAAAGTTGCACAACCCTCTGAGTGAAAATGTTTTTCCTCATCTCTATCATAAAAGGGTAGTCTATAATTTTAAAACAGTTTCTGGACACAACCATTTCCACATCCACATTATCAGGACAATTCAGGGTTTGCTTTTTATTCATTGGATGTGTGCACCTGTGGATAGGCCAGCATTTATTAGCCATTCGAATTACTGAGTCACATGTAGGCCAGTTCAGGTAAGGATGGCCGATTTCCTTCCTTAAAGGATACCAATGAATCAGATAGGGTATTTTTGCTAGCAGTTGACAATGATTTTCTGCTTATCATTATATTCTTAATTCCAGATTTTTTTTATTGAATTCAAATTCCATCATCTACCATAATAGGATTCCAGTCCCAGAATATTGCCTATGTCTCTGGATTAATTGTCTCATGATAATACCACGAGGTCATTGCATCTCTCAGCAATTGCATACACATATCAGTCAAGTCACCCTTGATTCTTCTCAATTCCAATCGAAACAAGAGCAGTCCGTATCACCATTCCTCACAAGATAATCCACTCATTCTAGGTACCAATATAGCAAACTTTCTCTGAACCACCTCCAACGTACTTATATCCTTCCTTAAATAAAGAGACTAAAACTGCCCACAGTATTCATGAGATAACAAGCATGGGGCTGGACGAACACAGCAGGTCAAGTAGCATCATAGGAGCAGGAAAACTTGATGTTTCGGGCCTAAACCCTTCATCAGAAATGGGGGAGGGGAAGAGGGTTCTGAAATAAATAGGGAGAGAGGGGGAGGTGGGTAGAGGATGGATAGAGGAGAGGATAGGTGGAGAGGAG
>JAHRHZ010000031.1:6645269-6673090 GCA_024137785.1 Ginglymostoma cirratum
GAAACGTCAAGCTTTCCTGCTCCTATGATGCTGCTTGGCCTGCTGTGTTCATCCAGCCCCACGCCTTGTAATCTAGGAGTTTAATTTGTCTCTGTGACTTCTTCCACTGTTATGACGAAATGATGAGGGGTAAAATGGCTCCCCTTTTAAACCTCCCTGCTTGATGCAACGATGATTTAAGTTTCTTTTAGCTTGGACCTGTACCTGATTACAAATATACACACCCAATTTCTACCCTACTAGTAAAGAACCCATTAAAAAGATTTCTCAAAAGAAAGAAAGAACAATTTTAATATCTGCTAACTCAGAAAAAATGAGGACATGACATTGAGCAGACACACACAGTTGTGACGTTAAAAATGAATAGTGTCCAGTACAAAAGAAAGATAGGTGAAAAGGATGGATACTTTGATGTCCTTAAGGGTGCTGTTGAGGTTTAATGTCTTAACTTGAAACCATGGTTGTTAGATTGATGCCTTAAATCATCAGCAATGGTATATATTGAAGATAGAATCATAAAATCCCTACAGTGTGGAAGCAGGCCATTCAGCTCACTGAGTCCACACCTACCCTCTGAAGAACATCTCATCGAGACTGGCCGACTCCACTCCACCCTGTAACTCTGCATTCCTATGCCTAATCCACCTAGTCTGCATATCCCTGGATACCATGGGCAATTTAGCATGGCCAATCCATCTTAATCTGCACATCTTTGGATTATGGGAGAAAACCGGAATCCAGAGGAAATACATACATGGGGAGAATTTGCAACCTCCACACAGGCAGTCACTGAGGGCGGAGTCAAACCTAGGTCCCTGGCACTGTGAGGCAGCAGTGCTAATCACTGAGATACTGTTTTAAATTCTTAGTGTCCTGATGTTTCTCTCCTCAGTTCACCAGGCACTTTTCTTTCTTGAGGGGTAAAAAGAGCACTTCCACCAGCTTGTTCCAGTCCTTCCATCAAAAATCCATCTCTCTTGTCCTGCCAAAAGCAACTAATTGAAAATCAATCTTCAGTTTTATTCTTGTTTGTTCTTGATGTCACTGGCAGGGCCAACATTTGTTGTTCATCCCAAATTGTCCTTAAACCATGGCTTACTAGGCCAGTTCAGAGTCAACCACATTGCTGTGGGCCTGGAGTTACACGTAGGCTAGAACAGAATGGCAGATTTCCTTCCAAAAAGAACATTATGTGAACCAGATGGAGTTTTACAACAAGGTTAGTAAAGATCATATCTTTTTATTTTTCTGTAGTTTTTATTGTGATCTGAAATGCTAAAACAACAATTTTAAAAATTAAGGATTGTTGCACTGTTTAAAAAGAAAGTAACTGAGAACCATTGCAAGTACTGTTTACACAGCTGCTTATTTAAGTAGTTGTGGAAGCCTGGTTTGCATAAAGTCAGAGCCAAACTGTGTGTATGAATGGCACTTTGGCTGACAACAAGTAACAGGTTTGTCTGTGGACTAGTGACCAGATAGCACTGACAAAAGCTTTCTACTTGCCAACAACTATGTGAATGGCTCCCAGTTTGGTTTGGAAATATGATTAATTTTCAGAAATCATTGGACCCTTGCAAGAAAAAAAATCTGTTTCTACTCTGCAGTTAAAAAGCAGCTCAAGCCCGAAGATAGCCATTTTATTTCCTCTTTCTAGTTGCCGTAATCTGTGACTTTCATTGATAAGTCAAAAATGTTTATAAGTGGAAACCAGTCAGCTTTTAAACAGATGAACATGTCTGGAGAAGGAAAATCAAAAAGCAGCCTTCCCAGTATTTTCCTCCATCCAGAACACACAAATTTCCCTTTTGCCTGTTCTGTCTATATGTGGCATTAGAGTTAGATCTAGAGAGTAACTAGCAAGGTTACATGTCAACAGTTCATAATTATTTATCTCCAACTAGAATCTTTTTAATTATGATAAGTAGTAATTCACGTTAGGAACAGAAACCTGGCCTATGCTTTCTGACACAAAAACAGAAGTTGCTGGAAAAGCCCAGCAGGTCTGGCAACATCTGTGAAGGAAAAAACAGAGTTAACGTTTTGGGTCCAGTTACCTTTCCTCAGACCCTTCCTCAGCTTTCTGACAACCTGAGTATAAAAAGCCAGTTAAATTGGGGAATTTTGCAGGTTTCAGTTTTTGTGACATTTCCTGGAGTAGCAGGAATTCATTTTCAGCATGCTACCCAGATGAAGTGTAACAAACTGAGAAACTTTTGTGGTTATACTATCTTCCATTTTCAGATTTTATCAAATTCAAACCACCGTGAACGTCTGTAAAAAAAGAGTTCTGAGGAAGGGTCACCGAACCCCAAATGTTGACTTAGATTTTTTCTTCACAGATGCTGCCAGACCTGCTGAGCTTTTCCAGCAACTTCTGTTTTTGTATCTACCTTGTTGGGATTGAAACCGCTTTCCACAGAATACCTGCCTGACCCTCTGGACTACTAGTCCAATGACATTACCATGATGACATTGCCCCCTTTGTGTACTTCCATATCTCAGTTCATTGTCTCTAAGCTTGGTAATTGCAGGAGACATTTTTCATTCCCAATATCTGAAAACTCTCATGGGGCCATAAATCAAAATAGGCTGTGAGGGCCTTTTCATGCCTGACTGGATTGACTAAATCTCTGGATCTTTGACAAAATGTTAATTTCAGTTCAGATGATTTTCTTTTATTCCACATGGTTTCATGACGTTTTGGTAATCCGCATGGTCATGTCATTGCCATGACCATTTTACCTTCATGTTTTGTCCCTATTTTTAAAACTATTTCAATCCATGAATGTAACAGTATGTGACTGGAAAATGAAAGTGCATATTTTAGATCATCATAACACCACTCAACTTTTGTTCTCAATTCAGAATCCTTTAGAGTTATTTTAATTTTGGCTAATAGTGTCGAGCAGGTAATACTTTCTACATCTCTTCTGATTCTCCTTTCCACTAAATTCAAACAAAAATTGGGAGAGACATCGAAGAGCAGATTTTACATGAAAGTCTAATTTCGAAGTTTTCCCTTTTAACGTTTGCATCTTCATGAGATGCATTACAGGGGATTAATGAGTAACTTTATCTTATTTTTGAGCTGAATTTCAGTTCCATAGTCTTCAATGCTGACCTCGGTTGAATTGTAGTTCGGGAACCTGGGGCAGATTTTCAAGGAAATGGCTGAATCAGAGGCTGTATTAGGGACCTCCCCCCATCAAATGAATATACTGCACAGGATCTGCAGCCTTGAAGTTCAATGATCATGGTAGATCTGGTAGGTACCAATTGGAGAGCTGGCCATTGCTGCTGTATTTATGGGACTGTGAGGGTATCTCAAAGTGGAGTCACTTCTGAAGACTCCCAAATGGTGTAATTATATCATGGCCACAGCTATGGTAGTTACCATTGTGGAGGGAGAGCCCCTCTGGAGGATGAGCTAATGCTGAGCCTGTCTACCCTCACACTCCCGTGGATCCATGCTTTGAAAGCCCATCCCGTGGGCTGCTTTGAAAGATGCACTTTGGGTCCTCATCCTGCAACAGGAAGATCACCATCATTCACTCAACAGGTTCCAAACACATGGAGGAATCCCGTGGCTGTCTGTCAATTCCAGGTAGTATATGAAAAGTGCACTCAATTACTATTTTAATTTATCTAGTTGGATACCTGTCATTGTTGGTCATTACACACCAGAAGATGTCTCCCTGAAAATAGCTCAAGAAGTGGGAACATGCCAGCAGATTGGCACTCCAGCTGATGGTGAGAAATTGTCAGCTCAGCTGTGCCTGATCTACATCTGCCTTGTGATGGTCTATTTGCTGGTTGTAATGTGACTGGACGCTTATTTGTATCTTAGATGTTATAGAACAGTGCCCCACAAATGTGGCATGAGAGCTAAGGTGGTCATGCATGTTTGTGTGAAAAAGCAACAATGAGTTCTCACAATTAAGAGATAGAGTATCATTAAGTGCCTATGTGCATTCCTGATCAGCCAATCTCACTGCTGGGAGCATAACTTTTTAGTCAAATCTGGTTTATTGAAATTAATAACTGTGAAACAAATAAAATGTTTAAGAGAATAAAATCACTCTGCACGTACTTTTTTTTTACTTTTCCAATGATAGCAGTTCCTGATACATGAATAAATGTTAAATGCATGAAACATTTAAATGCATGACAACACTCTAGATTTACTAATTGAAGTGACGTAGTGCTTCATGAAAGCCAATATATTAAACCCTTATGCAAGAATTTCTGTGGAAGTCATTAAGTGAATCAACTTGAATGATGCTTCTTAGTCTTTCAGTTCATCAAATGTAAGGGCTCAAGCATTTTTGACAGTCAATGTGATCTGTACTTCAGTGAAGTGTGAAAAATCCTCATCAGGTGTGAGTGCTGATGGCATTGTGATCGTCATGATAGCCACCTAGTAGGTTTAGCTAAAATGTAAACAGTACTGAATGCACTTTTCAAAATGATTAAGTGTTAAATGCCGTACAGTATTGTCAAATATTATTCATCTATTTGATAGCTGCTTTCTCAGAATATTTAAAGTCCTTTCAAAAACAATTGTTCTGTTGCATTGTAATATGTATATAATAATCAGACAAATGGCATAAGTACGCTTTCACTTATCCATAGCCCATTTTTACAATACTTTATACTTTGCATCCGGTTATTAACTGCTTGTCAAGCTTGATGCGGTAATTAATCTGGTAAAAAGGATGGAAAAGTTAAATGGATAAATAAAGTCATTGTTTTTCTATTTTGTGTTGTACTATTTCAACTTTAGTTAATCTGGTTACATTTCTGAGATCTGTAATGTAGCTTGAAATATCTTATAGAAATTTGGAATAATTATTCAGTAACAGGACATTCTTTTCTTTTGTAAGACAAATGTTTGTGATGTGGGTAATATGTCCTGAGCAAATCAATCATGTATGAACTAAAAGCTAAGGAGTTAGGGGATTATATACATTCATTCATCAGGTGTATAGTTTCATTTGTTAAGAGTCTATATTGGGGCCACTTGACTCCCTCAGCAGCGTAAATTTGTTGCTTCATGAAGAAGATTGCTGCCAATATCCTTTCCAAGTGTATCAAATTACCAGTCTTGTTCAGTCAATTGTGGTGGAAGATAATTACTTCCCGGTCTAACTAGGAGAGTTCCTTGTGGTTAACGAGACATAGGGTGGAATTTTCCCTTTTGAAGTTAAAGTATGGCAGCGAGTATATTGGATGGCATCATATATGCCAATGCCCAGGGCAGGTTACGTCACTCGATGTACATCAGCAAGATGTTGTAAATGATACTCAGCTAATCATTTGCCTGGAAGCTGAAATTCCAGGTTCTAAGGTCGAGCTCCAGATTTAAAGACCAGTTGGCCATCAATTCAGATGCGACAAGCCTCAGCCTATGGTGGACACTCCTACAATGCAAGAACTGATGTTAGTAAAAATAAGCTTCTGTTGGCTCTCCATTCACAGAATGTGCTCTGCAGACATTGCTTGGAGAGTCACAAAAAGATGAAACATCTTTTTCCTGGTGAATAGAATCAAAAAGATATCACATCACACTTTACCAGCATGAGAAAGCAATGCAGGACTGCACAGTTGGATCCTACAAAAGGGATGATAAACAGTGCCAGAAAAAAAAGAATGATTTCCTGCAGTTCACTGGTGGAAATGACACTGTCTTTTCTCTGTTATCTCACATCCACTGGGCCATCACTGCTTCGAACTCCGCTGCTGCAAATGCATCTCACAAAACCTCACAGCAACAACCTAAAGGACATTCACTAAGTCTAGCTAGGTCAGACTTGGGTACACAAACTAGCAAGTACTTCACCGATACATGTTGTGCAGTCTGCAGGGGAAGAAATGCCTGACATATGTGACACTCAGAATGCTGCAGGAGACCAGGCAGCTGCTCAGCTCTGGGCAGACAAGGCTCGAGAACCAATCTCCAGTCAGAGGTAGTATGGTCTGCTCGGCCATTAGTGAGTTGTTGACCTGAAAAGAGAGGCATGAAAACACCATGCTCAGTGAGACAAGGCATCAAACACCCATGGGGAGCAGGAGTGCTGGCAAAAGGTATGCTGGCAAATTCTTCTCAGGATATTCCAGAAGTATCCTTCCCCTTTTCTTTCCTCCCACATTACCCACTCACTACAGTGATTCTGTAGCTGGGCAGGAGCCTGCCAGCAGGCCAGGGCCCACTTTTTTGGCTGAACTTGACCAGGGGACAATGGACTACTCTTCATCATCAATAGGACATACCATACGGCAGGACTCCTCCAGTCTAACTGTGCAAGTTGGGCTTGTGCCTTGGTGTAGTGGTAGGGAGTGGATGAAGAAAACATTCTGTGGGTATATCAGTCATTGTGTAAAACCTGTAGTTTTGTAAGTAATACTTACTTCCACAATTACAACGTGTCTTGTGGTCTCATTATCCCATTACGTCTTATTAAGTGATGATTCTAAAGAGATGGATGTTAAAGTTTAATTTCTGCCTCTGAGGTGGAGGAGGCTGGCTGTCTCTCCTTCTACACTGAAGAAATGCCTGTCTGTTCGAAGCTGCTCGCTGCCCCTGCCTGCAAAGGCCACCAGTGTGGGTACTAGCGCTGCCTGAGTCTGCCAAAGATACAAACTGGTGTTCTAAGGCCAATGCATTTCCATTGTCCAGTTGTAGGGTTGGACAACTCAGGGAGACTCCCATACCCAGTGACCGTGGGGGCTCGCACTGCAGCTGTGGCAGCCCCATTTAGAGTCAACTGAAGGAAAATGACCAGAAGAGACATGAACTCACATGGACCTGAAGCAAATGAACCAACCTAAGAGGTTTGAGTGTTGCCGTTGAGTTTTGGAAGCATTGAGTTTCTTAACCTGGGAAACATTCTTCGGGAAGGAAAAGTTAATACAGAAAGTGAGGTAATTAATAAAATTGTACGTGCATGCAAATAGATTTCTCATTAGCTGATGATGAGAATTTGATCTTGCCATATAAGGATGGAGGATTTAATTGGAATAGTTTTTCTCGATGATGAAATTCTTGTGTGATTACGTCATAATGCTCACCAATATACCCACCCCCTCAGTGGTGGAGATCAAGCTCATAGCTCACCACATGTTAGCAATCAGTTACAAGTTATATTGACAGAATATATATTATTAAAGAGACTTTGAGGAGAACATTGAGTGTCACTCCTTTGAGATCCAGAGCTGTTCTGCCCACAGTCCAAAAGATCCATGTCACCATCATTGTGGATGGTGTTCATGGCATTTCTCAGTATTAACTCTTTCAGACCTGTTTGCAACACTGTTACCACAAATAATCATATCAGGAGAGAAAAGAAAGATTGGAACCAAGAAAAGTGAGGAATATTTTTTGTCATGCATTTAGTGTCTGGAAGAATAAGAGCCTGCTGACTGAATCCTTTGCAGTGAGCTGGATAAAAGCCCCGGGGTAAACCTGCCAAGGTTAGGCAACCATTCCAAAGTCTTCAGACATTCGTTATGCTGAGACAGTACTTCCAGCCCTGATCAAATGGCTGCTGTCTTCTTCTAGCTGCTGCCAGGAGCAGTGGCCACTGCTATGACCACGCGGTTCTGATGAGAAGACCCCGTCGGAGCCCAGATTTCAAAATATGGGAACTGCCAGGGCTTGGCATTTGGATACTGGCATTTAATATCACTTTTATTCCTCACCTGCAGTCATTAATATGTTTATGCCTGAATAAACTCAACAGTTATTGGCATCAGCATTATTTTAACAGCAAAATCTGTCCCAATGTGTGTATCATTCCAGATTCAATATTTTGTTGCAATGTACATTTTGTGTTTTTGCTGGCATTAGTGATAAATTGTGATAATAAAACCTTGTGCTGAGTGTGTTTGTTAGATGCAATGTAATCTTATAGATGAAATTACTTAGAAAAATTCCTTCAGTTTTATTTTCAGTTTTATGACATAATCTATTTATCCTTGCCTTCGTTTTGTGGATCTTGTGCTCTTCATAAGATGAAGCTATGTAGTCAGAAGCACTGAGTTTAAGATAGGGGTGTAATTGCTTTCAAGGACAGAGAAGTGCAAGGTGAACAGTCAGCGAGTCATACAGCATGGAAACAGAGTCTTTGGTCCAACCAGTCCATGCCGACCATGTTCCCAAACTAAACTAGTCTCATCTGCTTGCATTTGGCCCATATCCCTCCTAGCATTTCTTATCCAAATGTCTTTTAAACATTGTAACTGTACTCGCATTCACCACTTCCTCTGGAAGTTCATTCCACACATGAACCACTCTCTGTATAACAAAGTCGGCACTCACGCCTTTGTTAAAACTTTCTCCTCTCAGTTTAAAAATGCCCCCTTGTCTTGAAATCTTCCACCCTAGGGGAACGACTCCTGCCATTCACCTTAGCTATGCCCATCATGATTTTATAACATCTCTAAGGTCACACCTTAACCTCTTATACTCCAGTGAAAGAAGTCCTAGCTTATCCAACCTCTTCTTTTCGGACTTTTGGAGGAGAAGGTTAATTGCATATTTGAGGGAATGGGGTACATTACCTGAGAAAAGTGAACTAGAATTTAACTTATCAGTTCCCCAAAGGATTCTAGTACACATTGATTTTTTTTAAGATTGTGGTTTTATTATTTTTTTCTCTGGTATCTGGAGTTCAAAATAACACAAGCTTTGAAAGTCTGAAGTGAAATGTTGGAATATAGAGCCATGATATACTTGTATGAAATAGTTTAGTCTCCAGTTTAACTTTGATCTACAATAGTAAAGTTTCTAAGATTGTTGAGCTCTGGAACTCTGTCTTTTACTTAGGGTAAAACAGAGGAGATCAAGTGATTATTTTGTGCCATCTGCTCGGGCTGGAGTTGTTAACGATTAGACAGAGTTTCAGGTTATGTTACTCAGGCAACAGTGTGAGGTGCTCACGGTTGGAAACAATGACAGCAGTCTCAATAGTTAAACTTTAACTCTCCTAAAGTCCAAAATCACACACCAGGTTATAGTCCAATGAGTCTATTTGAAAACACAATTGTTCGGAGCTCAGTTCCTTCCTCAGGCGCATTGTGTGAGAGACGGTATAAGACACAGAATTTCTAAGCAGAAAGGTAACAACCCTAAAACTGGCCGCCTCTTGTTGAATCTTTAAACAGTTAGGAAGGAGACTACTGATTAAAGTGCAAAATCCAGATTCCTCTCGAGTCCAAAGATGTGCAGGTTAGGTGGATTGGCCATGCTAAATTGCCTGTAGTGTCCAGGGATGTGTAGGTTAAGTGGGTTGTAGGGTGATGAGTCAGGGTGGGATGCTCTGAGGTTCGGTGTGGACTTGTTGGGCCGAAGGGCCTGTTTCCACACTGTAGGGATTCTATCTATCTATCTATCATTGTCCCGAGATAATTAAAGGTTTTATCAATGTATACAAGAGTTGACATCTCAGGTCAGACAATGCATTTTCGGCGTGAGGTCTTACTTAGAATCTGTCTATGCTTTAAACTGGGGTCGGGTTTTTTTTTGAGCAAAACAGAATGTATCTGCAACTACACAAACATCTTGGATGAAATAATTCATGTCTGTGTGTGTGTATATGTGTGTGTGTGCGCGTGCGTGTGTGTGTGTGGGTGTGTGCGCGTGTGGGTGTGCATGTGTGGGTGTGTGTGGGTGTGTGTGTGGGTGGGTGGGTGAGGCATGGGGAATATCATGGTGAGGCATTCATCATCATTGATAATGCTTTGAAGGCTGCAAAGAACATGGCGCAGTTTCTCCAGTCCGGGAAAGTACTGGACAATGAAGGGTACTGTATCAGGCATATCTCATGTCTGTTTTCTGAGGGGGTCATTACGGTTTTTGCTGTAGCACAACAGACTCGGCGATCAATGATTTGAGCATTGTATCCTGCATTTATGAGGGCATCCTTCGACACCTTCAGGTGTCCATCGTGTTCCCCCTCATCTGACCAGATCTTGTGTGTGCAAAGGGGATGGCTTTCTTACTATGTTTAGGGTGGAAGCTAGAGATGTGCTGCATTGTGAGGTTATCCATGGGTTTGCAGCAGCGTGAGTTACTGAAGTGTCCATCCTTGATGGAGATGCATGTGTCCAAGAATGAGACTGATTCTAAAGAGTAGTCCACAGTAAGTCTGATGGTGGGATGAAACTTATTGATATCACGATGTAGTTGTTTCAGTGATTCCTTGCCATGAGATCAAAGGAAGAAAATGTCATCAATTTTTCTGGTGTACAGCTTTGCTTGGAGGTCAATAGCAAAGAAGTCTTGTTTGAACCTGTGCATGAAAATGTTGGTATACTGAAGTGCAAATTTGGTCCCCATGGCTGTTCCGTGTGTCTGGATGAAGAACTGATTGTTGAAGGTGAAGACGTTGTGTTCGAGGATGAAGTGGATGAGTTGTAGGAAATCTGGAAGTTGGCAGTTGTTGGTATTGAGTACTGAGGCTGTTGCAGTGATGCTGGCGTCATGGGGGATGCTGGTGTCGAGCGCTGAAACGTCCATTGTGACGAGGAATGTTCCAGATTTCACTGGTCTGTAGGTGCTGAGTTTCCGTAAGAAATCTGTAGTGTCACGCCAAAAGCTGGGGGTTCCCTGCACAACGGGTTTCAAGATGCCCTCGGTATAGCCAGAGAGGTTCTCACACAGGGTCCCATTGCCTGACACGATGGGATGTCCAGGTGTATTGGCTTTGTGTATCTTTGGAAGGCAGTAGAAGTACCCTATGTGAGAAATATGTGGAATGGTGGTATGTAGGGTACTTTGAAGGACTGAATCAAAAGTTTTGATCAGCCTGTTGAGTTGACAGGTGTGTTCTGTGGTCAGATTGGCAGGTAGTTGTCTGTAGTGTTCCTGATTGTTCAGTTGTCAGTAGACTTCTTTGCAGTAGTCCGTCCTATTCCCATGATGACGGCTCCTACTTTGTTGGTTTGATGAAGATGTTGTGATTTTTATTGAGAGCACGGATGGCCATGCCTTGTCCTTAGGTGATGTTTTGTACGACTCCCCACCCACACCCCCCACGCTCCCCACCCACACCACACACACACACACACACACATACACAGACATGAATTATTTCATTCAGGGTGTTGGTGTAGTTGTAGATACATCCTGTTTTGCTCAAAAAAAAACAAAATCTGGCCCCAGTTTAAAAAATAGACAGATTCTAAGCAAGACCTCACACCAAAAATGCATTGTCTGACCTGAGATGTCAACTCTTGTATATATTGATAATACCTTTAATTATCTCGGGACAATGACTCGAGAGGAATCTGGATTTTGTACTTTAATCAGTAGTCTCCTTCCTAATTGATTAAAGATTCAACAAGAGGCGGCCAATTTTAAGTTTGTTACCTTTCTGCTTATAAATTCTGTGTCTTATACCCTCTCTCACACACTAGGCCTGAGGAAGGAACTGAGCTTGCAAATTCAAATAAACCTGTTGGACTATAACCTGGTGTTGTGTGATTTTCAACCCTTTCCACCCCAGTTCAACTCTGGTACTTCCACATCATCTCCAAAAGTCCCAAAAACATGTTGAATGTATCAGGTTGCAAACAGTTGTATTGAAACCTGTCAATAAGTCATGCTCATTTCATGTTGCCCCAGTTAATGGTTCTCTCATTTCACTGTTGTTTAGTCTTTGGGCCCTACTTTTCCAACTTGCATTGCCATTTTCATGTTAGTGCTATTTGCACGCATTTAGATTCATAGATATTTACAGCATAGAAGGTGGTCATTCAGCCCATCTTGTCTAAGCTGGTCAACAGATATCTGGCAACACGAATTCCATTTCTTGCTCTTCCCCATAGCCCTGAGGAAATGGCAATGTAAGTGAATAAGTCAATACTGCTTAAGTGTTTTGAGGGTTTCTGATGCAAACCTCCCATTCAGCATCTGTCACAACCGCAACTTTGTTTCCCCACCACTTAACCTTAAAGTCACACTCCAGCTTAGATCTGGCCCTCTTGCTGTTGACTCCAATCCTCAGTCTTTTTCTAATTTGTGAATTCAAAGAGAGATTCTGGGCTCCATCTCCTGGTAGAAGTTAGTCAGCGCAGGTGAGCCAAGCATCCGGTGTTACTGATCAACCTCTGCGACAAGATTGAGCCTGGTCAGCCTAGTTGCAGTGTAGAATATTACGTTATTGTTTCTAAGTTTACTTAATTTGAAGTTATTTAATTTATCAATATGGAAATTTAGCAGCTTACAATACTATACAGTACTATATTTCAACTTGGAAAGTATAGTTATAATGTTTTAACTTCGTTTCTTGGCTAAGAGGGGGTCTACAGAATTTAACTTAATGCTTCACCTTTTGCTTAAAGTTGGGGTTTGCAGGAATACAACACCAACTTTAAGTAAGAATACCCTGAATTAATTTCTGAAGTGAAAGAGAGTTTCGGTCAAGAATAACTAATCAGGATTTTTACCTGAAAGCAAGGTTAATGTGTTACATAGTGCCATATGGAATAGCACAAAAGACATTTTGTTTGAGATCAGGTTACGGGCTTCACTGCAAATCGATAGCTGACAGCAGTTTTTGTCTCCTCAGCAGACAGAATAAGCTGTTTGGTTTTGTAAACTACTGCAGGACATTTCCTGTTGTAAAATAAATTGGAAATAATCAAATTTAGTGGAGAGATGATATTGTGTGATATAGGCAAATGGACTTTGACATTTTCACACACAATGTTACTTTAATAGATGCATTTAACTCATAAATTATACATGATAACATTTCCATTAAATAATAGGCAAAGAAATTTCATGCACCTACTAAATTGACAAAATTAAAATTTGAAGTTTCTTTACATTCTTTCCGTATATCTCGGGTCAAGAATGCATCTTTGGATAACGTGCAAACAAAAGTGAAAAGAAAAACATGCTGAAGCTATTTAGAAATATTAAGCACTTTGAGTGGAATCTTATAGGGGCCTGAACAATATGGGTTATTGCAAGAAAAGAGGCATAACAGCATAAGATGTTAAATGAGGTCTTTCTTGACATCAAGTGCAACATGTTACATTTTCAAAGACGGCTCCAGTACTGAGATGATCTTCTAGCAAGAGACTGGTAAGGTGCCTATTAACTGGGATGATTACTTGTTAACAGCCGCATTAATAATGAATCTTGCCTTATTCATATCCACCTTCCTATTCTACTACTCACCATGAAGAAACCAGATGTTGACAATGAAAGTCACCGCGGCTACCAGGTGACTTCAGCCTGGCACTTGCTCCTCCTGGCTGCCATCTTGGAAAGCCAACATTAACAACTCAGGGAACACTCCAGGACATACACAGCAAGCCATGTCGAAAAGGCTAAGGAGAGTAGTCATCAGTGTAATCCATGGAGGCACTCACTCGTTAGGGGGTGAGTCAAGGGCAGCCTCCAAGATCAATGCAGATGTTTGGCCACCGGAAAGCATCCTGTTGGGATGTTCTCTGTCCAGGGAATGTGTCATGGTCGGGCCTGTACTTTCATCCTGGCCAGTCTGGTGGGGAGGGTTCATGTTAACACAGCTGCGGAGCTGCATCAGTGAGGTGCTCATCAGAATGTTTTTCCGACTATGATCCAGCTGAACAAAGGAAAAAGAATAAAGAACAATACAACACAGGAACAGGCCCTTTTGGCCCTCCAAGGCTGCGCCAACACATTTTGCTCTTCCATACTAAAACTGTCTTCACTTACAGAATCCATATCCCTCTATTCCCTTCCTATTCATGTATTCATCCAGGTGCTTCTTGAATGCTGCTATTATGTCTGATTCCACCACCTCCTCAGGCACTCACCACCCATTGTGTGAAAAATGTGCCTCGTACATCTCTTTTAAACATTGTCTCCCCCACCCCCCGCACCTTGAACCTGTGTCCTCTCATAACTGACCCCTTCACCCTGAGAAAAAGCCTCATACTTTCCACTCTATCCACGCTATTCATAATCTCATAAACTTCTTTCAGGTCACCGTCTCAACCTCCCGCATTCCAGTGAAAACAAACCCAGTCTATCCAACCTTTCTCCATAGCTAAAATCCCCCAAACCAGGCAGCATCCTGGTAAAGCTTATCTGTGCCGTCTCCAAAGCATCCACATCCTTCTGGCGGTGTGATGACCAGAACTGTATACATTATTCCACGTATGACCTAACTAAAATTCTACAAAGCTGCAGCATAACTTGCGTATTCCTTATATTGAATGCCTTTTCCAATCAAGGCAAGCATGCCATAAGTCTTTTTTTACTGCCTTATCCACCTGCGCTGCCACCTTCAGTGATACGTGAACCTGCACATCCAGATCCCTCTGCATATCAATACTCCTAAGGGTTCTGCCATTCACTATATAGTTTCCACCTGTACTTGACCTTCTAAAATGCATTTGTCTGGATTAAACTCACTCTGCCATTTTCCTGCCCATGCCTCCATCTTCTCCTGCAAGGGCCAGGATTCCTTCCTCATGAGGAGACTAATCCTCCATGGAGGAGTTGGACTCTCCTCCATGCATTTGGGCCCTTTTCACCTCATCATGGATAGCTTGCTCCACAAATAAAAGAAAACATGTGATTTAGTGAGATGAATGTGTCTTGCACAACTGTTTGTGCTGGCACAGGGATTGGGGGAAGGCTAGGTGGTGAGGTGCCCCCAGTGAGTGAGTAGTCAATGCAGAGAGCACGCAGGGTAGGAGGTTGTGGGCAGGACAGCGGTTAGAGAAGATGTTGTATTTAACAGTAAGAGTGGTGCAGTATTATCCTTGGTGAGAGTTGTGTGCAGTAGCAGAGACAGAGCTAGTGGGAGGTACTGAAAGCAGGAGGTGGCAAATACCCTGGTAGAACGGAGATCAATGACTTTGTTACAATGTTGTCAGCCATTCCTGCAGACTGTGGAAACCAGACGGACCCGGGCGGTGATCTCAACCCAGGCTGGCAGGATCTGACGGTATGGCCCTGCTTTGCCAGTTCTGGGGGGAGCGGACACTCCTCCTCTGTGCCATCCCGTTGACCAGGAAATCCAGGTCCCTGTCTGGAAAGTGAGGTGCCAATTTTATCTTGTCAGCCATGCCCAGGGAAGGGGTGACGAACCAAGCAGAACAGCATTAGAATACCAGTTCTCATCTGGGTGCACAGCAGCATTTTAAAAGATGGCACGGCAGCTGGGGATGCCAGTCTATCCTGGGATGTCCAGTAAGTGGAAATCGTTGTGGTTACAGTGAGTGGTACAATCAGACTAGCATTTAACGGGAGATACACCATAGTGGTGTGGGTGGGTGATCAATGAAGTAAGATTGGCACAGTATGGTGCAGAATCCAAATGAAAGCCAAAAGAACGGTGGATGCTGTAAATCAGGAACAAAAACAGAAGTTGCTGGATAAGTTCAGCAGGTCTGGAAGCATCTGTGAAGAAGAAAAATGAGAGTTAATGTCTTGGGTCTGGTGACCCTTCCTCAGAACAGATGGTAGCTGGAAAAATGTTGGTTTATATGCGGAAAGTTGGGAGGGGGTGAGGTAGGGAGTAAACGATAGGATAGAACCCAAAGAGAAGAGCAGTCAGATAGACAAAGGAGTTGGTAATGATCTGGCTAGGAGGGTGAATAGCTATTAATGGGGGCTGTTAGAAAAGTAACAATAGGTGGTGTGTAATGGCAGGCTATGTGATAATAAGGCTTGGTGTGTCGGGTAGGGGGCTGGGATATGGGAGAGTTTGGGCCCTAAAATTATTGAACTCGATATTGAGTCTGGAGGGCTGCAGCGTCCCCAAGCGGAAAATGAGGTGTTGTTCTTCCACCTTGCTTTGAGCTTTGCTGGAACACTGTGGCAGCCAGAGACAGTGATATTAGCCAGGGAACAGGGTGGTGTTTTAAAGTGGCAGGCAACTGGAAGCCCAGGGTCTTTTTTGCAAGCAGAACATAGATATTCTGCGAAACGGTCACCCAGTCTTCACTTCGTTTCCCCAGTGTAGAGGAGACCATAATGTGAGCAGCAAATGCAGGAGACTAGATTCTGGGAAGTGCAGGTGAAATGTTGCTTCACCTGGAAGGTATGTTTGGGTTCTTGGATAGTGGGGAGGGAGGAGGTAAATGGGCAGGTGTTGCACCTTTGCCAGTTGTAGGGGAAGGTGCCGTAGGGCTGGGGGGAGGTTTTGGGGGTGAAGGAAGAGTGGACCAGGGTGTCCCGGAGGGAACAGTCCCTGTGGAAGGCAGAGAAGAGAGAGGAGAGGAATGTACGTCTGCTGTGGCATCTTGCTGGAGGTAGCGGAAATGGCGTCTGATGATCCTCTGGATGTGGATGCTGGTGGGATAGTAGGTGAGGATAAGGGGAACCCTATCGTTGTTGCATGAGGGAAGAGAGGGGGTGAGGGCAGAAGTGCGGGAGATGGGTCACACCCAGTTGAGGGCCCTGTCAACTACGGTGCTGGGGAATCCTTGGTTAAGGAAGAAGGTGGACATTTCGGAGGCTCCCTTGTGAAGTTGGCCTCATCCGAACATATGCGACGGAGATGGAGGAACTGAGAGAATGGGATGGATTCTTTACAGGAAGCAGGGCACGAGGATGTATAGTCCAGGTAGCTGTGGGAGTCAGTGAGTTTGTAGTGGATATTAGTGGTCAGTCTATCCCCAGAAATGGAAACAGAGATGTCGAGGAAAGGAAGGGAGGAGTCAGAGATAAGCCAGGTGAAAGTGAGGGCAGGGTGGAAATTGGAAGCGAAATCAATGAGCTTTTCCAATTCCGGACAAGAGGGGGAAGCAGCATCATGATATCATCGATATATTGGAGAAAAAGTTGTGGGTGGGGTCAGAATAGGGCTGGAACAAGGAATGTTCCACATACACCATGAAGAGACAGACATAACTAGGACCCATGCGTGTACCCATGGCCACCCCTCTTGCCTGAAGAAAATGAGAGGAGTTAAAAGAAAAGTTGTTGAGGGTGAGGACGAGCTCAGCCAAGCAGAGGAGGGTGGTCGTGGGTGGGGATGATTCAGGTCTTTGCTCCAGGAAGAAGCGGAGAGTCCTAAGACCCTCCTGGTAGGGAATGGACATGTAAAGGGATTGCACATCCATGGAAAAGAGGAGGCAGCTGGAATCTGCAAACTGGAAGTTTTGAAATTGGCATGAAGTGTCAGAGGAATCACAGATGTACGTGGGTAGGGATTGGACCAGGGGAGAGAAGACTGAGTCAAGGTAAGAAGAGATGAGTTCTGTAGGGCAAGAGCAGGCTGAAACACCTGTTTGTGGATTTTTGGTAGGAGGTAGAAATGAGCTGTGCCAGGCTGGGGGACTATCAGCTTGGAAGCCAGATCGTTATCAACTCGTCTATCCGACTGCTCTTCTCTCTCTGTGGGCCCTGTACAATCATTTACTCCTTCCCACATCCTCCTTCCCACATCCCCCTCCCTATTTTCTGCATATAAACCAACATTTTCCCAGCTACCATCAGTTCTGAGGAAGGGTCACCAGACCCAAAATGTTAAGTCTGATCTTTTCTTCACAGAAGCTGCCAGAAGCGGAGCTTTTCCAGCAACTTCTGTTTTTGTTCATGGCGCAAAATCTCGATCAGCCTTGAGGAGGGAAACTATGTTGAATCTCAACAAACCCAACAAAGTAGGAAAAGAGTCAGCCTCTGGTACTTGATTCTGTGCCAAATATTTCAATTTCTAATGTGCCCTTTCAGTCCATGGCTGGTAGCTTTGGAGAATCATAAGAGAGCTCACCCCTAGAGGAAAATAAAAAGAACAAATTGGTGGACCAGAAATCCTCAGTCTGTCTGAACCAGACAGAGTTGTTGTTTATAAATTGACTGATGAAGATACCCTTTCATGGAGGAAAGATGTGATTAAAATTTTAATTGATGCAGCATTCATGAAACTAATTATATGCTCCTGCTGAAGTCTTCTGTGAAATCAGTCTGCTGAAAATTCCAGTAAGGGTATACAGATATTAAAATCCATTAAAACAAAATAAAAACACTGCAGGTCCTGGACATGTGAACTAATGACAGAAAATGCTGCAAGCAATCAGCAGGTCAAACAACAGTTATATAGAGAAAAACAGATTATGAGCAGACATTTATAGGGGTCTGCATACATGGCAAATGGCGAGATTTGCGGCAGAATCAGAGAAGTTCAGCAAGTCCGATCTTGATGTCAGCACAATCTCATTCGATCTTTTATGCTTTTTCAAGCAATGTGATGAGTTTCTCACGATGCAGTGGTGAGTTGCCAATTAAGAGGAACTATTGCTTGTTAAATGCCTTGTTAACAACTCAGCTCAATTCATTGACATTCAGATTTCCATTTTATCAAACAAGCCAAATAAGCCAGACATTGAGAAACTTTGACATGGAAACCAGAGTGAGTACCTGGAGAATTCAGCTCATGACCTGTTCTGAACAACGGCTGTTTTGGGCAGCATATCAGCACATGAAAACCTAAAGAACTGTGGTTGCTGTAAATCCGAAACTGCATTCTCAGAAAGGGTCACTCAATGCGAAACTTTAACTCTCATTCCTCTCCATCAATGTTGCCAGACCTGCTGAGCTTTTCCAGCAATTTCTGTTTTTGTTTTTATCTCAGCATATGATCCAGGTGCACCAACCATACACACCCCTCATCCATGGACATTGGCATCTGTCATTTACCAAACTATCATGATCATCATCCAGCTCTCTGATCCTTTTGCAGCATGCTTAGAAAGTGGGTGGGGTCTCATTTGGAAACAGGAAAAAGCGATGGGGGAGTCCAGGCTGATGGGGGTGAGGGGTTATTGTCAGTGACCACCCCCCGGTCTTATCTGTTGGATAGAAATAACACTGGCCTGTACTGAATGCAGTGAGAATTTGAACAGTTGAGGTGGGTCTGGGATAGGACGTCTCTCGGTGCACAACTGACAATCCCTTTTTGATGACGTGCTGGTCATTCAGATGGTGCAGTATCTGCACTCAGTTGGTGCCCATGCTGAGGCTGAAGCTGAATGACAGACAGAGTCATGTCCCTCATTATCAGAGTGCATCATGTCTCACCTTATGGAGGACTGTGCTGGACCCTGAACTTTAGGGAATGCCACCTTTCTGAGCTTTAAGAACGTCTTTCACTCCTTGTGTTCCAGCATAGATCATTTCCAGCGGGAGACCTGTGTGTTGGTGCTGGCGGGATATTGGTCACAGTGGCTGACTCTGGAAGAAGACAAAAATGGTCATAAGAGGGCCAGAATGGACAACAACCCCAGGAGCAGCATATGGCCGCACATAGCTCAGGGATGGCTCAGTGCCATGGGGCTCCTCACAATGCATGGGATCCACAAGAGACCCAGAGCTTTCTGGCTCCTCAGCTATCTTTATTGTCAGGTGCTTTGGAATCCACATTGTACCATGTCTAAAAATTAACCCAAATGGTGGTAATTCACTTGATCAACTGGCATGTACAATGGCCACAGGGCCTTCTGTCATACTTGACAGATCACATCACACTGTTAAACCATATCTTACAAGTAAAGGAAATGTACCCACTGATGAAATGAATCAATTTGAGTGGGGAAAGTAAATTCTTTATTTGCAACTAATTTCTAAAACTGCAAAAAGGCTTCCTGGAGTCCGTGCTACTAAAGTATTGAAATGTCTACATTTGGTGCTAATGCTTTTCTTAGAGAATTAGGAGATGTTACTTTTAAGGTTTTTAAAAGTTCTGTCCTCGAACAGTTAAAGAAATGAACAAGGTACTTGGGATTAGAATTTTGCCTAAAACCCAAAAATACTCAAACATTAAAAGAGCTGGCCAACAATCTATGGTGGAAATTGGGGACAACGTAGCAGAGTAACAGTAGAGAGATTAAAATCGGATTAGAATTTTAAGAAAAGGATCAGGAAAAAGAAAGAGAGAGAGAGAGAGAGGGGAATAGGCTCCAAGAGAAGGCAGAGAATTTCAGTGAGAAGGGAAAGGAGTTTAATCTAAAATAGCTCAAGCTGAAGGGCAGGAATCCTACTGTGTCACTTGGAGACATTGCTTGCTCAGATTTAAGGGCTGAGACAATTCAGTTTGCTCATTGAATCCCGATGTTTGACGAAGGAAAGGTAGATGCCACCTTTATCTTCTTTGAGTAGTTACGGTTTGGTGGACAGTCCAGTGTTAGTCCTGACAACTGTGGAATAAACATTCAAGGAAAGCTCAGTCAGTTTAATCCCTCTTGCCTGAGGACAATGCCTTTGACTATAAGGCAGCGAAATAGGTTATTTTCAGTGCATGCTAGTCACTAATTGGGCCTCCTCCAGTGTCACAATGACACCACCCACAAACTGGAGGAGCAGCACCTCATACTCTGCCTTGGGAGCCTACAGACCAATGGCCTAAACATGGATCTTACCAGTTTTAAGATGCCCCCACCCCTGGCCTCATCCCATGTCCAACTCTCTCCCTCATCTCCGCCTCCTTGACTTGACACAACCTGTCCATCTTCTCTCCTACCTGTCAGCCCCACCCTTCCCACTGACCAACCCCCACCACTCCCTACCTGCAGTCACCTATTACCATCCCACCTATCTTCCCCAGCTCCACCCCTCCTCCCTCTATTTATTTTTGAGTCCCTTCCCCCTCCCATTTCTGAAGAAGGATCCTGACCCAAAACATCAACTTTCAGCACCTCTGATGCTGCCTGGCCTGCTGTGTTCATCCAGCTCCACAATGTGTTGTCTCTGACTGCAGCATCTGCAGTTCTTGCTGTCAATGTTATTGATGGGGTTGTACTGTTAGGAAGTCCTTAGTCTCGGGAAAGGACCTGACCAGACGGATCCAGAATTTGAAAAGCATAAGCAGCTTGCTTTTGAACAAGGTTATGGGCACTTAAAAAAGAAATTGCTTTCAAAAGCTCATGTGAAATAATTATCCTCGAGGGGTTTAAAAACTCACTGCCTCTTCTCAATAAGTTTACATGTGGAGGAACAGAGAATAACAAAGACCAGGCATATAATCACAATGGCTAACGATTACAAGCTAATCCATGACCTTCCAACATCACCCCTAACCAACTGGAAAGGATAGAAATGGAGAGAGTGATGGCAAACTGTGCACTGATGGGACAGAAAGAAATATTGGGAGCCTTCCTCAGGATAGAAAGAGTGGTGTTGAGATCAAAATTGAGAATAAGAAGCCCATGTGTTTTAACTGCTGAAAGGTTTGGCATATCTGGGCCAACTGTTGGAGTCTGTGGATAAAACACTGGTAGGATAAATCGAGGCCTGTACGCCCTGTGCAGAGAATGGCAGTCAGTCAGAGAGCCGAGCTGGACAGGCTATGGCTCTGACTGTGGCTACAAATCCTTGTAAGGCCACTCCTTGGAATGTAGGTGAGGTTTAACAAGTCCCTGAGGGCTAACAAAGGGAAGGGCGGCCACATTTCCCTAGGGTGAGGCTTGAAACTTGGGCCAGCCAATCACTAATACTGAGGAAAGGGAATAACCGTCCCACCAGAGATTGCAGTGAGTGCCAAGGAGCAAGTAAACAGAATTAAAGGAGGGTACATGCCCTTTCCTCTCCACTGGCTGCATCTTTTTAGACTAATTTTAGACTTATTGTCAGATATATATAAAATATAGTGAAAACTGTTTTATCGCATGTTACACACAAAGTGTCGCCATGCTCCGGCACTATAGAACACAGAAGAAAGAACAATACAGCACAGGAATGGACCCTTTGGCCCTCCAAGCCTGCGCTGACATATTTTTCCCCTTCATATTAAAGCTACCTTCACTAACAGGATCCGTAACGCTCTATTCCCTTACTATGCATGTGTTCGTCTAGGTGCTTCTGGAATGCTGCTACTTGTCTACTTCCACCACCTCCTCTGGCAGCATGTGCCAGCCACTCATCACCCTTTGTGTGAAAAACTTGCCTTGCACATCTTTTTTAAAGAGCCCCTCCCCCCCAACTGCACTTTGAACCTGTGTCCCCTAGTAACTGACCCCTCCACCCTGGGAAAATGCCTCATACTTTCCACACTATCCATGCCATTACAATCTTATAAACTTCAATCACACCACCCCCTCAACCTCCTGTGTTCCAGTGAAAACAAAATCACTCTATCCAAACTTTCTTCATAGCTAAAATCACCCATTCCAGGAATCATTCTGGTAAACCTTTTCTGTACCCTCTCCAAAGCAGCCACATTCTTCTGGTAGTGTGGTGACTAGAATTGTACACAATATTCTTCCAAGTATGAGTTAAATATAAAGCTGCGTCATAACTTGCATATCCTTAGACTGAATACCTTTTCCAATGAACGCAAGCATGCCATAAGCCTTTTTTTACTACCTTATCCAACCGCACTGCCACTTCCAGTGATCTGTGGACCTGCACACCAGATCCCTCTGCATATCGATATTCCTGAGGGTTCTGTCATTCACTGTATAATTTCCACCTGTACTTGGCCTTCCAAAACGCATCACCTTGCATTTATCCGGATTAAACTCCATCGGCCATTTTTCTGCCCATGCCTCCAACTGTTCTATATCCTTCTGTATCCTCTGACAATCCTCCTCACTATCCACAACTCCACCAATCTTTGTATTGTGCACAAACTTACTATTTAGACCAGCTACGTTTTCCTCCAAATCATTTATGTAGACCACAAACAGCAGAGGTCCCAGCACTGATCGCTGTGGAACACCACTAGTTGCAGCCCTCCATTCCAAAAAGTATCCTTCCCTCACTACCAGCTGTCTCCTATGAGTAAGCCAGCTCACCACGATACCATATGACTTCGCCCTTTGTGCCAGTCTGCCATGAGGGACCTTGTCAAAGGCATTACTGAAGTCCACGTAGACAACATCAATTGCTTTCCCTCATCAATCACCTTCATCACCTCCTCAAAAAACCCAATCAAGTTAGTGAGGCACAGTCTCCCCTGCACAAATCCATTCTGTTTGTCAATAATCAATCCATTTGCTTTGAAATGTGTATAGATCTTGTTCCTGAGAATCTTTTCCAATGATTTCCTGTCCACCTACATGAGGCATACAAACCTGTAATTTCCTGGATTATCCTGATTACCCTTCTTAAACAATGGAACTACATTGGCTATTCTCCAGTCCTCTTGGACCTCACCTGTGGCCAAAAAGGATACAATTTGTTCTCTTGCCTCCCCCAATATTCTGGGATGGATCCCATCAAGATCCGGGAACTTATCTATCTTAATACTTTTTAAGATACACGACATCTCTTCCTATTTAATAGCAACTTGGCCGAAAATTCGATACTCCCTTCCCTGAGATCATCCTCCACCAATCCCTTCTCTTTGGTGAATACCAATACAAAGTATTCGTTTAAGACATCACCAACCCCTTCTGGCTCCAAACATAGTTTCCCTCCATTGTCCTCGAGTGGGCCAACACTTTCCTTGCTACCCTGTTTCTTTTTATATATGTATAAAAAGTTTGGAATTTTCCTTAATCCTGTTCACTAATGACTTTTCATGACCCTTTTTAGACCTTCTAATTCCTTGCTTAACTTCTTTCCTACTTTCCTTATATACTTCAAGGGCTTCATCAGTACCCATCCTACTAGACCTTACATATGTTTTCTTTTTCCTTTTGACTGTGGTCATAACATCCCTGGTCATCCAAGTTTCAGGTAACTTGCCATAGCTAACCTTCATTCTCACAGGAACATGATGCCCCTGAACTCTCATCAACTGCCTTTTGAAATACTCCCACATACCTGATGTGAATTTATCCTCAAACAGCCGCCTCCAATCAACACTCTCCAGTTTCTCCGTTCACTGTTGTAGTTCACCTTCCCCCAATTTAACACCTTCACGTGAAGACTGCTGTTATCTCTATCCAAGAATATCTTAAAACTCACGGTCTTATGGTAACATCTGCCAAAATGCTCCCCCCACTGAAACTTCACTCATCTGGCTGGGCTCATTTCCCAAAACCAGGTCCAGGAGAATCCCTTCCCTGATTGGACTGATCACATACTGTATCAAGAAACCCTCCTGAATGGTTCTTATAAATTCTGCTCCATCAAAGCCCCTGGCACAAAGTGAGTCCCAGTCAATTTAGGGGAGATTAAAATCACTGACCACAACAATCTTGCTGTTTTTACATCTTTGAAAAATCTATCTGCATATTCTCTCTTCTATCTCCTGCTGGCTGTTGGGAGGCCTGTAGTATACCCCCAGCATTGTGACTTCACCATTTTATTCCTGAGTTTCTATCCATACTGCCTTGCTGCATGAGCCCTCTGGTGTATCCTCCCTCAGTGCAGCTGTGAGATACTCCTTTACCAGTAATGCAACTTCCCCACTTCTTTTATATCCCTTTCTATCACACATAAATATCTAAATCCTGGGACATTCAGGTGCCAGTTTTGTCCGACTTTCAGACAAGTGTCTGTAATCTCAATAACGTCATAGTTCCAAGTACTAACCAAAGCTCTAGGTTCATCTATTTTGCCTTTTACCTTGCATTTAAGACCACCTCCCCTGCTCTTTTCAACAGCATTTCCCTGCCTTTTCTCAGTCATATTTCTACCTCCTCTTCACATTCTGCATCTACCGCCCTACTGCTTTGGTTCCCGTCCCCCTGCCACACCAGTTTAAAACCTTCCCAACCACTCTACCAAGTACTTAAGGCCATCAGATCTGGTCCTGCCCAGATGTATCCCTTCCAGCTTGTATAAGTCCCACTTCCCCCGGAATCACTCCCAATGCCCCACAAATCTGAAATCCTCTGCCTCACACCGTCTTTTCAGCCATGTGTTCATCCTAAATATCCTGCTGTTTCTGGCCTGTCTAGCTCGTGGCACTGGTAATAATCCTGAGATAATTACCTCTGAGGTCCTATATTTCACCTTTCTTCCTAATTGTTTCTATTTTGCTTTTCGGACCTCAGCTTTTTTTTTACCTATGTCATTAGTACCAACGTGTACCACGACCACTGGTTCACCCTCCCCCTCCAGAATGTCCTGCAACCGCTCTGAGACATCCAGGAGCCTAGCACCAGGGAGGCAACACGTCACCCTGGACTCTCATTTGCAGCAACAGAAACACCGATCTATTCCTCTTATGACTGAATCCCCTACAACTATAGCATTTCTATACTTATTTCTCCCTCCCTCTGCAGCAGAGCAAACCATGTTGCCATGAATTTGGCTGCTGCTGTTATCCCCTGAGAGGCCATTCCCCTCAACAGTATTCAAAACGGTACATCTGTTTTGCAGCGGAATAGCCACAGGAGATTCCTGCACTGCCAGCTTAGCCCTCCTGCTGGTCACCCAATCCCTTCCTGCCTGTGGAGTCTGAGCCTGCGGTGTGACCATCTCTCTATACATGCTATCCACGACACTCTCTACCTTACGAATGCTCCACAGTGTCCCCAGACACCACTCCCAACTCCGAAACCCGGTCTTCCAGGAACTGCAACAAAAACAGAAGTTGCTAGAAAAGCTCAGCAGGTCTGGCAGCATCTGTGAAGAAAAAAAGAGTTAACATTTTGGGTTCAGTGACCCTTCCTCAGAGCTGATGCTATCTTGAAACACTGCATGTGTAATATGTTGTGATGCATTTAGGAAAATGCACTGATTCTCAAGCCCCACTACTCTAGGGTTGATAATTTAATCAAAACATGCAAAATCCTTGATTTACCCATGTGATGGAATCAAATCAATTGTACTTAACAAGAACTATTATTCATTAATTATACAGCTGTCTCATGAATTTTCAATGGCTGGAAATGTTGGTATACTAAAAACTCAAGGCTTTTGGATAACACACCACATCTAACAGGTTGTTAGAAATCTTAAACTGCAAAAAACCCCTCCACCAATATTTTTCATGCTGATCACTGGGAAATCATTCAGCAAGGAATGAACGGATTGTCTGGGACCCCTGCCCAAAGCAAAAGGGAGCTACTAGTATATCCTGACCATCATTGACATTGTTATCTATTAAACTTAGGCTGTTCCCCTGAGACCCATATTGGTCAAAACAGTGGAGAGAGAATTGACCCAATTCTTTACTTGATATGGTATGCCCACTGAGATCCAGTAAGACCAGGACTCAAATCCCATGTCCAAGATATTCCAGGAAGTCATAGGGAACCTCGGTCTGACTCAGCAGAGGACCTCAGCCTCTCAGTCACAGCTGGAGGTCCCTGCTATGCTCGTGGCAAGCCAAATGACTCCACAATGCTCTTTAGTGACTGCCAAAATGTCAATGTAAAGACAGAATGGACTCCTAACCAATACGCATGATAGATTGCATAGGTGGAGTATGCAAGGCCATTCACATCATGAAGATAGATCTACTCAAGGGATACTGGCAGGTTCATGTGACTCCCTGTGTGAAGGAGATATCCACTTTTATTACTGCAGATTGGTAATATCAGTGGTGAGGCATGCCATTTGGGACCTGAAATGTCCCAGCCAGCTTTCAAAAGAACCAGGTAGTGGAGGGCTAATCTAATTGTGTAGTGTACCCAGACGACATCCTAGTGTACAGTGACTCATGGGAAATGCATTTACAGCAAGTGGAATCCCTCTTCTAGAAAGTACAGGTAGCTGATTTAGTGTCCAAAAGCAAGATTGATCAGGCCCAAGTGACCCATCTGGGTCAAGGACTAATACCATCGAGGACTGCCAAGGTAGAAGCAGTAGCACAATACCCCATTCCCACAACAAAAAGGGAATCATAAGGTTCTTGGAAATGTGTGCATGCTGAGACAAGTTTGTTCAAGAGTTTAGTCCAGTAGCTATCCCTCTGAGGGACCGACTACTCAAAACAAAACAAAGATAGTATGGACTGAGAAATGCCAGACAGTTTTCAAAAGGCTCTGGGTTTTTATTTCAATAGATGAACCTGTGCTTGCAGTTCAGAACTTTAACTAAGTATTGAGGTAGCCAGTGAAATGAGTGACATCAAGATAGAAACTGTCCTCCTCCAGGAAAACAAATCCAGCAGAGAGTGACCAATCGAGTACAAGTGAAACGTGTAAAACATGCAAGCTAAAATATGGCTGAAGATGTAAATTCAGTGGCTGCCTAAAATTCCTGTGGGGATTACACGGAGTACCATCACAGTTGAAGAGCACTAAGGGAACATCAGACAGCAACACATTAAAGGGAGACATACCATTCAAGAAACTGAATTATGATCACCTATGAGTTGTGTCCCATATTCCAGACATGATACGACTGAAAGGAAGGTAGTTTTGGGCAAAAGATACATTTGTGTTTTACCCTTCCAGGAGTACCATAGAAGGGGCTTGGAAACCAACTGCTATGCATGGTCTCTGTTTGCTCATGTGCCAGAGAGCCTGTGGTTCAAGTTCCACTGTGCTAAAGTATGCTGTGAAGGTGGACAGCTGGGAACTTCGACTAGACACCTCTGTTTATGCAGGTAAAACTAAATAAAGTCCTCTGCTGAAAGCAAGTCAGCACAATTACTGTTGAAGGAAACTGGACAAATACCTTTCAGCTGACTGTGGAGCCAAGCAGCTCCAAACAACTGCTCAACTGCCAAAGGCACAGATAACAGAATCATCCAACATAACGTTTCACAATTGTTTCATCATGAACAAGTCAAAAGTATATTCCCTTCAAACCTTTTCAGTTTTGGATTTATCTTTCATTTTTAATTTGTGCCATGTTTTATTATCTTGTCTCATATTTTACTGGCTAATAAACTCATTCATTCCTTAACTCAAGTAAAACCTATTTTAAACATAAATACATGAGGGGAAGACATCCTCTTTACATCAGAGATAACAAGGTGTAGAGCTGGATGAACACAGCAGGCCAAGCAGCATCAGAGGAGCAGGAATTA
>JAHRHZ010000031.1:6673490-6694311 GCA_024137785.1 Ginglymostoma cirratum
TAATTCCTGCTCCTCTGATGCTGCTTGGCCTGCTGTGTTCATCCAGCTCTACACCTTGTTATCTCAGATTCTCCAGCATCAGCAGTTCCTACTATCTCCTTTTTAAATTAACATTGTTTCAACCAACCAAGGCAGGTTGGGGGGATTTGGGTTTTGTTGTGAGGGTGTGGGTCATTGAAAAATAAAGGGGAACCTGTTCAGTACACTTCTAATTATGCTTTCAGATTTATGGCGTGTCTTCCATGCTTCCCAACTTTGCTGTCTGGAGGGGAGATGTTAAGGACTGTGGGCGCCGGACGCCAAAGTCTATAGGTGTGAGGCTGGAAAGGCAGCACCTGAGAAGCAGGAAAGTCAACGTTTCAGGCTGAAATGTCCTGATGAAGGGTTTCAGCCCAAAACATTGACTTTCCTGTTCCTCGGATGCTGTCTGACCTGCTGTGCTTTTCCACCTCACACCGACAGACGCTATTTGGAGGAACTGTCTGAATAGCAAGAAACAGATGAAGATGAGGGAAAAGGAAACAGCCAGTGCCCAAGCTGAGAGAGCAACTCATCTACAAATGATTCAGTTTTTATTTTCGTCCTATTTCCATTACACCAAAATTCATGCAATCCATATCATCACCATATTTACAAATACCTTGTTTTCAATCCTTCAGTTCAACCTTGTGTAACCTGAATCCACTTCACCGTAAGTAAAAACAGTTACATCAAACTGAGATTAAAAAAAACTCCATGTATTCCTTTCTGTACTTGTATGATAGCTAACAGGAATAAGTGAGAATCCACCTCATGCAACTCACTAGCATCTGTCAAGTGTGCCTGATTACCTTTCTACATGCTGGTACAAAGTGTATCCCCAGTGGCTGCAGGTTGGAAGGTGGAAGACTGCTGAGATGCTAATTAGGACATTATGTTTCAGATAGTGGATGTTCCTAAGTGGCTCTTGTCAGCCATTGATATAGACTATAGCAACTCACTGTTCTGGCTATACGCCACTGACAAAGACAAAGAATGGCAATGGAACTGCTGTCATGCTGAGAGAGAATGTTTGGTTCTTCTCCCATCGATTCAATGTCAATCCTTAGGATTTCACCTCAGAATCTTGCGTCTTGGCGAGAAAACAGAAAATAAAGCTTGTGTGATGCTGTTAGCCCCATCAGCACTGACCCCTGGAGGTGAGAATGACAGCAATATAAGCTATTAGCGTAGTTGATCAAGTTCCATCACTGTGCTACATAGTGCTGTGTTCATGGGGCTGATTACTTGCCATGTGGATAGCAGAGTCTATAAGCTCAGCGTGAAGTCTCAGTTTGAATTGGATTTTATGCTGCTCTTAACCTCAGTGTGCAAGTTGCTGGCTGGTTACCAATGACCCCAGCATATCCTGACATGGGTTTACTTCTATTGTTTGGGTCATCAAACCTACATGGAAGTACTATGCAATGATGATAGTCTGTGACTCCATCCTCTGGTGAGTCAGTGCTTGTGTTGTCCTATCTTCCATAGTGCATTTGGTCATGCATCTTTCTACTTATCATTGCAACCTCCAAGCCGCTTCGTAACCAGATATTTTTACTTACTAAAATAAAACAGAGAACTGCAGATGCTGGAAGTCTGAAACAAAAACAACAATTAATGGAGAAACTCAGCAGGTCTGGCAGCACCTGTGGACAGAAAGCAGAATCAACTTTTTGGGTCCAATGACTCTTCTTCAGAACTGCTTTCTGCTCAGTGTATGTCTCACATAAAGACTATGATGCAAGTTAAAAAGTTTTGTGTTTTCTAATCTTGTTTCTCAGTGTTTTCATAAATGAAGAACAAATTCAGTTCAATGAATTTCTCTTAAGAAGTTATAATCCGAAGTCCTGGTCTCATTCCTGTAATTCATCTTTAAACCTTGTCTAAGACTTTAATGTTACTTGACAGGTATGGTATCAAAGCTCCCTCTAATATTGAATGTTAGAAACGTTGGTTTTGAGAATTATTAAGAAAGATCTAGAAATGGTCTCACCAATAGAATACTATATTTCTTTATAAGCCCTCCTTCCAGTTCTAAGAGTTATAGGATTGTAATCAGTTGGAAAGTTTGTATTTCTAATTATAGGCCATCCTGGTAAAGTGTAGTTGTTAGGTAGAAAATATGAAACATAGCTGAAAGATAGAAACATCGGTATATCAGTAAAGATATCAAATGAATACCAATGCCAGCTTCAGTTAGGGCATGTGTATCAGTGAACTGCACGTGACAGTCCATGAACATAAAACAAATAAAGTAGAGAGAATTTCAAAGAACTGCATGCGTCTGAAACCTTTGTTCAAAGGAGAGGAATGAGAGTTGGAGGCATGAGTAGAAAGGGTTAATATGTAATTTTAAGAACGGCAGAAATGATTGCTTTCTTTACTGAAAGTGGGCCTCCCAAGACAGATAACACCTATGTTCTTATCATCCTTCAAACCCTTAGAGAAATGATACTTAGTTGAAGAATGCCCTGGTGACTGGGGAAAATGAGATAAGGAGCCTGAGAAAGTGCAAACCAAGTTATGTGAGCAATGGAGATATCTTTACCACGTCAATAAAACAATATAATATGATTATTTTGGTACCCTGTAGTTTAAAGATATAAAATTTCAGTATCAACAAGTCATATTAAGGTGCTAACCAGTAAGGATATTTGATAAAGGTGCTAAGATGATTTTGCATGTTTGTGTACCAGTAAATTGTAAAAGAAATTTGAATTTGGATCAATCAACCAAATACTGAGCTCAGAATATTCGTAGCACATATCATTAGCTAAGTTTGTAAGTCATTTTTTAAGTGTATTGTAAGTACAGGTAACTGCAATATGTTCTTAATGAATCTATGACCTTATAAACATCGAAATGACCATAATATCTGAAAATGATAGAATAACTAATCATAAAGTTTCTTCAAACTTATCATCTCAAACATATCTTTTGAAAAATCATTCATGAGATATGGACATCATTGTCAAGACCAGCGTTTATTGTTCATTTCTAACTGTCCTTGAGAGGTGGCAATGATTTGTCCTTCTCAAACACTGCAGTCGTTGGGTTGTAGACACACCGACAGTGCTGCTAGGAAGAGGGCTCCAATATAACACATGAGTAACCTCCTGCAGAATTCCCAGCCTTTGACCTGTTTTTGTAACTACAGTTTGTATATAGCAATTACAGTTCAATTTCTGGTTGAGGTATATTCCCCGGAATGTTGATAGTGGGAGATTCAGTGATGGTAACATATTTGAAAGTCAAGAGATTAGATTCGGGTTTGTTGAAACTAGACAATGCCTGGCACTTATGTAGCATGAATGTTACTTGCCACTAATCAGCCAAAGCTTAGATATTGTTCAGGTTTTACTGTGTATGAATGGGCTGCTTTATTATCTGAGGAGTGGTGAATATGCTGAGCATTGTGCAATCATCAGTCAACATCTCCACCTCTGACCTTATGATGGAAGACTGGTGATTGAAGAAGCAGATGAAGATGTCTGGGGCCAGAATACTGTACTGAGGAACTCCTACAGTTATTTCTTTGATGATGGACCTCAAAGAGCTACAACCATTTTCTTTTGTGCTGGGTGTGACTCTAACCAGCAAAGAACTTTTACCCTGATTCCGATTGGATGTAGAGATGGAAGGTACCGTGACCGAATGTTCTGATGGCACAAAGATAGGTCGGAAAGTAAGCTATGAGAAGGACAAAATGAGGTAACAAAAAGTTATAATTGGTGTAATGAGAGGTATGTGATTTACACTTTCTTTAATGTTTGGATTATAAACTTGTGATAGATGGGCGCTGACTTTTTTTTTGTGAAAGCATTTAAGGTTAATTTGGTAGGTCTTTCCAGAATGATGACTTTTGAACAAGTATGTGTCAGAAAGCCGAAGTCTGCCAGATCTCCTGGAGTGTTAATGAAAGTGCATATACATTGTGGAGATGTAAAGAGGAGGAAGAAAACATTGAAAGACAAGAGCTTGCTTTTGGGTTCAGAATAAGCAAGGATTGATTTTAACATGGAAAAAAAATCAGAGATTGGAAAGCTTTTGTGCAGTTTGAAGGAGATATGACTAAAATCAGATGAAAGTGTAGTTTCTTGTCGAAAGGAGATTGTTCAATTAAGGGAATTAATAACTGCAGTGAAAAATATAGTGTGTGGAACTTCCAGACCAGGAATGTTCAATTAAAATTGAGCATGTTATTTGGGTGCATCTGGGAAAAGACTGGGAGTTTCTAAGTTCTCAGTTGTGTGAATATTCCAGGGGAAAGGGCTTCCCAGCTCAAAGGGCAAGAACGGAGAAGAAAGAATTAAATGAATCAGATACCTTTGACAGAAAAGGAATTTCCCTGATTTTGATTAACTGTAAAGTTATGGTGTTAAAAAAAGGTGGAATTTTGTTTTGCTGGGTGTTTTAAAAGTATTCAAACTGTATTATACCTAGGTGGTTTGTTTTATTTTATGTACTCCTTTTGTGTAATAAACTTCTGTTTTATTGTTAAAATGGAATCTGGAGCCTGTGAAGGACTGCCATGTTAAATTATGAAGAAAACATAAATTATCCTTTCAGGTGTCATTCCAACATTTAATTTATCTAGTGCTTCCATCAGCTGGGATCACAATAAGAGACTAAGTGAGTGGGCTAAGATCTAGAAAACTGAGTAAAATGCGGGAAAATGTGATTTTTTTTTCCATTTGACAGAAAGAATTGGAAAACATATTATCTAAATGGTAAGAGAGCTCTAAAATACGGGGGGTTCTGGGTGCCCTCATGCATGAAATGCAAACAATTGGGATCCAAATATAACAAATCAGAACAGCATCATCTGCAAGTTCCCCTCCAAGCCACGCACCGTCCTGTTTGGAAATATATCACTATTCCTTCACTTTCAGAGTCAAAATCCTGGAACTTCCTCCATACAAAGATTGTGGGCAGAATTACATCACATGGACTGTAGCAACTCAAGAATGGAGGTCACCGATGCTTTCTTCAGGGCAAGTAGAGATGGGCAATGAATGCTATATTTGCTGACAATATCCTTATCCTGTAAATTAATTTAAAAAGAACTTTAACTCCACAAACTATCTGGCTTAACTCACAATGTGATTAAAGCTTCTTAAGTTGCCAAAATGTGAATAATAAGCAAATAAAAATAGCTCAAAATCAAACACCATGAATACAACTGTTGCTTAGACCTGAAATTGTGCTGGGTAAAGATAATGGCATGCTGTGAGAAGTGAACAACTTAAACAGCTGACGTGCATTTTCTCCTGAAATCATGTTTAAATGTTCTGATCTATGAAGCCAGTTGGTGGCAATATAACACCAGGAGTGTGTGATTGTAAAACGTAGAGCAAGTTGTACAGAATGGGAATGTGCAAGGACCAGATGGAGGAATACATTAGCAGACTGAACTCCATTCTAATTCAGAGATATAAGGAAGAAAATTCCACAACTTAAAAGGACAAGGGACACAATTTTCTATTGGCATGAATGTTTATGATAACATTGGATTGCCATGTGGGAAATTTAATGTCAATTTTAGAAGTGAAGCGATTAAGATCCATTAGGCTGCTTGTTTACTAGGTAAAAGACACTTGTCGTGAATTTGAGTAATTGTCATCCTACTGTTTTGTAAAATGAGTTACATATGTAAGACATGCATTTTTTCCCTTAATAATGCTTCTTTTGCGTCAAGGTTTAGTAATGTTTAAGTGAAGGCAAGGGTATATTATCCTAGGATATCCAAAGCAATTAAAACAATAATGGCAGAAGGAGATGAAGGTAAGAACAAACATAAGTGAAACTTTTACAGTACACTCATTCATGAGGTCAGAGAGCAACAAACTATCCATTTGCAACCCACAGAACCTCATGCTTTGGCAGGACTATTGAAATGAATGATGAGATGGGATTTCTCTCAGAGTGCCTCATTTGCAGTGTTCAATATTTGAAGTGGTAGAGCACAGAAGAAGGTATTCCAGTCGCATCATTGGTCACCACTGCTAGGTTGTTAATAACATCAACTAAATCTGTAGCTTCTGATACATTTACCTGGTAATGGGATGACCGCTCTTACCAATTTTTATAGATGCATCATAGAAAGCATCCTTTCTGAATGCATCACAGCATGGTAAAGCAACTGCTCTTCCCAAGACCACAAGAAACTAGAGTCATGAACACAGCCCAGTCCATCATGCAAACCAGCGTTCCATTCGTTGACACCACCTACACTTTCCACTGCCTCGGGAAAGCAAGCAACATAATCAAAGGTTCCTCCCATCCCAGTTATACTCTCTTCCACCCTTTTCTGTCAGGCAGAAGACCTAAAAGTTTTATATGCACATGAACAGATTCAAGAACAGCGTCTTCCCTGTTGTTATCAGACTCTTGAACGGACCTCTCAGATGTTAATTCTGAACATTCCCCCTGTCTCTGCACCTTTTCTGCGGCTGTAACATTGTATTCTGCACTCTGTTCTCCTGCCTCGATGCACTTGGTATGGTATGATCTACCTGTACAGCTTTCTAAACAACACTTCTCACTGTACCTCGGCACATGTGGCAACAATGAATAAAGCAATCAATCACTTCCATTCTCCTTCAAAATAGTGCAATAGGTTCTTCCACATCCACCTAAGAGAGTGGATGCAGCCTCAGTTTATACCTGTAAAACTGACTGAATATACCAAACCATAAATAGAGCTGAGGCAATGAAAGGGCAGAAAGGTTCAAAGCAATTTGAGCAAAACTATAGACTCGACACTTTCTATTTCTACCTTATTATTTCTGCAAGCTTTGCTTATTTCCTTTAATAATAAAAAAAAATACAATTTGGATTTTCCAAATGTTTTCTGTGAAAATCTATCTTAGAAAGTATGACTTGTTTAGCGCGGATGCACTTCAAGGATAGCTGATTCTCCCCATATGCACATACAATATTTCAGCCGCATGTAGCTGACTGCACATTTACAGATGGTGGTAATGATGTCTTACACTTCAAAATTATTAAACAGAAAATATCACCTCAAGACCTGTTTGCTAATAAATCATGTACTGGCAGTTATATTTCTATATGTAAAACCACCAAAGTATCTTTGCTTGCGCTGCCTATAAGGTCAGTTAAATAATATGTTAAAATTTAAAAGAAAAACATTTGTTCAATGAACAAAACATAGAAGACTGCCTGAAAAATAGCAAATTATAATTTGGTTCCCATTCTGTCATTGCAGAAACTCTTCCAAAATAGGAAGCACTCAATCCATCAAAGGAATGGTGACTACGTCCTGTTCCATGGACGTAATGGTTTATGAAATAACCATCGTTGATTGGCAAGGTATGAAAAAGGCTGGAGGGAAGAGGGAGAAATTAGTTTGCTGTTGGTAGTTGTCATGCTTCTTAAGGATTTAGTGAACAGGAATACAACTGGAGCAAGACAAAATTTTAGCAAAACTCCTCCATTTTCTGATTCTGCTTGTAGTGGTTCCTTTGCAGTAAATGCAGCAGTAGAGAGTGGAGCTACATTGGAACAACTCTAGAAAGAGCTGAAGCAGAAGCATACGCTGTTCTGGAAGATAATAGCCTCTTGACTAAATGCAGTGTTTCAGGATTGAACCGAAATCACTGGAGGATGGCATCTGGAGCATTGCCAAATTAAACGCATTGGCTTTCTTCTTGCCTCTTGGCCAAACCCACACTGATTGCACATCTGAGCTATGGTTTTATCTTTCTATGCCTTTATCCCATGCTTTACCATCACTGAAAACTCCATTCTTTTCTCACTTTTCCTGCATTTTCTAAAAGCTCAACATCCTAGCTGTCCCAGTCTTGGTAACCTGCAATCGTAACTCTATAATGGCTATTAGAATATATTCATTTCTATCCAAGCAATTCATTTGTCTGCTTTGTTGTGAATGATTTGCACATACAAATATAATGCTTTCAGTTGTAATTTTTTCTATTACTCCTTAATATCGCCTTAGTCACTAAAGCTCTATTATCTTTGTAAAGTTCTTTCTTTTTAACACTTCTAATTTTAACCCAAACTATTCCTTGTTCTACAGCATCGTCATTGTTCGTACTGATTTGGAGTTTACGCTTTCCTGGATCCTCCCACCTCACCAACATTTCCCGACCAAATCCCACCACCACTTTATTAATTTAAGTCACTATCCAAATTACTTGATTCCCCAGGTCACTGGCTCCAGCTTGTCCCAGTTGTGGTACCAGTGCCCCGTAGTCAATGTTCTTTCAGCCACATGTTTAACCTTTGAAATGGTTTGTTGATGTGTGAATTCATGCCTGCCTCAGCTGAAAATCTAGAGATTAACAACTTTTAGGTTCTACCTTTTATGTCAATCCTAGTTCCTCTCTTAGAAGAACCTCATTCTTAGTTTCCAACGTACTTGCTTCGACAAGGATCACAACATTTGGAAGTATGTCCCAAACCACGAGGAAATATTCCAAACCCTGACACTTGGCAGGCAACATAATCTTCAGATTTCTCAGTTATGGCTGGAGAGAACAGTGTCGATCCCCTGACTGTACTGTCCCCTACCACTACCACATTCTGTCACTCCCTCCATTTGAATTACATCTTGCACAATTGTGCCACAAACAATTTGCACATCCTTCTTTCTTTAACCACACAAGCCGCAAGAACCTCATATCTGCTACTTAAAGACAAAGATAAGGCTCCTACAGCACTGCATCTATTGTTCATGTATCTGTCTGACAGTCACGCCATCCTGTCCCTGACTACTTTCCATTCTTGTACCACATGCTGACCTAACTGTTTCTTGGATCAAAACACCAAAGTAACTCATCTCCTCTCTGATGCTGTGCAATGTCTCCCTCAGACTTCATGCAAAACTCTCAAGTTCTTAAAGTCGCAGATGCTTACTGCAGATGCAGATGTCTGATATTGCAATGCTTTTCACAAACTCCACAAGTTACTACACATTAAGGGAGGGGAGGCAATGGCCTCATGGTATTATCACTAGACAATCTAGAAACTTAATTAATGTTCTAGGGATCAGGATTCAAATTCCAGCACGGCAGATGGTGGAATTTGAGTTCAATTTTTAAAAAATCTGAAATTAAGAATCTACTTATGACCATGAAACACTGATGATTGTGTGAAATAATCCATCTGGTTCACTAATGTCTTTCAGGGAAGTAAATCTGCCATCCTCACCTGGTCTGGCCTACATGTGACTCCAGACCCACAGCAATGTGGTTTACTCTTAATTGCCCTCTGAAATGGCCTAGCAAGCCTCTCAGTTGTACCAATCACTACAAGGTCTCAAAGAAATTAAACCAGACAGATCACCTGGCATCGACCTCGGCACCGGACAAGACAACGGCAGAAACAGCTTGACATTGTAAGGTATGATTTCATGAGGATGACCATGTCCCAACCACCAGCAGCACAATCCCTAGTTATGTCCTCAATAAAAGCTGAAAGAACAGTGGATGCTTTAAATCAGAAATAAAAACAGAAATTGCTGAAAAAGCTCAGCAGGTCTGGCAGCATCTGTGAAAGAAACCAGAGTTAACATTTCTGGTTGAGTTCCTCAGTTCTGAGGAAGGGTCACCAGAGCCAAAATGTTAACTCTGATTTCTCTTCACAGATGTTGCCAGACCTGCTGAGCTATTCCAGCAATTTCTGTCTTTGTTTCTGGATATGTCCTGTCCGACCTGCAGGACAGACACAGCTGAAGTGGTGGCACAGTGGTATACATTTGGGAGGGAGTTGTCCTGGGAGTCCTCAACATTGATTCCAGACCCCATGAAGTCCAATGGCTTCAGATTAAACATGACCAAGGAAACCTCTTGGTGATTATCACATCGCCCCCACCCCTTGGCTGATGAATCAGTACTCCTTCATGTTGAACAACACTTGGAGGAAGCACTGATGATGACAAGGACACAAAATGTACTCTGGGTGGGGGATTTCAAACGCCTACAAGAAAATGTGTGCAGGCAGCAGTATTACTGATTGAGCTGGTTGGGTCCTAAAGAACATAGCTGCTAGACTGGGTCTGCAGGAGGTGGTGAGGGAACCAACAAGAGGGAAAATACATACTTGACCTCATCCATGACAGTACCGATAAGAGCTACCATCACACAGTCCTTGTGGAGATGAAATCCTGTCTTCACATTAAGAATACCCTCTACTGTGCTGTGTGGCACTATCACCATGCTAAGTTGCTCAAACTATGAACAGATCCAGCAACTCAAGACTGGGCATTCATGAGGTGCTGTGGGCCATCAATAGCAGCAGAAGTGTATTCCAGCACAATCCACAAACTCATGGCCTGGCATAACCCCCACCTCAACCATTACCACCAAACCAGGGGATCAACCCTGGTTCAATGAAGATTGCAGGAGGGCATGCCAGGAGCAGCATCAGGTATAACTGAAAATGAGGTGTCAACTTGGTGAAGCTACCAAACAGGACTACTTGTATGCCAAACAGCATAAGCAGCAAATGATAGACAGAGATAAGTGATCCCACAAGCAACGGATCAGATCTAAGCTCTGCAGTCCTGTCACATACAGTCGTGAATGGTGGTGGACAATTAAACAACTCACTGGAGGACGAGGCTCCACAAATATCCCCATTCTCAACGATGGAAGAGCCCAGCACATTAGTGCAAAAGATAAAGTCTGAAGCATTTGCAGCAATCTTCAGCCAGAAGTACTGAGTGGATGATCCATCTTGGCCTTCTCCAGTTGATCCCAACATTACAGATACCAGTCTTTAGCCAATTCAATTCATTCCACATGATACCAAGAAACAGTTGGAGACACGAGATACTGCAAAGGCTACGGATGCTGACAACATTCCAGCAACAGTACTGAAGACTTGTGCTCCAGGACTTGCCGTTTCCCTAACCAAGCTCTTCCAGTATAGTTACAATGCTGGTATTTACCTGAAAATGTGGAAAATTGCACAGGAATATCCTGCACATAAAAATCAGGCCAAATTCAACCTGGTCAATTGCAGCACTATCAGTCTAGTCTTGATCAAAGTGATGGAAGGTGTCATCGACAGTGCTATCAAGCAGCACCTATCATCAATAACCCGCTCAGTGATGCCCAGTTTGGGTTCCGCCAGGGCCACTCAGCTCCTGACCTCATTCCACCCTTGGTTCAAACATGGACAAAAGAGCTGAATTCCAGAGGTGAGGTGAGAGTGACAGCTCTTGACATCAAGGCTGCATTTGACTGCATGTGGCATCAAGGAGCCCTAGCAAAACTGGAATCAATTGGGTAACAGGGGGCAAACTCTGGTTCGAGTCATATCTGACACATAGGAAGATGGTCGTGGTTGTTAAAGGTCAGTCATCTCAACTCCAGGAAATCTCTCCAGGAGTTCCTCAGGGTAGTGTCCTAGGTCCAACCATCTTCAGCTGCTTCATCAATGACCTTCCCTCCATCATAAGGTCAGAAGTGGGGATGTTCGCCGATCATTGCACAATATTTAGCACCATTCGTGACTCCTCACATGGAATATGGAACAAGATCTGGATAATATCTAGGCTGGACTGACAAGAGACAAATAACATTCACAGCACACAAATGCCAGGCTATGACCATCACCAATAAAAGACAATCTAACCACCACCTGTTGACATTCAATGGTGTTACTATTACAGAATCCACTACTATCAACATTCTGGGGGTTATTATTGACCAGAACCTTAAATGTACTTGCTATATAAATACAGTGGTTACAAGAGCATGTCAGAGGTGAGGAATAGTGAGGCAAGTAACACACCTCCTGACTCCCCAAAGCCTGTCCACCATCTATGAGGCACAAGTCAGGAGTGTGACGGAATACTCCCCACTTGCCTGAATGGGTGTAGCGCCAACAACACTCAAGAAGCTTGACACCATCCAGGACAAAGCAACTGCTTAACCGGCATTACATCCACAAGAATCCACATCCTCTACCACTGAAACGCATTAGCAACAGTGTGTACTATCTACAAAATTCAAAGCAGAAATTCACCAAAGATCCTTAGATAACATGTTCCAAGCCCATCACCACTTTTATATAGAAGGAAAACGGCCACAGATACATGGGAACACCACTGCCTCCAAGTTCCCCTCCACACCATTCACCATCCTGACTTTGAAATACATCACTGTTCCTACACTGTCGGTGGATCAAAACCCTGGAATTCCCTCTCTAATAGCATTGTGGGCCAACCCACAGCAGGAGGACTGCAGCGGTTCAAGAAGGCACCTCACCACCACCTTCTCAAGAGCATTTAGGGATGGGCAAGAAATGCTGGCCAGCCAGTGACACACACATGCCATAAATTAATTTAAAAAACCTACTGTCACATATTGACTTAGGAAAGTGTATGTATTTAATAAACTTAGATTACTTAGTTTGTAAAAGAATTACTAGATATTATTAAAGTTACAGGTAGGATAAATTAAAAATTTCCCTCTAATGTACAATTCATTTCCTTGGACATTATTTTGCGATTTCTTTTTCCTCCTATGTTCACAGAATCACAGAATTGTTATGTAGCAGCAGGAGGCCATTCAACGCATCATTCCTGTACCTGTTCCATGACCTAATGCCAATCCCCTAATTTTTCCCCATATCCCTGCACAGCAGTTCTATCCAAACAATAGTTGACATTGTATCAGATGAAAGGTCTAGGCCCGAAACGTCAAGCTTTCCTGCTCCTATGATGCTGCTTGGCCTGCTGTGTTCATCCAGCCCCACACCTTGTTACCTTAATAGTTGACATTCCCTGGGTTACTGACTGCCCCTTTTATCATGTTCTGTTTTGGCATTACTTTTTACTAATGTTCCACTCTGCTCCCTGAATCATTACAGTCTATTGCTGTGCTCTGTCCTCAACCTTATTCTTTTCTTGTGCCATATTTCTAGTAATAGCTCGGAGAATGAGTTGATAGCCTGCACTCAAAGTTTCTGGACTAGACAATAGGATATTTTAGATCTGGTGTTATGTAATGATAAAGAGTCTGTAGAAATGCTGAAAGAGTGTTCACAATATAATTGAATTTTATCCTGAGATTAAGAGTGTCTGTTTAACTGGTTAAAAAAAAAAAACTAGTGTTTTAAATTTGAGCAAAGAAAACCACAACAGGATTGAGGGCAAATTAATTACTGTAAGTAGAGAGACTGGAAGATGGTGGATAAGCAATTGCAAACATTGAAAGAAGTAATTCATAACTCAAAACAAATACATATTCCATTAAGGAATAAATCCCCAACGGAAGAATAGTCAAACCTTGGCTAACAGAAGTTTAACTGAAAAGAGCTTATAATATTGTCATGAAATGTGATAAGACTATGGATTAAGTGGATTTTAGGTTTTAGCAAAGGACGATAAACAAATGGATAAAGAGAGAGAAAATAATATCTAATGCCAATGTGAATAGAGAATAAGGTGTTGACCATTTAGGACTGAGTTGAGAAGAGTCTTACTTACTCCTCCAAGGAGTATGCCTAATTTACTAAATGCCCCAGATTCTCCGCTGGCCAGAGAGTTGATATTGGGATGGGAGTTCTGCATCTCCATCAGTCCACTGGAGAAATCAGCTCGGAAATGAAAGGTTCGGCTGGACATTTCCTCCACAGCTGGAACCTTCCGCTAGTATTGATTTAACCTAGAGAATTCAGAGGGTGAAATTACGTAAACATTTACCCAATTAATTCATAGCCTGACTCCTGAATAACTATTAAACTGACTGCATACCTAACTCACATGACCCAACACCCATCCTCTCTCTGGGACACAACAACCCTCTTCCCATCACCTCTGAACCTGATGTCACCTACGTCCCCTTTCGCCTTTCACCTGTTCAGGACCTGGACCCGCTCCCCCTTCATCCATTCTAAACCCAAAACTAGTTTCACAGGCTCTGGACCTGACTTCCCCCACATAAGACCCAACATACATGGCCCTGAACCTCTTCATGACCCCTAGGACCAGACCTCCCTTCTGCTGCTCTGCATCCAACATAATCCACCTCCCCCTCACCTCCAACCTGTCAGAAGTGTGGCATCTTTTAATTTCTTTTAAAAAAAGGGTTGGAGTGGAAATTTGCATGGGATTGCCACTACTTAAAAAGCTGGCCCAATGTAACCTGTACCTAAATGCTGTCACAATATACTACAGCTCATTTATGGGGACTTCCCATGAAGACTCACTAATGATTTTCCTTTATCATTGTAAACTACTTAGGTCCATAGACTCAGTCTAAGGAAGAGGAGGGTGGCAACAAACTGCAAACACAAATTGAAAATCATTCACATTGCAAACCATACAGCGTGCAGATCTGAGGCAAACATTATTACTTAGCACCAGAAGGTCATAACAATGAGAATTCTTGTGGACCAACAGTAGTCCTGGGTATTTACAGCTTTAAGTATTTTATTACTTTAAGTACTTTATACTCATACGGACAGTTGGCAGCTGCAGCAACTGAACAGTCAAAGATCAACAAGAGATAAACGGCATTTAACGGTTAAGACTTTTGCTTCAAACCTGTTCAGAAGCTCAGAAGCTCATCGGACCAGACAGTTACATTTCAACCTGAACCGAGGATCTGTAGAAGCAGCCCCATTTAGAAATTCAGATCAGAAATGTATGAGCAACAGAGCTCCGTGAGCAACGTTAAAAATTCCTGTTTGGCAAAGGGAAGACTTAAATTAATTATCCAGTGAGCTGAGAGGGCTAGGTGTGTTAAAAAGGAGTACTTGTTTACCTTATAGCAAGCTTTGCTGCACAGTGAATGGTTGCCATGGTGCGAGACTACAGTGGGAAAATTCTATAGTTTTTCACTCTACAAGATTCTAAGCTGTTTGCATTTCCCCACCTTAGTCCATTTAACTTCACTGGATTGAATGGAGCTTAATTGTGCTGTTCAACAGGAACTCTTTCAGAAGCATTACCTTAGATTACAACTCTCCCCAAAACTTTACTTCATATTTATCATTTATACATTTATGTATATAATTATATCTACTACTACCCTATTTCTTCCAAACCATTAGCACATTCCATCTTGTGATCTCTAAGCTGAAAAGCAGGAATCACATTTGCTTCTGAACAGAAATTTTTTTCAGAGCATTCCCATCTGACTGGGAGCCAAGCCTGTCGATCAGACTGGCCTCTGAGTCAGAAACCTGAAATAACAAAGACATATGTTTGAACTTGACCAGAATTCCTATCCACTGCTTAAAAATCCTGGTTCTGTAAGTATTAGCCCTGTATGTCTGCAGGTCTCACTCTTTACTTACTTGAGTATTTCCTATTTCCTATTTGTCTGTCACCCTTCTATGTATCATCCTCATCCAACATTTGTTCCATATCATTAATTATGTTTTCCATATGATTCTGTGTCTTTTTGCCACACTTTCCAAATCTGTTGTGCTCAGAGCCTATCATTCCTTCTGTTGTTGCTGTGTTCTGTTTATGCGGGTCTTATATTCTCCTTCACAAAGTTAAATATGTGTGGCCTACTTCCAAGGGACCAACACAAAAGAAATTGAATTACTTTAAAGGTGTGAGTGCTTTTTTTAAAAAAAATTTACTCTGAATGAAGGTGTTGCAACATTTCAGTTTTACTCCCAGCACTTTCAATCCTTTCCTCCCCATAGCCCAGGCTTATCCTCTATCCACAATGCAAGCTCATTCTACACCTCCTGCTTATAATCGCACATGTAACATTTGCTACTTTGCTGAGAATGGACTCAAATAACATTCTGCTGTTACCTAGTTACAGTGGAATGGATTTTATTTTTTTTTACGAAGTGCCTTCACACTTAACAATGGATGCACCTTTTTTGCATACAAGTTGCTGTTTATCCCACTCAGCACGAACATGGAAAATAATTGAGGTAATTGTGGAACTGATGCACAGCTAGTGAGATCCTGTACCCTTGGGAAAGCTTTCAAATTGGAAAGTTACCAGATGCTTCTGCTGTTGATTGCTGTTGAAGTTTAAATAGCTGGATGCATAATAACACAAGGCTTTACTTTATCTTCTCAGTGTAGAACTGAAAAACTCCTGAGGTGTTCATTGTAGTCGCCAGGACAAATCTGGTGGTGTAAGATTGAGGGTAGTAATCTTCGCTGCCGTTGTTCATGTAATATGCATGGTAGGCTGCCCTTGGTGGCCTTCTTCAGTAAAATGACACACCTCAGTTGTTAGCTTACTACTGAGCCCAAACCAAGTCATGCACTCTCTGTCATTTCAAGAGGCAGAAACTATTGCAGGAGAAGTACTATCACATACTTGACTACTATTTTGGTGGCCACTGCTGCATCAAGTCTCTTCCGTACTATTCACTTCTCTACCTGCTGTACCAACATGTTTATTTAAATATCCAAATTCAGGTTTGCCCTGTAGTTCACAGGTCTTTAATTATCTCCGTCAGAAGTGCAATTCTTCATTTGGTTTTCCAGATTCACAGGAAATGGCAAGTGCATGGGATTGATTGGCTGTCTCTTTTGAAGGACCACAGACACGATGAGCTGAAAGGCCTCCTTTTGCCTGATTATTCTTGAAGAAGTGTCATCAAATCAAAAGAAAACTGTCTTTCATTTACAGTCGCTCTCCCCTAATGTTTGTGCAAACCTTTTGAAGCAAGAGGAATTCCTGGAACCTGGGCAAACAATCATAAGCATTTCACATAATACTGAGCACACTTACTCATCTTTATACTCCCTACACTTTTTTATAATGTGAAGATTGGAAAACAAGCTATATAATTATCCTGACTTACTTCTTTTTCTTGGATTTTGGAAATTCTGAAGAAGCTAGTCTTTGGCAGAAATTCAAACAGATTCCTTTGAGATTTCATCATCTCTCTTTCCTCGCAGCCAACTATGCTTGAATAAGGAAAAACGTGGTTACTGCCAATGATTACTGTTGATGCTATGTAATTCTTTATAGATATTGACAATCCCCTTGCTCTTGATTATTGCAACGTAAAAGAAAATGTCAGAGAAGGAGGAAAAGAAATATGCAAGCAAAAACAATGCATAACTACGTTGTTTCAAATGCTTGATATTATAATCAAAATTTGACCACAGTCATTGAAATCAAAACAGTCCTTTGCACTGTTCAATCATAAAACTACTTATATTTCAACCGACAAGTTATGCATATTTTATACTTTATGAAGTGGGAATGTCACAGGCATGTGACCACTAGTTGCTTATGTCAGCCTCTCAAGTCAGTAAGCTTGTCTTCAACTTGAAGATGGTTGAAGAGAAGGAAAATCACATCAATGTGGTACTCACAACCTTGAGTTACTCAGTAAATAAGAAAAAACAAGGGAACTGCAGACGCTGTAAATCAGGAACAAAAACAGAAGTTCTGAGGAAAGGTCATGGGACCCAAAATGTTAACTCTAATTTTACTTCACAGATGCTGCCAGACCTGTTGAGCTTTTCCAGTGACTTCTGTTTTTGTTCTTGATGTACTCAACATTTTTTCAAATACTGATATATTCTCAAAGCTAGGATTTCCTGAGAATGTGTGTGTGAAAGTAACGATTTTACATTCAGCCAATTACTTCTCTTTGAACTTGGTAGTCAAATTTTCACTTGCAATCTTTGATGATGGTTGCTTGATCTCAAAGAGCTTAAGACTGGACTATCTAGTAATCTTCAAAGTGTTTTGCATTGGATTCAATACACTGTAACAAAAAAGGCATGGATATTTCCAGTCCAACTTTAAATAAGTATTGTAGAAAAATACATCTGGGTCAGAAGAACTGTGAACACGTAATAGAATGGTGAAAGTGGAGGAGGAAAATAGATTACTTTCATAATGCACTATTGGATTTCTAGAACAATATGTATTTTGACTTCAACTTTGACCTTTCATTCATTGAATCATTTATTCTCCCACACAGTGTACACTGACTATCAGCTACCTTTTAAACTTGGAGTTAGATTTGACCCACCATTGCAATTGTGTTGTTATGAAACAAGAATCAGACTTTTTCTATCACCTTGAGTGTCGTGTTGTTGAATTTCCTCACCACATTCAGCACACTGATAATGTCGAAGTTGCCATGTGTCATATGTTGCGGCACTAACCACAGGTGGGTTGCGGTTGGAGGAATGTGTTTCATGAATACTTCCTTCCATACCGAGTTCAAGGGTCTGTCTAATTAATAGTGACAGGAGCTAAGCTACTGTTGAATCTTAATAAATGAGGCACTTGTCTCACAGAACAAGATGTAGTTTTTTGCATATCAGCAATAAATACAAATTAGATCGACTTGCTCAGCATAATTATAAAGATAGTCAAGTGTCAGAGATGACACATCAGTTTTTTTCAGGGTCTTCAGGACTGGATCTTCTGACCCAAAAGCTGCATGGCAGCATCAAATTGGATGTGGTCTGATATAAACTCCAATATTAACCCTTACTAGAAGCATTACTCTGTACAATACATTCCACCAAGCTCTTTCTTCCATAGTTAACTTTTATACATTCACACATATGACTATTTTCACATTTATCACTACCCTATCAATGCCCATCACCACACCTAGGTCTAACATCATACATTCAAGCAAGATGGAAGTTTGACAATTCTTCCAGGGTGGGTTTCTCTTCGACTTCTCTTTTGGGTCTTTGGCTTGGCAATTATTTTCTTCAAGTCTGATCCTCTAAATCATATCTTGGCTAAAGGTTTCTTTATCTCTTTAAATGTTCTTCGCAAAGGATTTCATTTTACTAAACAAGGTAATTTGTCTATTATCTTATTTGGAGGATGCTTAATCTCCTGAATACCCTTCCTCGAGTTATTCCTCCCTGACACTTCAGTTGGTTGAATTATACCATCACCTGGAAGACCATTATCCTTATGAATGTCCACCATGGATGACAACTGCTCTGATGAAGTGAGTTATTTCTTTCTTGCAATATCCTGAATTTTCAGATGAGGCGACTCCTTTTTTTTGATTGCATCCTGAATCTATGAGCACTCTGTCTAGTTTCCATGGAATCACAAACAGCTCATCTCCAATCTGCCTTAATCTGGTAACACATCTGAGTCAAAGTGGATAAGCTCTTTACCTCAACTTGTTGAAAATATTGTTCATCTTCATTTGCCTTCTGTGGGTCCCGATGAACTATACACTTCAGTTGTGATATAAGAGGATTACTGCCCACCCAGCATTATCTCTGTCACTGGTATAGATACGAACATACAAACATATGAGTTAAGACCAAGTATATGGCATTTGGACCCTCATGGCTGCTCCACCATTGACTAACATTACAACTGATCTGATTGTAACCTCAATTCCACGTTCTCACTTACCTCAAATAGCCTTTCGCACCCCCTACCCCTGTTTGCCAACCATCTTTCCAGATCTCCTTCAAACTTTCAAAGACTCTGTTTCAGCCAACTTTTCAGCAACAGGGTAACAAAGACTCACAACCTCCTGTGAGAAAAATGAATCACATCATCTTTATGATTTTTAAATGGTAACACTGAACTCTAGATTCTGCCACAAGAAAAAAAATCTTTTTCAAATTCACCCTGTTAAGACCCCTCAAGATCTTACATCAAGCAATCTTACTCTTCTAAACTCCAACAGTTACAAGCCTAGCCCAGCCAACCTTTCTTCATAAAACAACCAGCCTATTCCAAGGATTAGTCTCGTAAATCTTCTCTGAATTGCTTCCAGCACATTTACATCCTTTCTTAAATAAAGAGGCAAATACTGGACACAGTACTCAGGTATGGTCTGAACACTGCTGTTTTTTGGAAGCTGTATCTTGCCATCATATGTTTTGTTGCTTCTAAGTACTAGCTGAGGGTGTCTTAGAAGAGTATTGGCACAAAATTTTGTACAGAAATGTCATGAAACTGAGATAGCCTTAGCTCATAATGCAGGATGCTACCAAGGCTGAATTGCTGAAAGGTGCTCCTCATCGGCATGATTTTGCCTCCCACATTTCACCAGCATGAGATTCTAAGTGGGTAGGCCAGGTAGGTGTAAGAGGTGGCAATCTCAGTCAGGTAGACACCAACTTGTGCTATTCAACAGGCCTGGGTTCCTAGGGGAGGTCAGGCCTTACAAATCTGCTAGAATTCTTTGAGGATATAATGAGCAGAGTAGAACAAGGAGAGCCAATGGATGTTATCTACCTGGACTTCCAGAAGGCCTTTGATATGGTGCAACACGGGAGGCTGCTGAGTAAGATAAGGACCCATGGTTTTAGAGGCAACGTGCTAGCATGGATATAAGATTGGCCTTCTGGCAGAAAGCAAAGAGTGGGGATAAAAGGGTCTTTCTCAGTGCGAGAAACAGAGGGGCTGAAATAGAGTGTTTGAAACAGAGGGGTTGAAACACAGTGTGAGAAACAGAGTGCAAGAAATAGAGGGGCTGAAACAGACTGCGAGAAATCGAGGGGCTGAAACAGAGTGCGAGAAACAGTGGGGCTGAAACAGAGTGCGAGAAATAGAGTGCGTGAAACAGAGTGTGAGAAACAGAGTGCCTGAAATAGTGTGCGAGAAACAGAGGGGTTGAAAAAGTGTGCTAGAAATAGAGTGCGAGAAACAGTGGGGTTGAAACAGAGTGTGAGAAACAGAAGGGCAGAAACGGAGTGCGTGAAACAGAGGGGTTGAAACACAGTGCGAGAAACAGAGTGCAAGAAATAGAGGGGCTGAAGCAGAGTGCGCGAAACAGAGTGTGAGAAACAGAAGGGCTGAAACAGACTGCGAGAAATAGAGGGGCTGAAACAGAGTGCGAGAAACAGAGGCGCTGAAAC
>JAHRHZ010000031.1:6694321-6801086 GCA_024137785.1 Ginglymostoma cirratum
GTGTGAGAAACAGACGGGCTGAAACAGAATGTGAGATACAAAGGGGCAGAAACAGAGTGCGAGAAATGGAGGGGCTAAAACAGAATGCTTAAAAAAGAGGGGCTAAAACAGACTGTGAGAAACAGAGGGGCTGAAGCAGTGTGAGAAACAGAGAGCGTGAAACAGTGTCTGAGAAACAGAGTGCGAGAAACAGAGGGCCTGAAACAGAGATCGAGAAACAAAGGGGCGGGAACAGAGTGTGAGAAACAGACGGGCTGAAACAGTGTGTGAGATACAAAGGGGCAGAAACGGAGTGCGAGAAATAGAGGGGCTGAAACAGAATGCAAAAAACAGAGGGACTGAAACAGAGTGTGAGAAACAGAGAGGCTGAAAATGAGTGCGAAAAACAAAGGGGCTGTTTCAGCCCCTCTGTTTCTCGCACTCTGTTTCTCGCACTCTGTTTCAGCCCCTATGATTCTACTACTCTGTTTCAGCCCCTCTGTTTCTCACACTCTGTTTCTCGCACTCTGTTTCTCGCACTCTGTTTCAGGCCCTATGATTCTACCACTCTGTTTCAGCCCCTCTGTTTCTCGCACTCTGTTTCAGCACCTCTTTCTCATACTGGGTTTCTTGGTCTGTGTTACAACCCCTCTGTTTTCGCACTCTGTTTCAGCTCCTCTGTTTCTCATCCTCTGTTTCAGCACCTCTGTTTCTCACTCTCTATTTCAGGCACTCTGTTTCTCATACTCACTTTCTCGCACTCTGTTTCTCACCCTCTCTTTCAGCCCCTCTGTTTCTCACACTCTGTTTCAGCCCCTCTGTTTCTTGCACTCTCTTTCTCACAATCTGTCTCGTGCACTCTGTTTCTCACACACTGTTTCAGCCCTTCTGTTTCTCTAACTCTGTTTCTCACACTCTGTTTCTCACACTCTGTTTATCGCTCTCTGTTTCTTGCACTCTGTTTCAGCCCCGTTGTGTCTAGCACTCTGTTTCTGCCCCTCTGTTTCTTGCACTCTGTTTCAGTCCCCCTGTTTCTTGCACTCTGTTTCTCGCACTCTGTTTCAGCCCCGCTGTTTCTCACACTCTGTTTCTCGGACTGTGTTTCAGCCCCTCTAAATCTCGAACTCTGTGTCTGCCCCTCTGTTTTTTGCACTCTGTTTCAGACCCTCTGTTTCAAACACTCTGTTTCCGCCCCTCTGTTTCAGCACCTCTGTTTCTCGCGCTCTGTTTCAGGTTCTCTGTTTCTCGCACACAATTTCAGCCGCTCTGTTTTTTGCACTCTGTTTCAGCCCCTCTGTTTCTCACAATCTGTTTCTCGCACTCTGCCAGTGACAAGTGGTGTTCCACAATGGTAAGTATTGAGAACACAACTTTTCACTTTGTACATTAATGATATAGATGAAGGAACTACGGGCATTCTGGCTATGTTTGCAGACGATGCAAAGATAAGTGGAGGGACAGGTAGTATTGAGGAGGTGGGGAGGCTGCAGAAGGATTTGGACAGGTTAGGAGAGTGAGCAAAGAAGTGGCAGATGGAGTACAACATGGGAAAGTGTGAGGTCATGCACTTTGGTAAGAAGAATAAAAGAATGGACTACTTTCTAAATGGGGAGAAAATTCAGAAGTCTGAAGTGCAAAGAGACTTGAGAGTTCTAGTCCAGAATTCTCTCAAGGTAAACTTGCAGCTTGAGTCTGTAGCCAGGAAGGCAAATGCAATATTGGCATTTATTTTGAGAGGACTTGAATACAAAAGCAGGGATGTATTTCTGAGGCTCTATAAGGCTCTGGTCAGGCCACATTTGGAGCATTGTGTGCAGTTTTGGGCCCCATATCTCAGGAAGGATGTGCTGGCCCTGGAGCAGGTTCAGAGGAAGTTCACGAGAATGGTTCCAAGAATGGAAAGCTTAACATAGGAGGAACATTTAAGGACACTGGGACTATACTCACTGGAGTTTAGAAAGATAAGGGGTGATCTAATTGAAACTTTCAGAATACTGAATGGCCTGGACAAAGTGGATGTTGGGAAGATGCTTCCATCGGTAGGAGACTCTAGGACCTGAGGGCACAGCCTTAGAGTAAAGGGAAGAACTTTTAAAACGGAGATAAGGAGAAACTTCTTCAGCCAGAGACTAGTGAATCTATGGAATTCACTGCCACAGAAGGCTGAGGAGGTCAGGTCATTGAGTACATTTAAGACTGAGATAGATAGTTTCTTGATCATCAATGGGATCAAGGGTTATGGGGAGAAAGCAGGAGAATGGAGTTGAGGAACTTATCAGCCATGATTGAATGGCAGAGCAGACTCGAGGGGCCAAATGGCCTAATTTCTGCTCCTATGTCTTATCATCTTCATGGACTTTAATGATCAGCAGCATCTCTGGTCTAATGGCAGCTATTAAAGGCTTGAAGCATAGCATTCACTATTGCCTGGAAGTCACAATTCATAGGTAACTCCAGTGTGTAATCTGCTCCATTATTACCTATCAGGCTAAGGACAGATACTTGTCTGTAGTGACATCTCTTCAAACTCCCACACTGTTTCATCCAGTGTCCTTCAAAGACCTACCTTGGCATTCTATTTCACACCCACTTGCTGCCCCTTAGGGATATAATCTGAATACACAGCGCCAGCTTCCATGGGTACACCGAAGATTCCTATATCTACTTCACCATCACCTGTCTCAAGCGATCACTGCCTCTCAATTGTTAGATAGCTTGTCCAACATCCAGAATTGGACAAACTAAGATTTCCTCCAATTAAATATCAAAAACATTGGGCTGAATTTTGCCAAAAATCAGCTGTGCCAATTTCAGAGAGTGTTTCATGGAGGCTTCTTTTTGATCTCAAGTGAGTCGGCTCACACAATTGTCCACTGTTTACCTTGTTATGTATGCATCATGCTAATGCTATTATATGCTCACCCACGACAGGAATACTTGTCACTGCTGGGACCTTCTGTGATTTAGAAACACAGAAACGTAGATAATAGGAGCAGGAGTAAGTCATTTGGCCCTTTTGAGTCAACATCACCATTCAATATGATAATGGCCTATCATCCAACACAGTACCCTGATCCCAATTTCTCCCCATACTTTTGGATGCCTTTAGCCCTAAGAACTACATCAAACTCCTTCATGAAAATGTTCAACGTTTTGGCCTCAGCTACTTTCTACAGCAGAGAATTCCATAGCGCACCACTCCCTGAGTGAAGAAATGTCTCCTCATCCTAAATAGCCTATTTCATATCCTTACACTGTGATTCCTAGTTCTGGACTCCCTGTTTATTGGGAAAATTCTCCCTTCATTCACCCTCTCTAGTTCAGTTAGAATTACATACATTTCCGAGATTCCTCCACCCCTTCTTTCTTCGAAATTCAAGCGAATATAGTCCTTATGATCCAATGTCTCTTCATATGTCAGTGCTGCCATCACAGGACAGATGTATTATTGCTAGGCTATTAATCCCGTGACACAGGTTGTGTTCTGGGGACCCAGGTTTGAAATTCACCATGGCAGATGGCGGAATTTGTATTCACTCAAGATCTGGAATTAAGGGTCCGTTGATGATGACTGCTGATTGTTTGAAAAACCTATCTCATTTACTTATGTCCTTTTGAGAAGGAATCTGCCATCATTACCTGGTCTGGCCTACATGATTCCAGACCCACAGCAATGTGATTAATATTAAATGCCCTCTGGGCAATTAGGGAGGGGTTATAAAAGCTGGCCTAGCCAGCAACACATATATGCCATGAATGATTTTTAAAAAGACTCATTGTGGTAAACCTTTGTTATACTCCCTCCATAGTGAAAATATCCTTCCTCAGGTAAGGAGACAGAAACTGCACATAATACTCTGGGTGTGGTCTCACCAAAGCCCTGTACAATTGCAGCAAGACATCCTTGTTCCTGCATGTGAGTTCTCTCGCTATAAAAGCCAACATATAATTTGCATTTTTCACTGCATGCTTACTTTCAGCAAGTGATGTAGAAGGACACTGAGGGCTTGTTGCACCTCTCCCTTTCCCAATCCATCCCCATTCTGTTAATAATCTGCCTCCTGTTTTTACTACCAAAGTGGATAACACCATATTTAGCCACATTATACTTCATCCGTCATGTGTTTGTCCACTCACTCACCTTGTCTCAACTGCATAGAAGCATCTCTGCAGCCTCCTCACAGCTCACCCTCCCACCCAGTTTTGTGTCAAGTACAAACTTGGTGATAGTACATTTAGTTCCCTTACCTAAACATGAACATATATTGTGAATAGCTGGGATCCAAGCATAGATCCCTATGGAACCCCACTTGTCTCTGCCTGCCATGCAGAAAAAGACCTGTTTATTCTAGCTCTTCATTTCCTGTCTGTCAACCACTTCAGTTGTGACCTTCGATCCCATGTACTGCCAACACAATATTTAAAACCTAACTGAATCAGAATAATTGCTGCCAGCCGTGAATAATCCTTCACAGCACTCAGTATGAGGAGACAAAAAAAAATTCATCTTCTGTCAGAACATGCGTGACACTGCATCGCAAATAAAGAGCACAACCTGTATTGATATGTTCCAGCGGTACCTGGCCAATTTTGTTGTTACTGCAGCTACAATAATCAAGCTACATAGGTGAAGTAATTGCAAAGAGGCCATTAGCTCAGGTCACCCTTTATTTACTTGGGCACAGGACAATGGCTGTAGTCAGAGTCAATCCCTGGACGGAGGAGACTCTAAACCTCCTGGTTATATTCTTTTTACCCTCTCCATCAAAAAGATAACCTGCCTCCTCCTCTGTAACATCACCCATTTCCAATACCACCCCCACCCCACATTAGTCCATCTGCTGTTGAACTTCTCATCCAGGTTGCTGTTGCTTCCAAACTAGGACATTCTGATAATCTACTGTCCAGTTTCTCATCTTCCACAATTCGTACACTTTAGCTCAGCTAAAACTCTGAGCTCACCATCTGAAGTAACTGCACAGAAGCCAATATGCCAAGACACCCCTTATTTACACAAGCACAGAACAATGGTTGTGGTCAACCAGCTCAAAATCACTCCCTGAACTGAGGAGATTATAAATCTCCTGGTGATATTGGTCAGCCAGGACTTTCCCGATTAGTCCAGGTTAACAACCCCAATCAATGATCTTGTAGTCAACAAGATCCAGCTGGTTCCAATCCTTCATGGTATTTCATCTTAGAACCTGTCTAACGGAATGCTGCTTTCTCCCTCACACACTGTGTAGCCTAATATTTTCAACTGTTTGAACTACAGGAAAAGCTAAAATAAAAAGCTGCAATTGCTTCTGAAAACAAATAGGAACAATTTGCCTTTTGAGCAACAATAAATTTACAGACAATGAATGATCACTTCACACAACTCAGTTGATTGAGAGTAGGTGTCAATTAAGTCCTGATTGGCTTATGGTGCCCAATGTTGCATCAATCTATCATGCTGAAGGTGACATTCCTCTTACCCAATATTCTTATCTTTGGACAGAAGATGATCTCCAAGCTCTTCAGTGTTTGGCGCATCCCCTCTTTGCCTGCTCCAGTTGTTCAGGGCACAGCATGCTTGGATTATGCAACATTCTCTCTAGACTGTACTGCAAAGTCTCCCCAGGCCAATTCTAGCATTGGACCCTAAAAATGGACTGCATTGCGCCGACGCTCGGCCTCAGTCAGGAGTTGCATAATGGATTCATCAGTCAAGGTTACAGATGTGCCTATGTCTCCCAGTCACCATCCCAATAAGGAAACTGGCACTTGAAATGAACCAGGATCCTAAGATTTCTCATGGATATAGACATTATGGCTTGTTCTAGGATATCTGGTGCAGACTTTTAAGATTATGATACTGATGATCACAATTTTTCGTATTCATTCATGGCATGTGGACATTGCTGGCTGGGCCAGAATTCATTTCCATCTCTCGATGCACTTGAGAATATATTGCTGAAATGCCTTCCTGGACTGCTGCAGAACATTTGCTGTAGGTAGAGCCACGATGCTGTTGGGAAGGAATTCCAAGATTTTGACCAATTAACACTGAAAGAACACAAGACTTATTTCCAAGTCAGGATATGGCTTGGAGTGGAACTGGCGTTCCCAAGTAACTGCTGGATGGTCCTTCTAGATGTTAGTGGACATGGATTTGGAACAAGCTGTCAAAGGAGCCTTTGTGAATTTCTGCAGTGCATCTTATAGATAGTACACTCTGCTGCTATTGACCATTGGTAGAGGGAGTGAATATTTGTGGCTGTGGAGCCAATCAAGTGTGTTGCTTTATTCTGGATTGTGTCAAGCTTCTTGAGTGGTGTTGGAGCTGCATTTATCCAGGTAAGTCAGGAATACTCTATCACACTCCTGGCTTGTGCCTTGTAGATGGTGGACAGGCTTTGGGGAGTCAGGAGATGAGTTGCTCACCGCAGGATTCTGAGCCTCTGATCTGCTCTTGCAGCCATAGAAATTAAATGGATAGTCCAGTTCAGTTTCTGGTCAATGGTAGCCTCCAAGATATTGATAGTTGGGAATTCAGCGATAGTAAGGCTGTTCCATGTCAACTGATGATTGTTAGATTCGCTCTTGTTGGCGATGGCCATGATTTGGCACTTATGTGGCATAAACGTTACTTGCCACTTGTCAGCTCAAATCTGGATATTGTCCAGGTCTTGCTACATTTGGACATATACTGCTTCAGTATCCCAGGAGGTGTGAACGGTGCAGAACATTATGCAATCGTCGACATACATCCCCACTTCTGACCTTATGATGGAGGGAAGGTAATTGATGCAGCAGCTGAAGATGGTTGGGCTTAGGTCACTATTCTTACAAGGTGCTACAGAGAAGCTAAGGTGACTGACCTCCCACAAACATGACCATCTTGCCTCACTATTATTCTATGAGAGCTGCAATTGCAGCATAAGGGCTGAGGATGCTGGTGATGGAAGGGCACAGTGTGAGTTTAAGCTGTTACAGCAAGCGGGAGGGCTTTAAAGTTGCGCATGGAAGCAATAAGAAGTGCCAAACTGAAATGAAGGGTTTGGAGTTCCAGCTGCCCTTGGCAAAGCTGCCATATGAAAGGTCATCTGTCAGAATACTGTTTCAAGGGAGTGAAGAGCTGGTCCACAATTGGAGAGTGGTCAGTGCTTTGCCTGACTGAGTTTAATGAAATCCTTGAACTTTTTTTGTTGGCATTGTTTTATAGTCCATGGGAAAAGAAAGTTGTTACTCCAGGCAACTTAAGTAACATTTCTAAGTGATATTCCATGTTCTTTTCCTCTGGCCTACATTACTACTTTCTGGAACTAAATGGCAGATGTGATCACACTTCTGCACAACATTGTTAAGTCATGCAGAGAGTATTAGAGATGGGGCAAAAAAATCTTGCATTGTTTCTCTTTGATGGCTCTTATCCTGCCACAAAATAATTGAGGTTCAATTGGGTTCTCTTGTGCAGAGGTTCCAGGTATGTCAACTGCTTACAGCAATGCTACATCACTAAGAATGAAAATGAGTATTCTTCGAAGCAATTTAGGCCTATACAATGAGCTAAGAATACACCACAGACAGAGAATAGATCCTGGTTCAATGAAGAAAATAGATTTTCTTTTCACTTTTTTGAGGTTTTTGACTAGAACTATGTAAGGCTGGATTATGATTGGAAATTTTAAGCCAAAGCAAATGTTAAAATCCTACAGAAGAGGAAAAGAGGAAGAGGACTGAAAATAGGAAGTTCAGCCAGAGGATGGTTATTGAATCCACACTAATTCAGAAGCTGCTATTCAACCAAACAAATCCTTTCACCCAGGGTATTTTGAATCAATGACAACAGTCTGTCAACAAATTAGAAACTGACAATTGCTAGATTGCAGCTAGTTTACAGGAAGGATGCAATTTCAACTCTGAATTAAACAAATTTGCAAAAGATTACACCATTATATACTGCTTAATTGGATCAGCTTTATATCAGGCATCTTAATCATACTTTGCAAAGAAAAAAAAATCTCCTTCGTATAAAATAAATATCAGAGCCAGACTCAGTTCCCCAGTCATTAAGTCCTTACTCTGCTACTCATCATATTGAAGAGAAAAATTCAAATACTTCAATAGCTGACACAATTTTAATCCTGTTTTGTAAATTATAATACATTTAATTAAACTCTTTTCACACCCCCGGAAAAATGCAGTAATAATGAAAACATTTAGCTGCCATTACAATATTCAATTTCCGTGTCTTAAAAGCTTTTGAGCTACTGTTAATGCCTCAATCAAATGTTCATAATGTTATCTGCACTGCATTAAACTGGTAAATTGTCTGTTTACTTTTCCTTTCTGAAATACTCAGACTAAGTGAAACAATGCAATTTACGTGCAGTCAGCGTCCTGTTTTATCAGATAGAAATGCTCTGTTTAACAAAATTAACACCGAACTGCAATTTCAGTTTCTTTTTCATGAGATCTGTGACTTTTCTTCAATGTGTTCTGAACATTCCAATTAAAATGCCAGGAGAGGGCAATTTTGCGATGGATTATTAATTCTGCACCTTTTATACAAATGATTGATAATCAGTCAACAAAATATGATAATACTTTGTTAAGACTGGCACAGTTAACGCTTCTGGAATGGAACTGTGGAGTGCGCAATACTTCACTGCAACATTTTTCAGGACCTAGGATTGGTCATAAGTATTGCAGTGCACAGATAATCAGCCCAGCACTTCAGATGCAGGCAACATACATACTTGACGCTGCTTGCTGACTTGTGTCTTAGCTACATGAATCACATTCTGAACAAAGCTGAATGACTGCACGTCTCTGTGGGGGACCAGTTCGTTGTGAAGTTAGTCCCACTTAAAGTCAGGTTGAGGTATGTGAAGGTGACTTGCCATCTTAAAAGGAAGGTGTACTTTGGTTGGGACAGCCATGGGAATTGATTGCATAAGACAGTGTCGCGAATAAGAACAACACATTATGTCACATCAAGAGACAGTATGTGGCCTCCAAGACTATCGTGTAGGATGTGAACAGGAAGAGGGGGGTTCGCTGTTGATAGGAAATCAGAAAAGGCCTTCTACACAATTCTGTGTAGGTAGTGGGATCAGATGGCTGTCAATGGCTGTTGTGGTCAATGCCAGGAATCTAGCCCAAAAGACCTGGAAGAAATTCAATGATTTTCCACAGATACAAAGGTCAATAATTTCATGTTTGAATGCCATATCTCACAAGATGCATGACTAGTCTCATACACAAATCCATGCCCAGCATCTCCATTACTCGTCTTTCAAAAATAAGGGTCCTGACCTGAAACGTCAACTTCCCTGCTCCTCTGATGCTGCCTGGCCTGCTGTACTCCTCCAGCTCCACACTGTGTTATCTATGACTCCAACATTGGCAGTTCTTACTATCTCTCTGCCCATTCTGACTCCTTTGTACCATTTGTTGATTTACCACTCCCTCACACATTTGGTCTGCTACAGGCCTTAAATCATCATCTCATAGCATTGCAGATGTGCCAACTATTGAACCATGATGATTACATTAAATACATTTTGCCACACTTACCCACACCTTAATAACACACTTCTCAGTTTCTTGCAGAACAAGGTGACACATAAGTAGAATCAACAAACATGTGACAGGTCAGCAACAGCTGTAGCTGCATGTTCTTACCCCCATGGAGAAGACAATAATAACCATCATTGGAATATCTTTCCTGACAGTGGTCACAGCCATAATGAACCTAAAAACATCAAAGATGACAACTTTTCCATGATCATCATCCCGTCACTTATGACTTTCCCCTCAGCCTACAATGCTGTTGGTATGGAAATCTTTCTTCACCTTCTTACTATTTGCTACCCTTTTGTTTTTCTCCTTACAGCCATGGGATCAAGTTCAAATAACGACTGAAATTGGTGAGTGGCGAAAATAGCCCCTTTATTCAGCATCCACAGTAGCACAGTTCGAGATGACGATGGAATCCCAAGTACAATTTTTACAGTAGCCTCTTTATGCACAATTCTTACATACATTAAAATGCTAGCACTATGGTGTTACATAATTGTATCTATTGTACACAAAACTTTGCATGACATCTGTCCTAGAGAAGCAGGTAAACATTTGCTAAATGCTGGCTGTTACTCCTGATGGGATTAGAATGCCTGTCCGGTCTGCTTGGTTAATGAAGAGGTGTTAACCCTTTTATCTTTTAAATGAGTAAATGTTAGTAAAAACATGAGACCTTTAGGGTATAATTAAATTAGAAATTATACATGTAGTTAATAAAAATATAGAGGATATTAAACAGATTACCGCTGCCGAGTCACGAGATTTTATTTACAATTATCAATTTGACAGTTCTTTGCTTATTCATTCACTCAGTTTCAAGGAAGCACTGTTTTGATAGTAACTTTCTTAAAGGGGGGATAGCGGCCCTATTCAATATGTATTTAACAGGTACATGTAGTGAAGGAAACTTGTTTGATGTTCTGCAACCTATTTAAGTCCCCAGAGATGGTTGCTAAGGGGCTGATTAATATTATAATCTTTCCATAGTTTCTGGTGAGTCATGGAGACACGGTGGCAGGAATGGCATTGTTCTGAATAAGTTACAGTATTAACACTTATTCAGGGGTAGCCTTCGATATAAAAACAGGTCTAAACACTGCTTGCAGCATGAGGCCGATAAGGATTGAAGGCGTAAAGAAGCAGTAATGTATTGGAAGGAATATTTTAATTTAGTCTGTCTTGTAATGTACTACAAAAGTGTGGTTTTATGAATGAATGAATGGAACGCTGTATTAGTAAATATAAAGCAATTGTGAGTGGGTTGGTAAAGAGACCTATAACGTAGTATCTCACATGCTCAACAATAAAGACAAAAGAGTAACCAAAAACACAGATACAGAAAATTTCACAGTACTATCATCTTTACTGGCATTCGTAATGCTGTCCTCAGGCTCCAGTTTTGGTTCCAGCAGATGGTTCATTTCTCTGGGAAATTCCTAGTCTGGCAGCTTGTTCATAGTATGTGCGCACTAATTGGTGAACGACTTTTTGCTGACTTCAAAGCTCTACAAACCATTTGGCAGAGATGAAACACGGCATGGCTACGAGAATGAAGAAAGGCCATAGAGAGCAGAACGAGCTGCTGGAAAAGAGAGCAGACAAGGAGGAGGAGGAGAAGAGGTCTCAGCAGGATGCCTTATTTAACCTGGGTGCTCAGGAATCCATACTTCCCTCTGAATTTCAGTGAGGAGCAATATTTGAGACATCTGCTGTTCAATAAAGAAATCTGCCAACATCTGGAGCCACAACTATAACCTCAGAAAAGGGCAGAAGTGCATCTCCATTGGCTGTGAAGATGAACATGATTATGGACTTTTATCTGTCTGAGTCCTTCCAGGCTGCAGATCAAGGTATTTGCAATTTCTTGCCATTCCCTGTCATTAAAGAGAAACTTCTTCAGCCAGAGAGTGGTGAATCTGTGGAATTCACTGCCACAGAAGGCTGTGGAGGCCAGATCATTGAGTACATTTAAGACTGAGATAGATAGGTTCTTGATTGTCAAAGGGATCAAGGGTTATGGGGAGAAAGCGGGAGAATGGGGTTGAGGAACTTATCAGCCATGATTGAATGGCGGAGCAGACACGATGGGCCAAATGGCCTAATTTCTGCTCCTATGTCTTATGGTCTTATTTGTTGTATAAGGAGGAGTCAGTAGGCTCTCTATTCAAAGCAGATAACTTTATTTTGTTCTCTTTTGTCTGAGAAAAAACAACACCTTGAGCATTAGGATCTGCACGATTTTCAAGCTTCCCCCTATCATGATGTTATTAATTACAGAAATGTTTTACAGATACCTTGTCCATCTCCTAATTTCAGATGGAGAATTGTTCTCTGAAGACCCTGGATGGATTTGGATCCTTCCCCGATCCCCCTTCCACTAGCTTGCCCTGAACTCATTCTTATAGTCATGCTTTAGTATAAGGTAGATGTGTACGATTGTACCCACATCTGTTTGGCGCACAATGATTGAAGTCAGGACAAATTCCTTCGGTGCTCCATGTGAATCTCAACAGCTTTAACAACTCTGGAAACACTTCGATAAGTGTGGGAAGAGCTGGTGAAAATCAACAGCAACTACCTGAACATAGCTGATGATCCCTGTGAATAGCTTTGGTAACAGAGATCCTCCTTACAGCTGAACATACTATTTGTGCTTAATACAGGGTGTTTACTGGAATGTTGAGCTTCAAAGTGGCAGCACTGGCATCAAATGAGAGTTACAGACCAACTGATGTCATGATCTTTCGACTTTGTTTCCTTCTGAGATAACAGGATACAATTTATTACTTCTCAATAACTACACTGAGGTTACATTAACTCTTAGGCTCATTAACTATTATTAACAAGATTTAAATAAGACATTTGTCTCCATGAGGGGGCTGGACTAGATTGCTGTCTGCCTGAACTGTCTCGAACCACCCAATGTTCCACACAGTGGCTGTGTTATGTAATAGACTCCTTGTTTTAAGAGAACTTGATGATAATTTAGAATATAAATGTTCTTAAAATTATGGCCCATGAGATAAAGTTGTGTTAAATTAATATTGCGTTGTTATAGACAGCAGTGATCACCTCCCTAATGTTTAAAATAAATACAGAAGAAAAATTTTGCCTGGCTTTAATGTCATGTTCTATGGGGCTTACTTCATTTGTTTTGGTTTGGAGCAGAGTCCTGTTTGTGTGAAATTACACTGGTTACACCAGAGAAGGTTATTTGTCCCAATTGGTCCGTGGCAACATGTATGCTTTATCCTTTAACATGTAACCCTTTCAGAATATCCTTCTATTCCTTTCTCCCTCGTGCTGCAGAATTTAAACACATACAGAACATTTTTCAGGATTATGCGAAGTGTTTACCATCGATCCAGTGGCGAAAAAAAAGAGAAGATTTGGATTGGAGAAATTAGAAGCAACAATAATGACGGTAACTTTGGTGAAAGCATTCGACAATATTTCTGGAATAAAAATAATGTTCAAAGGTGTGGGGAAAAGCATATTAGCACTGGGTAATGACACTCATTTGAAGAGCTGGTGCAAGCACAATGGGCTATATGACCTCCTTATGCCCTGCAAGATTTCTGTGATTCTGTAATTTCGGAATGCTAAATTTATTCGAAACTGTTGGGGGTCTGGAGTTTGCAATTATTCTTTTTTGAACAATTATAAAATCATTCATTAGAAAAAGATAACAGATGTAAAACAATGTTAAAATGATTTTTCTGCGCAATCTAATTGATTTAACTTCAGATGACTCTAGTCTTTCAAAATAAAAGTATATTTGATATTCATCCTCATCACAAAGTTAAACTATTGGATATCCTGAACTCAAATTCAAGACTTTTTTTTTGCTTACTTCATCCCTCTTTCCTTCCCCTACTTTTTCACTTTCTCCCCATCTCTTCATAAGCCAATCTATTTCCCCTCTCCTCATGATCTCTGATGAATACACTCGATCAAATTTAAAAGATAAGTTGTTTCTTGTTATTTGCTTTAAGCCAATGTTTAAGAACAAGATCGAGGCCAGTACAATTCTCCACCTCTGCTTATTCACATAAATCTCATTGAAAAAGTTGAACAGAGAAGATAATGATTTAAGTCAGGAAACAAGAATTCCAAACAGATACCTTTTCTGCTTAACTATGTGGCCACTATGCAATAGAGTACACTGTCATAAATAAATAAGAATATTCTCAGTGTTTGATTGTGCTGGTGGCGTTGTTAGGTTTCTCTGTGTCAGAAACCATTAGGGATGGGAAATTAGGCTCGCTAGCACCTGTTTTTGGGTCCTGTGAGTATCTGGGAAGTCTGTGGTGTGTGTAGATAATTATACCATTCAATGCAAATTTGATACCAATGCTACTAATTTTGTAGATCCATTCTCCAGCCAATACCTGTTAACAAGGTGCACAGTCAAACAAGTGTTAAGGAGCAGAAAAATGTTCCCATCAGTACAACCTAAAAGAATAAATAACTAGTTAGAAATTATTTTCAGTTGATTTCTTATGGTGTTGCAATGATTCTACATGGTTTTAATGCTTAACATGGTTGTTCCAAGTTTCAAAGAGCCAGCAGAACATTGCATACTAGGTGGTGAAGGGCTTTTTGCTAACTTCAAAACTCTACAAACCACTTCTCAGAAATTGATGAATTTATATGCTTTCCTTTTGGAACATGGCATGGCTATGAGAATGAAGAAAGGCCATAGAGAGTAGGACAAGCTTCTGGGTAAGGGAGCAGAACAAGGTGAAGGAGCAGGAGGTCCCAGCAGGAGGCCTTATTTAACCTGAGTGTTCAGGGATCCCTCTGAATTTCAGTGAGGAGCAATGTTTGAGACATCTGCAATTCAATAAAGAAATCTGCCAACAGCTGCAGCCACAACTATAACCTCAGAAAAGAACAGAAGTGCATCTCCACTGCTGTGAAGATGAACATGATTATGGACCTTTATCTATCTGAGTCCTTCCAGGCTGCAGGTCAAGGTAAATGACATTCATTGTCATTTGTTGTATAAGGATAGGTCACTCGGCTCTCTATTCAAAATAGATGACTTCATTTTGTTCTCATTTGCCTGAGACAAGATGACACCTTGAGCACTAAGGTTTGCAAGATTTTCAAGCTTCCCCTTGTCGTGGGATGTTAATAATTGCAGAAATGTTTTACAGATACCTTGTTTCACTTCTGCCCCATCCTAGGGTAGAAGGATTTCCATGCCTACAAGGCCCAACCTGAGCCTGATGACCATGAGCAGTGCAAATGCAGGTCAATGCTTACGATCCTGGTATTAGACATGATCATATTTCCATTCCATGACAGCTCACTATCCTAGTTGTGTCTCAGCCAGTACAACAAACCAGGAGGTGACTCCTGGAGGACAATGACTACTCACTGATGACACAGTTGATGACTCAGGTTCACAACCCATGCAAACATGGATGGCATGTGTACAATGAGAGCGGCACTGCCATGTGAAACAGGATAGAGCAGGTGACTGACATGCTGAAACAACTAATCTGTCTTGTCCACTTTGATGTGGAGGTGCCAGTGTTGGACTGGTGTGGTCAAAGTCAGAAACACATGACACCAGGTTATAGTCCAACAGGTTTATTTGAAAACACAAGCTTTCAGAGCCTCAGTCCTTCTTCAGGTGTTAGTGAGAGAGGTAGTATCAGGCATAGAATTTATAAGTAAAAGATCATAGGTTCACACTACTGATAAGGATGCACTAAACAAACCTAAGATGCTCTTAAATCTGAAATCAGTTAGAAGGTTTTAACTGATTAATCAATTGTAATCAATTAAAACCTTCTAACTGATTAATGATTTAAGAGCATCTTGGGTTTGTTTAGTGCATCCTCATCAGTGGTGTGAACCTATGATCTTTTACTTATAAATTCTGTGTCTGTTACTACCTCTCTCATTAACACCTGAAGGAGGAAGTGAGGCGCTGAAAGCTTGTGTTTTCAAATAAACCTGTTGGACTATAACCTGGTGTCATGTGTTTCTGACTTTGTCCAGTTTGGAGAAGCCTGACGGTACCCAAGTGAACAATTGTCAGGATGCTTGGTCATCTACTGCATGCATAAAAATCTCATCATTGTGAGGCAACTATCCTTCAAACCACTATGTGTGGAGAAGCTGAGAAGCAGGAGTATGAGAACATGGGAAAGAAGGAGGCTCAAGAGGCAGATGAGGAATAAAGGTTTCTGTCTGGTCTGTATGTGAAAACTTAATTCAGGTGTGTTACAAGTAACCTTGATGCCAATTCTCTATCCATTGTCCATGTGGTCACCACGGCCTCTCCCACTGACACCACCAACCTCGTCACTTCCACCGATGGTGTTCACGTCACTTCCGCTGCTGCCACTCACACCGCGGACACCACCGCTTCCGTCACTGACACTGAGAGCGCCGCCAATGCCTCTCCCAATATCCACATCAAGGATGATGATGTCACTTCCACCAACAGCGACACCACTAACACCAACATTGCTGATGACATCACTAACTCCGCCCCCACACCCAGCTCCAACCCAGCCACCAGCTCTACACCCAACCCCAGCCCCAAGCCCTGCCAGGTATTCACCATCCCCCCAGACATCTCCCTCATTGAGGACGAACAGTCAGTCCTCAAGAAAGGACTCACCCTTATTCCCCTGCGCCCACACATCCATGAATACCGTTCATGCTTGGATGTTGAGATTTTCCTCCACCTCTGTGCCTATTTCTTTAACCACGAGTCTAACCCACCCTCGACAGACTCCTTCTCCTGCCTCCAACACACCCGATCCTCCTGGACACTGCCCTAAGGCCTCCTACCCTCCCTTGACCGTCTACTGTCGTGACATCGATCACCTCAATTACTCCACCCCTCTCACTCAGTCCATTCTCTCCCTCCCTGGAACGTGCAGCCCTCCTTTCCCTCTGCTCCAACCCTCACCTCACTATCAAAACCGCAGATAAAGTGGGGGGCACAGGAGTGGTATGGCGCACTGACATTTACATCGCCGAGGCCAGGCGCCAACTCTCTGACACATCCTCCTACTGCCCCCTCGAACATGACCCCACCCCTGACATTTTCTCCCAGACCATCCATAACCTCATCACCTCAGGTGATTTCCCACCCACAGCCTCCAACCTCATCATTCCCCAACCCTGCACCTCCCGTTTCTATCTCCTTCCCAAAATCTGCAATCCGTGTCTGCCTCTTCCTGCCCCACTGAACTCATCTCCACTTACCTTGACTCTGTTTTCTTCCCCCGGTCCAGGAACTCCCCATCTACATCTCGGACACCACCCATGCCCTCTACCTCCTCCAAGACTTCCAATTCCCTGGCCCCCAACACCTCATCTTCACTATGGACATCCAATCTCCGTACACATGTATCCCCATGTAGATTGCCTAAAAGCCATCCACTTCTTCCTCTCCCACAGGCCCAACCAGTCCCCCTCCACCAACACCCTCATTCGCTTTACCAAACTCATCCTTGCCCTGAATAATTTCTCCTCCCACTTCCAACAGACAAGAGGGTGACTATGGGAACATATGTGGGCCCAAGCTATGCCTGCCTCTCCGTAGGATATGTGGAACAGTCCCTCTTCCACTGTTACACTGGCACTATCCCCCACCTCTTCCTCTGCTACATTGATGACTCTATCGGCACTGGCTCGTGCTCTCACAAAGAGCTTGAACAGTTCATCAACTTTTCTAACATCTTTCACCCCAACCTCAAATTCACCTGGACCCAATCCAATACCTCCCCCTCCATCCTGGACCTCTCTATCACCATCTCTGATGACTGCCTCAAAATTGACATCTATTTCAAGCCCTCCCACAGCTACCTAGACCATACCCCCTCTCACCCACCTTCCTGCAAGAATGCTATCCCCTACTCCCAATTCCTCTGCTGTATCTGCTCCCTTGATGGGGCATTCCACTCCCACACATGCCCAGATGTCCTCCTATTAAAGGATTGTAACCTCTCCCCTCCAGTGATTGAAAATGCCCGCATCTCTTGCATTTCCTGCACCTCTGCCCTCACATCCCTTCCCCATACCAAAAATAAAGACAGAATCCCCCTTGTCCTCACACATCTCCCACCAACCTTCGCATCCAATGTATTATTCTCCACCACTTCTACCACCTACAATCCGATCCCACAACCAAGAGATATTTCCGTCCCCACCCCAAATGTCTTTCGTAGGGACTGCTCTCTCCATGACTCCCTCATCCGCTCCACATTCCCCATTAACCCCACCACCCCTAGCACCTTTCCCTGCAACTGCAGGAAGTGCTACACATGCCCCTAAACCTTCCCCCTCACCTCCGGGGCACAGATTTAAGGCGATTGATAGAAGGGTTCGAGGAAACATGAGGAAATGTTTCTTCATCCAGAGGCTGTCTGGCATTCACTGCCCAGTTTAGTCGGTTTAGGGGAAAGCCTTCAACTCAATAAAAAGGAACAAGGCACAAAATAAAGTCACATCAGACAACATCTGCCAACTTGGTCTACTGTATCCATTGCTCCCAATGTGGCCTCCTCTACATTGGTGAGACCAAGCGGATTCTTGGGGATGGTTTTGTAGAGCACCTGTGCTCTGTTCGTGACAAACGACAACACCTTCCAGTCACCAACCATTTCAACTCCCCCTCCCACTCCCTGGACAACATGTCCATCCTGGGCCTCCTCCAGTGTCACAATGATGCCACCCGCAAACTGGAGGAGCAGCACCTCATTTTCCATCTCAGTAGCCTACATCCCAATAGCCTAAACTTGGATTTCACCAGTTTTAAAATCTCCCCACCCCTGGCCTCATCCCATGACCAACCGTCCCTCTCATCCCCGCCTCCTTGACCTGACACAACCTGTCCATCTTCTCTCCCACCTATCTGCTCCTCCCACCTCACTGACCAATCCCCACCACTCCCTACCTGTACTCACCTATCACTATCCCGCCTACCTTCCCCAGCCCCACCCCTCTTCTCTCTATTCATTTCAGAGCTCCCTTCCCCCTCCCCCATTTCTGAAGAAGGGTCCCGACCCAAAGCGTCAGCTTTCCTGCTCTTCCGATGCTGCCTGGCCTGCTGTGTTCCTCCAGTTCCACACTGTGTTGTCCAGCATCGGTAGTTCTTGCTCTCTCTGATTGACCACCACTTTGTCTTTTTAACCACAACATTCAAAGAAGAGCCAACACTAGCTGAAATCCAATTTTAAAAATGATATCATGCAATGCAAACTTAAACCAATCATTTTTGTGAATTTCTGTACACGGTTGGCGGAATGCTGCTGACTTGTAGTTGGAGAGATGAGGAGGATGCTTGGGAACAGACCTGGGATTAGAAGGTCAGACTTCAAGTACGTAAGCAATCAATAGCTTGGTTCATTCTGGAGGCACCAGCAATCAAGCAAGTTAACAGGCAGCAGAAAGTTGCCATGTTGCCCTCATTGCAAACAAAGTGATAATCATATGATATAGCCCCTCCTTTTATGTGTAAATAATTTTGGCATCTATCTCCTGGAACTGGCTTCTGATTTCTGACTTATGTTAGTATGACATTTCTTTCTGACAATACCCTGAAACCAATGAAACTATCAAAAAAGTTTCAGCACAGAAAGAGGCCATTCTGCCCATCATATCTGTACCATCTGAATAAATTGCTGTCCTTCTAATCCCACCTACTGAAACCTGGTCCGTAGTCTTGCAGGTCACAGAATTTCAAGTTCAGATCCAAGTTCCTTTTTATTGAATTGAAAGTTTCCCCCTAAACGTACCAAACTGCGCAGTGAATGCTAGACACCCTCTGGATGTAGAAACATTTCCCCATGTTTCCCCTAATCCTTCTATCAATCACCTTAAATCTGTGTCCCTGGTAGGTCACCCCTTCACTGAGGGAAACGGGTATTCCCGGCCCCCTCTATCCAATGCCCTCATTATTTTACACATCTTGATTAAGTCACCCTTAGTCTCCTCTGTTCTAAGAAAAGGAAAAGGAAAAGGAAAAGAACCCTAGCCTAACCAATATTTCCTCATGGCTGTAATTTACAAGCTGCAGCAACATTCTTTTCTGAAGAAGGGTCTAGACCTGAAACGTCAGCTTTCCTGCTCCTCTGATGCTGCTTGGCCTGCTGTGTTCATCCAGCTCTACACCTTGTAAATTGGTTTTGACTTCTTTCTGGAGCAATTATGTCTTTCTGGTTATGGTTGTTTGGTGACCAGAACTGTGCAAAACGGCAGCTATGGCCTAACCAGTGTCTTTTAAAGTTCTAGCAATGACATCACTGGCCTTTTTTTTGTTCATTGTCAGGATATAGGCATCTCTGGCCAGGCCAGTATTTATCCCTAATTGCCCAGAGAGCAGTTAAGAGTCAATCATATTGCGGTGAGTCTCGAGTCACAGGTAGACCAGACCAGGTATGATGGAAGCTTCCTTCCCTCAATGGCATTAGTGAACCAGAACCTTTTTTTTTTCAAAAAAACAGCACTCATTGTTCTGTTTGGTGGTGAAGGGGAAATTAATATATACACATGAATATGAAACTACACTAAAAATAACTATAAGTTATTCTGTGTGAATCTTCTTGCCATTTCGCTGGTGAGTACATAATCACGACGAATTAATTTGTGGTAGTACATGGATTTTGCTTCAATTTGGATTCCCTCAATTATTTTGGCACTTCCTTCTCTGTTTCAGCTGACTTTATATTGAATTTTTTTTTAATTGAAGCCAGTAGCAGGGCAGCTCTAAGTTTGTGATTTGACACTTGCAGTGCAATTGAACTAAATAAAGCTCAGAATTCTCCGGTACAGCCACCAGGATGAGCTGAAAGACACTTAAGTGGAAAGTATCTAATCTTGAAGACTGAACACAAAAGTATGTGTAACAAGTGGTTAGTCTAAGATAGGAGACTACCAGATTGCTTGATTCAAGGAGCATGTTATGGATGTTTATGCAAGGAAATGGGAAGTCAAGGCACGCTATTCCAAGTTAGAGGCCACTTAATGAGAATGGATTGGATTAGTTATTCACGTTTGAACTGGCAGATGAAGGATGGCTTGCTACTCAGAGTGGCTAGGGAAGAAAAGAGAGTGGCTGCCATGTTAGCTTTCCTGTGTAGTGATGTCCTTGAATTTCTTACTATCCTGGTGTGCCGAATGTAACTGAGAGAGTTGATACACAGTGCCTGTACTTCTCCCTCTGAATTACACAAGTGATATTTCTGCCAACCTGCTATTATGGACAGACAGCAAACAATGTTTCTTGATGTCCTTAGGGAGGGCTCACAGGTCAGAGTCTGTGAAATTTTGGTATCATCTTCCATAGCTATGCGTGCTATGTTCTGTTGTCTGGCTTCAGGTTGGAGTAGCCATTCTTCACAAGTGCCAGAAAATATTGTTCAGTCATGCATTGAACTTAGCTGAGTGCCAAGTGGCCCAAATACTGTTTCTCCCTTTGCTGTTGTTCCCCCAGTTTGCTAATGTAGTGTTCATCCAGAACCTTGTAATTTCTTTGCCTCCCAGTGGATTCCATCAGTTTTACATTGGATTGAGGTCAATCACTATTCCAATGGATATGGCTGAGTCAGGAAACCTTTCAATCTCTGCAGACTATTGTCAAACACAAATCCTTTTCCATTGAAATAAAAGTAGTGCTCCTCACTGTCTAGCAATTCTAAGCTTTAATTTACACTCAAATTCAATACAATTAAGGTCTTCCCATTTTATAAGTGTTAGCAACATCAGGAACAAATTCAATATGCTTTTTCTCTAAAGCTGTGTTTTTGGCAGCGTTCATGTTGCTGGCACCATAGCATTCAGCAAATAGCTACTATTTGAAGGCAGATGACATGAAGATCACAATTTCTTTTTTGCAGTGTCAATTATATTTAAACTGTGAAGGATTGTTATTTCTAATTTTTACTGGTACCAGCTGAAATAAAAAATGAAAGAAGACTCCCACAGCTGTTCTAACAATGGCAGACTCACAAAAGCAGCAATCTGAAACATCTGGAGTGTCATAATTATGCATCCCTATCAAGTGCAGAATCAATAGTTTGGACTTTACAATAATGCTCAGCAAAGCAAAAATTTATTCTGTTGTCACTTCAATTGCTCCAAATGGTACATTTAGAAAAGAAATCAAATTATTTTTAAGAACGACATCGGCCAATAAGTATTGTCATTTTATTTTCCTCCTCACGCCAAGCATCGTACTACTGGGAGCTCCAGCTGTCTTCTATCATGTAAAGCTGGAGGATAATTATTATTTGAAATTCCTTTCCATCTGCCATTTTATACCTTGCTCACAAAATAGATGTGGTTAGAATAAATATAAACTAAGGTCTAGAATTACTGAATGGGGCATTTTAAAGAGGCCCTAATGATTAGGCTTACTCCTCACTCTCATCTCATTAAAATTTCATGCTGTGTTTCACTACTTGAAGGATTCTGATGCCACGTGGCTAGTAGGTCACACATAAGACCGTAAGATATAAGAACAGAATTATGTCATTCAGTCCATCGAGTCTGCTCTGTCATTTGATCAGGTCTGATAGGTTTCTCAACCCCATTCTTCTGCCTTCTCCCAGTAACCTGTGATCCCCTTCACAATCAAGAAGCTACGATCTTTGTCTTAAATACACTCAATGACTTTGACCTCCCCAGCCTTCTGCGACAATGAGTTCCACAGACAGCTAGCCTCTGGCTGAAGAAGTTCCTCCTCATCTCAATTCTAAAGGGTCATCCCTTCACTCCAACGCTGCACACTTGAATCCTAATCTTTCATAGTAATGGAAACATCTTCTTCATGTCCACTCTATGCAGACCTCTCAGCATTCTGTTAGCTTCAATGAGCTCCCCCTCATCCTTCTAACATCCATCTAGTACAGACCCAGAGACCTCAACTGTTCCTCATATGACGAGTTCTTCATCCTTGGGATCAGAGCTAAGGAATCCTCTGCTAAGACTTTCAGACATGACTATTTAATTGAAGCATATCCAGGATAGTTACTGATTAAGCTGCTGGGACACTCTGTAAATGTACCATTGATGCAATACGGTGTCATAGACGACAAGCTGCTTGGCTTTATGTTTGCGTTAAAAGGCAAGGGATTGTAAGGCTCTAAGTCCTGAATGAAATGGCAATGCAAAAAACAATCAGTCAATGCAGGGCAAGTTGTTGTGCATTTTGTGCAAGTGGGCACAAAATGACTGAGGGTCAAGAAAGTAATGTCGCAAATTACCTCTGATCTGATGCTGAGTACCCATCCCTATGTACAAAGTGACCTGGCAGCAGCATTGCATTGTCAGGTGTCAGTGTGCTCCAAAATGCGTATTGAAGTACTGAACTCTGTGTGTCTGCAATGTGCTGTGATGATATGGTTCTGCCCAATGCTAATATTTGCGTTTGAGTGCGCAAGTAGTTAATGCCCATGGAGTGGACCTTGAGGTGTTGGATAATATTGGCCAAGATGGCGGTCCAGTGAATATACAGTCCAGCTTCAGCCACCACCTGGTGGCTAGTAGGTACCTATCTGCTCAGACATTCAATATTGCAATTTGGTACTATCTAGTTTCCCTCTAGTGCCTGTGAGAACAGAAATCTGCATACAAATAAAGTGAGATGGGGTAATAATGAGATGATAATACATGGAAACAGGTACCTCACTGCTCATGAGCAAGATTCTCATTTCATCGTTGGAGCTTTAAGCAGAAAATTGAAATTATTTTTCTTGACACTGAGAGTCTCATTTTTCTGATCTCGCTGTATTTTTCCAATGATTTGCCATTGTCCACATTGTTCAGGGGCTGGGAAAATGCTGCTGTTTTGTGTCAGTACAACTTTTCCTCAGAACCATGCCTGCTGATGGTCTGGCATGTTACTTACGTGAATATTTCTTGGGAACATATCATTTACATTTCCACCGGAAAACGCATGACAAACAGAAGTAATCCAGTAAGATTCGTGGAAATGTGAGAGGTCTTTAAAAATTACTCAGCTGAATGCAGGGGAAGCAGTATACAAAGAAATCATTTGCATTTAAATTGCATTTTTACCACCTCGGGTTGTCCCAAACTGCTTTTGAAGCACAGTTACTGTTGCATTGTAAGGAATTACAACAATCGTCTTACAAACAGCAAGGTATCGTAAATAGTAGCTGAACTTTGAGTAGATATTGTTTTTAATGCTGTTGTTTGAATGGTAAAATTGGGACTGTAAGTGAACTTGTCTACCCTTCAAAGCAGCTTTAACATTCACTCAAGAAGAAAGATGGAACCCCAATTAAATGCTTCACCTGAAAGCTAGCTTGTCCAGATTGAGGTTTTCCAGATCTCAGATTTCAGCTTGAATCAATAACATTCTGGCTCCAAACAAAAACATGAAACACTCACTGCAGATGCTGTAGAAAATTTAAAATGACAAAAAAATAGAAAATGTTGGATAGTTTCAGCAGGTCAAGTATTGCCTGTGGGGAAAGTTGACTGTGGAAATCTTAATCCTAAAACAAAAGGCAAGTCAGGGTTGAGTTGGATGCGGAGGGAGTTAAAGTCTGAAAGATCATCCCAATCCATATCCGTTTCCAGCCACAACTGAGGGCAGAAAGTGAATGGATGATCAATTTGGTCCAGGGATATAGTGTGAATTTTAAAGCTGAGAGTCTAACCATCATTCCATCCTTTAGCTTTAACTGACCAAGGATTGTCAGGCATTAGGAAATGCAGCAGTTTCAGCAAGCTGATTGCTGAATCCCGGAGATAAGTAGCATTCACACTTTGTCCTTGAATCCAGCATACGCAATGATGAGCCTCCAACATCAGGCCAAACCTCATTTGACTTTTCCTCTCAGGTTTCCCATCCAATCACCAGCTCCCTGATCACCTCAACTCTTTATTAATTCACCCACCCTCTCCAGAACTCTATTTCCCACCACTACGACCATTTCTACCACCAGGCCTCTGATCCCCACTCACATCCCCACCAATAGGCTCCTGACTTGCCCCCATCCCCAGCACCAAGGTGTTCCTTCCACTGACACCTGACACCCAGCCCACCCCACCTCATCACACCCTGAACCCACATCCCAAAGCCATCTTCAGGCCCTGATTCCCCCGAGAATGGCCAAGCCTCTGATCTCTCCTGCAGATCTCAAACAACCCAAACAAGCAAATGAGAGGCAAAGTATTGGAAATGGGAGCAGGGGTGGGGGGTGAATGAATGTAAGAAAAATGGTGAGGAGACATTAAGTGGTCAGTTTCTCAAGTTATTGAATTCAATGTTGAGGCCTGGAGGCTGTAAAGTGCCTAATAGAAAATCAAGTGTTATTTCTTGAGCTTGTATTGTGCTTCACTGGAACATTGCACCATGCTCAGAACTGAAACATTAATATAAGGTGTTTATTGAAATGGTAAGCAACTGGAGATTGGGGTAATTCTTACGGTTGAAATGGAGTGATTCCACAAAACAGATTTTAATGGTGTTTAATCACATCCCTGAATACATTGATTTGAAAATACCAACTGTGAGGACCAGAGATGATCAATGTTGACTGAATTCTATTAATCACGATCATCTTCCTTCCTGCACTGATTCACACTGACTCCAGTTTTGATGAAGTCCTTGATGCCACACTCAGTCAGATGTTGCTCTCAACTCACCTCTGAAGTTCAGCTATTTTATCCACGTTGGAACCAAAGCTATAATGAGGTAAGAAGATGAATGCACTGATGGAACCCAAACTGAACATCAGTGAGTAGATTATCGCTGAGCATTGTGACCAAACTTTCCATTGTTTTGCTGATGATTTCGATCAGACTGCTGAGTGGTATTTGACTACAGGGTTTTTGTCTTGCTTTTTGTAGAGAACTTACTGTGCAATTTTCCACATTAGTATTTGCATACATCGGCTGTGGCTACACTGGAAAAGCTTAGCTAAGAGCCCAGCTAGTTCTGCAGCACAAGTCTCCAGCACTATTGCCAGAATGTTGTCGAGGCTTTCAGCCTTTGCAGTGCCTTCAAGTGTTTCTTGACAACATGTGAATGAATTGAATTAGCTGAAGACTGGTATCCATGATGCTAGGGGCTTCAGGAGGAGGCCAAAATGCATCATTTACATCACTTCTGGCTGAAGATTGTTGCAAATGCTTCAGGCTTGCCTTTTCCCCCAATGTTCTAGGTTATCTTATCATTAAGGGCAGGGAGCCTCCACCTCAGAGTACTTGTTTAATTGTGCATATTCAGGTCACTATTCATGAAGGAAATGTGATAAGACTGCAAAGCTTAGATCTGATTGATTGTTTGTGGGATCATTTGTCTTTGTCTATTGCATGTTGCTTCCACCATTTGGCATACATGTAGCCCAATGTTGTAGCTTCACCAGGTTGACACCTCATTTTTAAGTATGCCTGGTGTTGCTCCTTCACATTTCACTGAACAACAGTTAATTTTATCACGTGATAGTATCGGTAAATTGGGGAATAAGCTGCATTTTGTAGATTATGGTTCTCTACAATTCTTCAGCTGCTGATGGGCTAGAGTGCCTCATTGATGACCGGTTCTGAGCTGCTAGATCTTTTTTGAAATCTATCCCATTTAGCACAGTGCTGGTGCCACAAAACTCAATGGAGTATATTCTCAATGTGAAGATGGATCTTCACATCCTCAAGGACATAAGGTGGTCACTGCATCTGTGCCAGGTATATTGATGAGGATGAGGCCCTGCTGTTGATTTCCTTATTATCTGCTGCCAACTCAGTGTGTTGACGATTCCTTTAGGACTCAGCCAAGTCAATCAGTAGCGCTGCTACCAAGTTACTCTTGGCACACGTTGAGGTCTCCCGCACAGAGCGCGTTCTGTTCTTCAGTGCTTCTCCTAGTTGATGTACTACATTGAGGAATACTGATTCATGCGTTAAGTCCTGTTATAATTGGTAATCAAATTTCCTTGCCTGCGTTTGACCTGATGGCTTGAAACTTCATGGACCTGGATCCACCTCTTGGTTGGACCTATTGGGCTGTATACCACTGTGCTGCCACTTGTGCTGGGTCTGTGCTGCTGGAAGGTTGTGATGATGGTATCTCAGTCATTGTCTATAAGGTACCATTTGGTGAGTATGATTATGTCAGGCTGTTGTTTGAGTATTCTGTGGGACAGCTCTCCTGATTAGGGGTAAGCTCCTGGACATTGTTAATGTAGCTTTGGAGATGGGCATGCTGTTGTCATTGCTGGTGCCTAGGTTGATGTCCAGTGGTCTGTTCGGGATCATTCCTCTTTGTGGCAGCTTGATATAACTGAGAGGCTTGCACAGTCATCACAAGAAGCATCGAAAAGTCAATCACATTGCTGCAGGTTTGGAGTCACATGTAGGTGCACACAAGACATTTGTGAACTTGACCGTTTTTCTTTTATGACTGTCAGTTGTATTGGTAAAGGAATTTAAATTCTGCCAACTGCCTTGCTGGGATTTGAACCTGTATCCCTGGAGCATTGGCTTGAGACTTTGGATGTTTAGTTCAGTGACAGTACCAATTCATCTCTGCCTGTCCCAAATTTATGTTTGTGTGACATTTCTGTGTTCTTCACCATGTTTTAGCACTGACAGACAGAATCACTTATTGAAGGATCTTCTCTGCTGATCAGAACATGACCAGCTGTGAATCTAGTTTCAAAAGCTGTTGTGGTTGTCAGTTACCACCTGATAATTCAACTCAAACAAGAATTCAGGTTGAATGACTTATTTTTGTCCCACCTTCACTTTATTGGGACAGACGTGCCGAACCTCCTGTCTTGATGGATGACCAGGCTCCCATTATTTCACAAAACTGTAGCAATGATTCATGGACAGCTGCATAAAATCGATTGGTTAAACCACCCACCAATTTAACAATTCATCCTCAATGGTTTGCAGCCTTCACTGAAAAGTTGCTGCAATTTAATGCATTTTGACATTTAAATATTTCATCCTGAGCAACAACAAAATACTCTTGACGCTTCTGTTACATCTTTGAGTTTTACAAGAAATTTTTCTCGGATTCAGCATCATTGATCATTCCCCGAAATGGATTGCATGTCCTTTTTACATCAGAGTGTGTCTTCACCTACCCAATATGTTGCTAAAAAGAATCCAGAGTCAAACAGAGAATCACCCTGTACTATGTATCGATGGCTTACATTAGCGACAATTTGTAGCTTGGGTTGTAGATGCCGTTGTTCGTTTGCTCACCGATTCGGTTTTTTCCATTGTGTGCAGACATTCTGTCATTATTCTCGGCAACATCATCAGTGCAACCTCTAATCGAAGCATTGGCTTTCTGCTCCGTTCAGAATTTGTATGATCCTCTGATGTGGTGGGTCTTGTCACTTCCAGTTCATTTATTTAGCAGCGGTCTGTATATGGGGTCAATTTCTATGTGTTTGTTAATGGAGTCCCGTGTTGAGAAAGAGGCCTCCAGAAATTCCTTTGCATGTCTGTTGTTCACTTGTCCCAGTATGGTCACTTTGTCCCAGTCGAACTGATGGCCCTCTTGTCTGTGCGTATCGAGACAAGTGAATATTGTTTGTGATTTTTTACTGCCAGCTGGTGTTCGTGTATCCTGGTCATCAGGTTCCTCCCCATCTTTTCAATGTAATGTTTTTTGCACTAGTTGCATGGGATTCTGTATATCACATTAGTCCTGTTTACTGTTGGTATGGGGCCTTTTGTCTTTGATAGCATTTGACGCTGCCCAACAGGTCTGGTAACATTTGTGAAGAGGAATCAGAGTTAACGTTTCGGGTCTGGTGACCCTTCCTACAAACGTTGATGTAGGTTTGTGTGCTATCATGATTTTATGCGTCTTAGGAGTCTGGTTGTCATTTCTGATATATTTTCGACTTAGGGTAGCGTTACTAGTGTCTTTCTGTTGTACCGTGTCGTCTGACTGTCATTTGTAGGAGGGGTCACCGGACCCGAAACATTAACTCTGATTCCTCTTCACAAATGCTACCAGATCTGCTGAGCTTTTCCAGCAACTTCTGTTTTTGTTTGTGAGAGATTTTTCCTGCACTAACATTGAATGAAATTGCACTTAACAGCGTAACTTACATTTTTTTTGTTTAAAAAAGATTTGGTTAAGGCCTGTAACTTGTGTGGGTTGGTTCAAATGTAAAAGACCTCCTAGATAGACATATTAAAACAACCATGCCATCTGGCTTCATCGTCACTGTTCACTACCTCTGGGTGAGGAGGCCTGGGTTTGAGTCCCACCTCTTCCAGAGGGGTGGAATAACAGTTCTGAACAGGCTGATTAGAAAGCATCTAAAAATTTTTGAGAATCCAGTTCCCAACACATTATCAGCCAGCAGGGTTCACTCCTTCAATTGACTCTATTTTATAAACAATCTAAACAAAAGAAGGCCAATTAAAATACCTGAAACAAAATAATTAATTGTCACATCTGAGTTCATAAAGTGAAAAAACAGCTTTGGTTTTGCTGAACATCACTGAAGCATTGCAGGAATGTGGAAAACTCTTATCTCCAGAACCATGCTTTGCTAGTCAAAACGTTTGTTATCAATGAAATAAAGTTCAAATAGGGGAAATATCCAAGGATCTCATTTCATTTCACTGAACTGTAACCAAAATGAGAATTTTAAAGTTACTAGAAACACCCTCCAGCGACTGTGTTTCGAAAACAGATGCAAGCTAAACAAATAGACACTGAGTCAAAAGAGATAATGGCCCAGATTATCTGGTGGCTAGACAGTTATTATGCGAATGTGGCTGGGAGTTCGGTATGGGACTTTGTGGAATCCACATCGTAGCCAACTCCAGAAGAATTGCCCAGGAACTTGAAGATTTCACTGAGCAATTTCCCTACGCATTGAACCCTCTGAGGGTATCCATTTCAATCAGAGAATTTGGAGGGTTCCGATGAAATTAAGTAAATAGTTGTTCAAGAAATGTTAGACTATTAAATACATCACACAAAATCTTATTGAGTGATGTGGGCAATGGCAAGATGAGTGGCAGAATTTGGCAAGATAATGGGAAAGCCCCTTATCAATGTTGAGTTCATCTCACTGCATCTTGTATGTTTTTATGAAGCTGCATAGTGACATTTCCAACTGGCCAGCATCATTGCTTGATAAAAGACTTGTTAACAGCTCAATGCACAATGGGTTTGTGATCTTATCAACCTTGCCATACAGGCTAGCCATCAGGAATATTTGATAATGGGAAAGTCAGTTGGTAGTGGGCTTAACTGCCACTTGCTCGAAACCACCCCTCGTGTTGGGTACCGGCTATTCAGGCACACTCTATGAGCACCAGCCACGTGCACCCCTCAACCATGGATATTGGCATCCAATATGTGCCAGCCTCAATGAGCCCTTATGGCACATATCTGATATACTTACAGGACACTTCTGCACATCAAGCTTCACCGGCAACTATCCTTCTAATTTTGCAGCAAGGACACTGCACTCAGTGTCACACACCCAGCTCATGGACTGGACCAGGCTGCTTCCCTGGTCTCTTTGCTTGCTGTCATAACTCTTACTTGCTGTGAACCTACTTGGATGCTCACTGCCTTTTGCGCATTGACCCCTCAGCCAGAAGTACTAAGTTTACATTAGTATTAGTATTAGGGTCAGGGTTTTTACAGCATGGAAAGAGGCCCTTCAGCCCATCAAGTCTGTGCCAGTCAATCATTCATCTGTTCTCATCCCATTTTCCAGCACTTGGCCTGTCGCCTCTACGCCATGGGGTTTCCAAGTGCTCCTTTACATAGTCCTTAAATGTCTTGACTGCTCCTGCCTCTACTACCCTTTCAGAAAGTGAGTTCCAGATGCCCACAAACCTCAGGGTACTTTTTTCTTTGTTTCTTCAAATCCCCTCTAACCTCCAGCTCCTTATCTTTAAACTGTGCCCCTGGTTATTGATCTCTCTACTAAAGAGAAACGTTTCTCCCTAAGGTCCATGCCGATGCTCCTCAGAACTTCATACACCTTAATCAGATTCCCCCTCGGCCTTCTCTGCTGCGAGGAAACTAACCTCAGCCTATCCTGTCTATCTTCATATCTGAATTGTTGCAACCCAAACAACATCCTCGTGAACCTATTGTGCACCTTCCCTCATGTAATCACATCGTTCCTCAAGTGTGGTGACCAGATCTTCACACAATACTCCAGCTGCGGCTTAACACTTTGTACAGTTCCATCATTACCTCCTGGCTTTCATATTCAATGCCTTGACCAACAAAGGCAAATATCCCATATCTCTCCTTAGCCTTGTTTACCTGTCCTGCTGCCTTCAAGGGTCTATGGACGTGCAAACCAAGGTCCCTCCGATCCACTGTACTTCCTAGAGTCCTTGAATGGTGGGGTTTGAATCCTGCCACGGCAGATGGTGGGATTTGAATTCAGTAAAAATCTGGAATTAGGAATCCAATGACAGCCATGAATCCATTGTCAATTGTTGGAAAAACCCATCTGGTTTACGAACATCCATTTAGGGAAGGAAACACATCCTTACTGAATTTGAACATGATGTGACTCCAGACCCACAGTAATATGTTTGACTCTTAACTACCCTTTGGGATGACCTAGCCAGTGAAGCCCACATCCCATAAATGATTAATAAAAAAGAAGCAGCACACCTTCTTGGCTCTTTCTGCCCTGATCTGGGCTGTTTTTCTTATAGAATGAGAGAGACTGGCCAGGATTAAGGGAGATGAAATGGGCGGCACAGATTTTACTGTTGGTCCAGATGGAAAGGTGTCCTACGTGAGTGAGTAATCTGCACAGAGGATATGCAGGGTTAGTGATGCCAGGAGTTTGTGTGGGTGATAGCGTGTTGCAGGCAGTAGTGTAAGTAGTAGAGCATGATCCTTGGTGGGAGGTAGGTCTCGGGAAGAAAGAGTGAATGTGAGTTAAGAGAAGATGGAGACCTTTATGCTGACAGAGTGGAGAATGTCATTGACCTTCTTTTTACACTGTTGGACAATCCTTCAAAAATCTGAGGCAGCTGTATCTTGGGTGGCCACTTTGGACCAGGTTGGCATGGTCTGGTCCCTGGACACTACTTGTCCTCGGGGGGAAGAGGAAGTCCCCACTGGGCACCAACCCATCCAGCAGCAGCTGCGGAGTCCTGGAATGCTGATATCCCCCTATTTGCCATATCCATGACAAACAGCAGGAACTGTGCAGTAATTGTCCGGGTCCAAATGGCCTTTTAAACATGGCATTGGCATCAGGGATGCTGTCAAGTCCAGAATCCCTGGTGTGTGGCGAATTGCCCTGGGGATAGTCTGGGGTAAGAGGGTGTAAGAACTTGACATGATACTCCCCATACAGGCGGAAACGCCAAGTAACGTTGCGTGTTTGATCAGATGTGACAAAATTCACTGGGGCCCTTTACTCCCTGGACCTGATCCTTCTCGCCCCCTTCATCCACTTAGACCTGAACCCCTTTTAACCCCTGGGAGTTGAACATACTTAACTCACTCTGGAGATGCCCCCTTTTCACCCCGGACCTGATGCCCCCGTCATGCTCTCCGGACCCACTTCCCCCTTCTCCATCCCCTTCCCCACTCTCTGGAATTGACCTACATCTGACCCCAATCACCCCCTGGTATACCCCCAATCCATAGATCCAACAGCCACCTTTTTTATTTCACTTACATATGTTTAACACCAAAATTCACCTTGCCTTCTTTTAATGGCTTCGGTGAAGGTAAAGGTGGTGTGGTCCATTCTTTGTGGCCATTGCAGCCACGTGCTGGTGGCTTCCGTGGCATGGTTGTCTGCTTCAGTGGTTTTGGCATCACCGTTGGCATGGTGAGTCTGGCCCAGGATTTGACGGCCTGGGATTCCTTCAGATGACATCTGTGGAATCTTCCAGCCCAGGATCCCAATGGCCCGGTGTGGTGGTCTGCTTTAGCGGTGGCTTTGGTGAAGAGGGGAATCCTTGAGATGGCTTCTCCAGCTGCATGAAGTCTGGCCCAGGATTGCAACGGCCCCAGATTCGGTGGCTTCGATGTTGGCTTTCTACAGCTGTGGAGAATGCGGTTCCTCCCTTTTCCTCAACCTTGGGAATCCATCAGCCATGTATTGAACAAAGATGGACTTTGTCTTAATTTTTTTTTAATATGATTTCTGTCATCAATGCAGGTGCTGGAGTGTGGCAATTTTAAGATTTTTCACTATTTTTTGTAAGAATAAAAGTGTCAATAAATTATTATTCTATTCATTACTTCCTGCCATTCTCCTGCTTTTCCCTATAACCTTGCATGCTATTTTTATCCAAATAATCATCCTATACTTGCCTAAATACCTCAATTCAATCTGTCCCCATTACACTCACCCTTGCTTCTTTTGGAAATCACTTTAAATCTATACTGTCTTGTTCTTGTTCCTTTGGGTGGGAAGTTTCTCCCATCTAGCCCACTCATGATTTTGAATACCTCGATCAGATCTCTTCTCAGCCCTCCTCTCTCCAAAGAGAGCAATCGCGACTTCTTCAATCTATCCACACAACTGAAGTGATGAGGAACTATTTTTGTAAACCACTTTTGCACTCTCTCCAATTTGTTAACATTTACTTCCCTTTCGTTGTAAAAGGGCTGGCACAGTGCCTCGGTGGTTAGCACTACTGCCTCACACCGCCAGGGTTCAATTCCACCTTCGTGCAACTGTCTGTGTGAAGTTTGCATATTCTCCCTGTATCTGTGTGGGTTTCCTCTGGGTGTTCTGGCTTCCTCCCACAGTTCAACGATCTGCAGGTTAGGTGGATTGCCCATGGTAAGTTGTCCATATTTATTGTGCAGGGTAGGTGAATTAGCCGTGGGAAATGCAGGATTATAGAGATAAAGTAAGAGGGTAGGTCTGGACGTGATCATCTGTGGAAAATCGATAGGCCAAGTGGCCTGCACCCACACCGTAAGGATTCTATCTTTCCCAAAATACGGCATCCACAACTGTCCACAATATTCCAGTGCAGATCTAACCAGTATTTTATATTTGTTCATGAACATTTCCATGCTCTTGTACTCTGTGAGCCTATTAGTAAAGCAAGGACACTGTATGCTCTACTTACTACTTACTCCGGCTGTCCAGCCACTTTTAATGACCTGTACACATATACACTCAGGTCTCTCTGCTCCTGTACCACCTCTGCCCCCCATCCCAACTCCCTCCGCACTCCACTTCAGATCAGTTCTCCTTATTTTATATTGTCTGTAAATGTTCTTCCTTCTGTCAAAATGCATCACTCACACTTCTCTGAGTTAAAACTCATCGGCCACCCACCTGCTCACTCCACCAACTTGCCTATCTCCTTTTGGAATTCTACACTGACTGCTTCACAGTCCACAAGCCTTCCAAACTTTGTGCCATCTGCAAAGTTTGAAATTTTCCCCTGCACACTAAGATCCAGATCATTAATGCATATTAGGAAAAGGATCCTAAGTCCTGGGAAACTCCATTACAATTGTTCGTTGAGTGCAAAAAATACCTTTTGACCATGACTTCTATTTCCTGTAGATGGAGGACAGGCTCTGGGGAGTCAAGAGGTGAGTTACTTGCCAGAGTATTCCTAGTCTCTGATGCGCTCGTGTAGCCTTGAATTTATATAGCTGGTTTAAAGAAAGCTTTTCTGGAAAAGTCGAAATTCATTGATCTTGAGATTGTTACCTCTACAGAACTACTGCCCGTATCATTGAAAATGTCCATCTCTAAAGCAGCATCCACTATAAACCTATAACCATTATCTGCTGCTATTAACATGAATTTTAGAGTTGCCAACGACAGCCGCCTAAGTGTTATGTGTATTCCAGGTAGAAACAGTGGTGCTTACTCACTAATTCACACTCAACAAGATGTCTGTAGCCCTGCTATGTAACATTATTGCAAACTTTATAGGGTCATTTTGTTCATTGTGTACCAAATTGAACAGATTTTGTCAAAACAACAAAAATTGAAAAAGAATGAATTATGAAGAACTGAAATGACTTGCACTGTAGTTTCCGCTAATGTCGAGGATTCATAGGCAAGCTATTGGCATAGAATTGACCAGATTCATCAAATATAAAGTTGGAGCAACTCTGTTAATGTCTCCCTTTATATTTTCAAGGACTGCATTGATTCCTCACGAGAACACAACTGTTTTGCTTGATCACCACACCAAGACAATAAATCCTTTCACTGCTAACAATTACAAAAGTGTGGGAACATTGTAGACACTTAAACATTGTTATCCCCCCAAAAATTCTTACCTTTCATGAAATCATCCTTCTTCTCCATTGTACCATAGAGACATACTGCATTATACCAGCCAGTATACAAGCAAATTGCAGTTATGCGTATATAAATTCTGAGACAGTAGTTACAACGAGAGTCAGTCAGACGCCCCGGAATCATTCTTAACACCCCTCCCCCAATTGGTGGGAGAGGGTTAAATTGGTAAAAATGTGAAAACCTTTACAAACCTTTACTTGCGAATGTGCCTACATCTGTTTTAACCACACAGAGTCTAGGGAGGTCTGTTATGTACTCAATCTAAAACCATGCCGCCTGTTCTCTGGCTTTCTTGAAAGTCGCTGCAAGAGGGATGACCAATTGGTGCCTCATGGTAGAGGTCATTTAAATGCAGCAGCTGTTGGTATACTATCCATGTTCCAAACATTTGCCTTTCAATGCAGAATACAAAAAATGCATGCATTAAAATGTGAATTCTGATTTACCCATGTTATTCACCATATAAACAGCTGTCATATGTTAACAGCTTGTTACTCTTTTCAGTCTTTATATGTACATTGCTCACATCACCTTTAAATCATGCCAATCTCTCACTGGTATGTATACATGGCACATCGACGGTTTTATAGGTGATGTTCATATCAGGTCATTGTTTTGTCACGTGAGTAAGAGTTGTTGCTGCTTCATTTCTATTGTTGGATTTCTGGGTCTGGTGGGTGATCTGTGGCCTGCACAGGTATTGAGCTCACATCTTCCTGATCAGTTACCTTTAGGTGAAAAACAATGTCTCCAGTCCTGCCTATGTACCTGCAGTTACTACAGTAGACTGCTTGTTCATGTCCACTACAGACAGCTGAGGTAACAAGTGCTCTAGATGGGGCCCAAGTTGCCACTGGGGCTGACTATTGCTGACCGTGTTGAATATTTGTATCCTGACTGGATCTCAAACACTTAACTCTGGCAATGGTTTGACAATCTTAGGATTCTGAACTTTAATTTTCTGCCATTTTATTGTGATTTTGTCACTTACACCTCTTACAACTTCTGCCTTCAGTGGCTTTTTATGGAATCAGCAGAAAAGTTTGGCTGCAGTATAACATTAGCCTTTGTACTAGTCTATTTTCCACACCTTCAGTGTGTGTGTTTCTCCATTCACAATTATCTTGTATTAAACTGTTCAGGATTTATTTGATTTCTTTATGATTCTTTTGGTGATTTTCACTGCTGCATCATTCTTCCTATTTAACTCACGCTGGTGTGGAAATGATGTATGGTGTTGAATTTCCAAATCTTTTATAAAGTGGCTGAATTTTTCACTTGTGAACTGCAAGGCCATTGTCACTCTTCAAAACATCAGGAATGGCAAAAAGGCTGATGTGTGCTTTCTGACATTTTATCATCGCACTGATAGTCATTGATGTCAACTGGTCCTCCTGCCAAGAGGCAAAATAGTCACCTTTAATGACAAAATAATCAGTTCCTTTGAGAAAAGAGAAATCTGCTCCCAGCTTCCTCTATGGTCTGTCCGAAGTCCCATGTATCATCAATGTTTCTCTAGCTTGCTTAGCTTAAACGCATTACAAGCCCTTGCAGTGACTGATGTGAGTCTTGATTTCTTTGCTCATAATGTCAGATTGCAGGTTAACATCATCATTTGTGTCATGGCATTTCAACACTGTCATTACCATCACCAGTTGCCTAACAGTGGCGAAGAATGCTCTTGTTCTAAGCCCCAGTACCACTGCTGTTTTTGGCAGTGAGTTAGTGTGATGGTTAAAAAAGATGACAAACTGGGCAATCAACAGTTGAGAAATTCAATAAATTTTTGTACTCCTTTAACATTTATTGGTTGCTGCATTGCTGCTACAACTTTCACCCTTTTAGGGATCTCGACAACAGTTCTTTTTTCAATCAATACATGATCTACATACCTGACCTCTTGTTCCATTTCAGGTTCATCTCATAACCACTAACCATTTCACTCGATTTTAATCATGGTCCGCAATGACTTTTTCCATTGTATTTTTGCATTGGTGAACTAGCCGATCACTAACTATCTCACGTTTCTATATTGATACTGTTATAGGCCAGACCAAATCCCCTCAAAATATATTACGAAGATAGTCTAGATTCTAACTGTTTCTTATTTTAAAGGTAAAGGCTTTGTGTTCCAATGCAACTTGATTGCTTAAACAACTAGGCTTGAAACAAAATACACTTTATTCATAAACTATAATTAAAATAGACACACAAAAAAAAGTAATTGGCTTAACCAAAACTCTGTCAGAATGCTTAACAAAATATATATTATTGCTAATTTACTGTTCTAATATAGTAACATCCAATAAACACACACTTGGCAAAGGCAAATTCTGTAAAATAGATTGTCTCACATGCAATTCTAGCAGCAGGAAGAGAACTCCGGGTTTTAGCTGTAACAGAGAGAGGAATGAGAGCCTTCACATCCAGCTTGATGACCCCAGCAAGTGCTGCAGGCTAAAACAAAAAAAAAATCTTGGTTCTGTGGGAGCTTGACCCCCACTCATTTGGGTTTCTTCTATTGATCCAAGTTTTAAAAAAAACCAAGGCATCACAAGCTGTTTACTTCATTGGTTAAGAAGCAGACTGCTCGGTATCTCTGTCTCAAACTCTCCTCATTTAAAAAAAGACAAAATATACCTCTTAAAGCCACAGTATTGTACAAAACTCCTCTGGAGCCATAAACATGACCAATGGCATTAGCAACCATATGTATCTCCAAAATGACACCCAAAATATAAATAGAAACATACTGCTTTTATCCAGCTTTACTTGCCATTAACTATCATTCATAGCTAGGGCAATGTTCCCTCTAGTTTTTCTAGGACCTGTGCAGATCTGGAGTAATCTAAGTGGTACATTGCATCCATTGAGGTTTAAGGTGAGAGGGGAAAGATTTAGAAGGGACCTAAGGGGCAATTTTTTCATGCAGAAGGTGGTGCATGTATTAAATGAGTTGCCAGAGGAAGCAGTGGAGGCTGATACAATTGCAACATTTAAAAGACATCTGGTTGGGTATATGAACAGGAAGAGTGGGCCAAATAAAGGTAAATGAGACTAGATTTATTTAGGAATCCTGACAACATGGACAGGTTGGACCAAATGGTCTGTTTCCATGCTGTACAGCTCTATGATTCTATAATTAAGTCAGATTGCAATTTTTTTTACAGGTTGTTTATTAACTATTCAAAGCGTGCATCTATATTATTTTATAGTTACAGATATTCTACTAGCCAAAATAAACAAAATTGTTCCGTGCTTCGTGACCCAAAGATGACACATGTAATTTATTCACTCAGTTGTTGGCAGCTCTTCACACGTTTTTTTTTTGCCGTCCAATGATTGTATACTGCATTCAGGTTGATTTTTTGTCTGGATGAAATGTACAATTGAATTCACATCAGGCTGTCCAAGTGATCTATTTCTGGATTTACACTTAATCGAGTTCATGAGACTAAAATTACACTCACAGTTGGCTCTTGGTGCCCGAAATACCGCACAAAATCTTTAGGAGAATGAACACTGCCTGAAACCGGTTGACTTTTAGAGCATGGTCCACCAAATCACTGAATATCTGAATGGAGCCTGTCTCCACAACAATAAATTTGGAATCAGAGCATTCCTCACATATCTTTGCGGCCATTTATCATAGTTAGACTCAAACTTGGAATATTTTGATAACAGGTACACAATATGATCCTTTCTAAGTTCATAATTGACTGTCTTGGTGATTGCCATCTGATCAAATACATCCCACTCTTCGTAAAACCTTTTCCGGAAATCTGCTTTCCAGGTGGTCGCACAGCACTTCAATAAATTGAAGGAATGCAGTAGTGTCCACATCACCGCCAGGAGCAGTCAGAACATTCTTAGCTTCACGCCAATAAATGGGTTCACTTAGATACTGACTCGTCAGGTTCACTAATCTTGGCCTTTGCAAAGTGCAGTGCTTCAGTTGTTGACAAACAGCTTCTCCGCAAGAAATTGCATAGTAATGCCAGTTCACCAAAAACATTGTTCAGAATTGTCAATGACAGCGTGGCCTTGGGGTCATTTCCAAATTTGCTTAGTTATTGATTGGATTACACTTATGCACTCGCTCTATGCAGTACTTGATAAAGATGTTGGAATTTTCCACTAGTGCACTCACTACAAAATTTCCTGACAGCTACCTCAATTCATTCAAAGATTGAAATGTTATTGTATCATAGTCTAAGGCTTCGGCAAAAACTTCAAATTGTTCTTTTTGCTAAACTGACCTGCTGAACATTGCATACGCTGTTCTTGGAAGAATTTCAACATCTTGCAAAACTGACACCTGAGTCCAAGCATCATCTCTTCCCAGTGCTTCTCTGTGAGCAAAGCAGTGCTATTCTGACAACTGGTTGACTCTTTTTGTCAGAAGATTGCTCCATTTTTCTTCCCCAGCATTATACAGACTTGGTTTGATGTAATCATCACCTTCTGTAAATCAAGTTCACTGCTAATATAAAATTGCTTGATTTCTGTTATACTGGAGGAACTGTCTCTGTCAGTTGCAAAATTCTGGCAAAGACAAGTCTTGTAAGAAAGTTAAGATTTCTGGTTGAAACAATGTACAAAATCAATGTTTTTTTGGACTAAATTGTTTGTACTTTTATCAACTATCAAGGTATTCATCCAGTAATGGTCTCAGTGTGATAAAGCCAATACACTCTACAAATGCAAAGGCAGCTCTTTGTAATTGCTGTGCACCTTTTGCTCTTTCAATTGGAATGTCCAAGATTATAATGCAAGGTTTTGTCTGATCTGGTCTGCTTATGCTGTAACTGCAAATTTACAGCCTGACAACTTTTACATAAGTCGATCAGTTTCTGACAATAGATTTCTCTGCACTCAGTAGTTGCATTCTCACTACAGGACTTCTTATGCTTAAAGTAATTGTCTTTCCTTAGATCATCTTTTAGTCGCACAAATTCCCAGGATTTTCCAAGTTGTGTTAATGTAATCACATATTGATTAATGGATTAATTCTCTTTCACCTTGGACTCTAACATTGAATATGCACTGTTTATAACTTGCATTCATTTGGGATTCAAAGCATGGCTTGAAGACTTTCAGAATTTGTTTGTTTTATTTTTCAAAATTTCAGTCCGGTTTTCCTGCAGTTCAGAGATTTAGGGTGAAACAGTTCTCTCTTAACAAGGATGACAGCCTGGTTATTCACTGATATTCTGGCTTGTGACCTGTCACAATTTGTAAGTTTGCTTTTACAAGTGGAGAAGTGCTATTTCTTTTTCATATCATCTTTCATTTTGAATGGCACTGGGGGGGGGGGGGGGGTAGCAAAGATTGCAACCATTGTGTTTGCTCAGTGCCTTCACCTGAGGCCTGTTGCTTACTCCTGTTGCAGCTTTCACAGTTCCGAACATTCTTATGGCTGTCTTTCACGACAGTTCTTCAATGTTTCATCTCAGGGCAGCTTCTGACATCAATGTTGCGTGTTCAATTCCGGTCAAAGCTTGGTGCGAACTGTCAGATACAGCAGGAAATTGATATGTTGCCTGGAATTAACTTTGCCTATAATTTAATCTTGTCATCTGTCAGAAGGGAGCAATTCAGTCTGAATGCTGCTTTGATCCGAAACACAGTTACATTTTTCCATTAGACAAACCACACTAATATCAACAGGATAAAAAAAAAGTTATGTTTGTTCTTATAAAAGAGTGTTCTAAAAGAGTTTAATCCATGGACTACAACAGGGCAAAAGACCTCACTGATCATCCATTGATCCTACCACAAATACATTCACTTACCATAACAAAAAAATTGATCAAAATGAATGAGAATTGAAAGAAACAAAATTTATTGCAATTAGTAAAGGCAGCAAAATAATCAACATTATTGATTTAATTAAATGTACTAAATTAATTCTTGCCATGTATACATTTTCATAAGAGAACACATTTATTTCAAATATTCTAAAATATTGCAAAATCGTTACAATAACCTTCTGGCAATAAACTAATATGTATCCTACATCTATGGCAATCAAAAAATTAATAGTAACACAAATTTTACTTAATGGAAGTGCATTACTGTGCTGTCTCGAATGACTACTTGCGCCACATTTGCAGGAGCTGATCCTGTTGTGATACATTATACTGGGCAATGAGGGATCTGACTTGTTCTCTTGTATGAGCTCAGCTATGGTGCTGCACGTCAGTGATTTGCATTTTGGACAAGTCTGCAGACCAGTGGGGTTCACTCACAAAGTCAGTGTTTTAAGCTAAACTGAGAAGGCAGGCTACTAAACAAAAACTTCTAGATCACAAGCATCTTTAATAAATTTGATCCATTCAAACTGCACACACTGTTGAATAATAATAAAGTGGTAGCTGGAAATTTAGAGGGAACTCATTTGAAAAGGAATTAAGGATTAATTTTTCAGAGACAAGATTGGAGCAGTGAAAATGAGTATAGCTATGCTCTGAAGCATACAGCACATGAGGAGGAAGGATACGATCGAGGGAAATGGCTATTTGATATTCCTGTACAATTAGGGTAAGGGCACTCTGATCTATTCCGTGATGTATTCTAACCCTATGCTGCAAACCCAGCTAAATTTTGCTAATCATATTAATTCAAAACATAAAATACTTATGCAGGCCAATGCTGAGTTTCACCAACCTTTTTCCTTTGTTATATTGCACAAATTCTTTCTTTCTGTAATTCTCTGATATTTTACCAATACGTATTATTTAGAAAATTAACCAGCTTAAAAATATAATCCTATAGATATTACAATAACCAAGGTTGCACAAGTGGACAAGGACCTTAAAAAATAGTTTGATTTCCACTTCTTTATTTTAAAAAACTTCACTGAACCCATATTAGTCGTTCTTCTTTGTGTCTCACAGTCAGTATGCCTTTAATAGGCATGCCCACAATGTCATTACTGTATTGTAACATGTGATCAATGGGTATAAAAATCTTATACTCCATCTTACCTCCAAAGGTCATGTGAAGCATGACACACTACTAGAAACATCCTGCTCTGCGGACTTTATGGCTTAATGTTAGCCCAGACACTGATGTGCTTCTGAATGTAACATCTATGGGTAACAGCTACCTACAATAAATGTCTCTTGGGGTCTTTACTATTACAATATTCACACCTAGCTTTCTACTGTCATGGAAGATAACCTAAGCTTTGCAGGATCAGGTAAGATACCCTGCTGGAGACAAAATCACATTGCTTTGTCACTTCTTGCTTGCTGTCCAAAGTTTCCTTGGCCCTGCCACTGTTATGAAGTCAGTGAGGGAAGGCAGTGACTTATTGAAAGATACAGTTTTTCTGCAATGAGGAGCTCTTTCCCCAGTCTCGAAAGGAGAGAAACTATTCCATTTCTAGCACAGAAAGCTCACATTGCTCAACTCCAGGGATAGAGCAACTTTACCATGAACCACGCTTGGAAAATTAACTCCCCATTAAGTTTATCCTACGTTACTAAAAATTATTTAATTCACTAAAATTGCTGCTGCCTGATGTTGGCCGCAATCAGCTAATCTTACCAATTGCACAAATCAAGAAAAGTGAGTGAGAACAGCAAAAAAAACTGCCCCGTCTCTGCAGCCATACACTGTTCAGCATTAGTAACAACCCCTAATGCCTTCCTGCCCGTCATCTTCATTCCATTGACTACTTCTGCTGAATCTGTTTCCTAAAGGATCTTGGGCTTTGGAGAGCGTAGATCACTATCCTGAAAGTTTCAGTCACTTCACTGGTCCATAGTCTTGCAAAGGCCTGTGAAAAGCATATGCACTATAAAAAGAAAGATGGTGCATGGAATAAAACTTATTCAGTTGTCCATTCCAAATGTCCTTAATCTCTTTTTAGTTTTGATTTCATAGCGTCAATATACTGGCTTCAACACTCATCATGTTCTCTTTTTAATCCTGTGACTGCCCAACTGGTCTCAGCTCCCCCATCTATAACTGAATTCTTGACTTCCTGACCCAAAGATCGCAATCAGCACGAATAGGCCACAGCACTTCCACCACCATAATTCTCAACACTGGTGCCTGTCAGGCTGCGCACTCAGACCCCTACTATACTCCTTATACACTTATAGCTACTGCCAAATGCCACCCAAACTCCACTTCCAAGTTTGCTGTCAACACTGTCGTCGTAGTTTGGACCTCAAACAATGACAAGACAGAGTATATGGAAGAGATTGAGTGCTTAGTGGCATGTTGGGAAGAATCTCTCCATCAACATCAGCAAAACAAAACAGCTGGTCGCTGACTTCAGAAAGTGGAGTGGTGGGCACACCCCTGTCTGTATTAATGGTGCTGAGGTGGAAACGATTGAGAGTATCAAGTTCCTAGGCATGATAATTACCAACAGTGTGTCCTGGTCCACCCACATCGACCTGACGGTCAGGAGGGCACAACATTTCTACTTCTTTAGGAGGCTGCGCATATTCGGCATGTCCACAAAGACTCCTTCCAATTTTTATAAATGCATCATAGAAAGCATCCTTTTTGGATGCATGACAGTGTGGTGCAGCAACTGCTCTTACCATGGCTACAAGGAACTACAGAGTCATGAACACAGCCCAGTCAATCTCAAAAACCAGCCTTCCATTCATTTGACTCCATCTATAATTCCTGCTGCCTCGGGAAAGCAACTAACATAATCAAAGACCCCTCCCACTCTTTATACTCTCTTTTACCCCCTTCCATTGGGCAAAAGATATAGAAGTTTGTAGACATGAATGCACAGTTTCAAGAACAGCTTCTTCTCCACTGTTAAGAGACTTCTGAATGGACCTCTCAAATGCTAATGTTGATCACTCTCAGCACCTTCACACTGTATTTTGCACCCTCCGCTCTGCTACCCTGATGCACTTTTTATGGTACGATCTGCCTGGACAGCATGCAAAACAACACTTTTCACTCTACCTTGGGTACATATGACACCAATAAATCGAACTCAAATTCAACTGATAGTTATTAAAACTTACAAATGATATCCCCAACTTAAGCTGTACTCTGTTGCTTAGTGATTACCGTTTGAAGTGAAACTGGAGTTTAGACTGACAGACTAAGTGAAGAGAGCTAAATGTTGATGTGGGGACAGGGGTTGATTTTCTAAGCATTACTGTAGCTGGTTAGGTGCTGACAAGAATCTTCAAAGTGGGAAACTTTTCACATTACACCGATACAATGACCATTTTGAAAATAAGATTATCTGCTAACAAAAGAACAGCTGACACCACTTCCCCAGATATTTTTGATTTACAGGATTCACCATTTCAGAAAACAGAAAAACTCACATTTGTAAACTGCCCTTCATAACTTTGGGCACTTCACAGGTAACGAAGCATATACACGCATAGTCACCGTTGTAATGCAGGAAACATGGAAATCAATTTATACATTCCAAATGACTGCAGACACATTCTGATGTTCAGATAACAAGCATGGGGCTGGATGAACACAGCAGGTCAAGCAGCATCATAGGAGCAGGAAAACTTGACGTTTCGGGCCTAAACCCTTCATCAGAAATGGGGGAGGGGAAGAGGGTTCTGAAATAAATAGGGAGAGAGGGGGAGGCGGATAGAGGATGGATAGAGGAGAGGATAGGTGGAGAGGAGGCAGACAAGTCGAAGAGGCGGGGATGGAGCCAGTAAAGGTGAGTGTAGGTAGGGGGGTAGGGAGGAGATAGGTCAGTCTGATGTTCAGATAATGTGTTTTGTAATGCTTAGACATAAATATTGCCCAAGCCACTAGGGTTAACTCCCTGTCCTTTGAAATAGTGCCCTGTGATCTCTGATGTTTACATGACCATACAACAAAGCCTGGTTTAACATCTCAGCAGGAAGTGAGCACCTCTGACAGAGCAGCACTCCCTCAGTTCAGCACTAGAGTATCCAGCCCAAATTTGGTACTCAGAAAGCAGAGGGCATTTGACCACATAACGTTCCAGAACAGTTCAAAGTTCATCACATTTCCTGGGAAGTAGATGGATAAATTATAAGAATTGGTGAGTGGTGAAATCAACAATTTTCCAAGTATCACATGATTCATAAACCTCCACAGTTTTGTTAAGCAATTGTTCTCAAGACTGACACCAAAAAGCACGGGTTTTACTGCAATATGTAAATTAAAATCCAAAGTAAGTAATATAACTGCGTGCTTTATTTGTATACACAGTAAAGCAATATATAATACAATAGTAAGGCATATATTGTGTGGAACTTGGTATGTGATGATTATGCAGGAAAATATACTTTACAAAACAATTAGTATATGTATGTGAAGATGTTAACATAATGCATAATGCAATATATTATGATGATATTTGAATAACAAACAATACTGGTTAAAATGATTTAACATGCCATAGTGATATTTATGCACCAAGTTATACTGATTACTTTCATAGTCAAATACATTCAGGTCATACAAAGTGAACTCAAATGTTTCTTGTGATATTTTAAAGGTAACAGTAATTCATATTTTGCATCTGCTTTTTTCTGACTCACCCCCAAAAAACTAATATTCTATTTAATGAAATCACAACTGAGAACACAGTTGCTGCAAGCAAATACCTAGATTAGCAGCAACATCTGTTGTAAACTAACCTTTAATTTGTAACTTATTTAAATGGATTAGAAAACTGACGATGTCTTTAAAAAGTTGGTTCAAGGTTGCTTTAGAAAGGTAATGCAATTGCAAACAACCACATATGCTCTCAAAAATTTCTGTTCAGTTATGGAGAGGCAATTTGTGTGATTTAATTTCGGAAGTCTACTGCAAGATTTAATGTATCTTTTAAGCATAATAGTTTCAAATGACAACTAAATTTGTATTGAACCTGTTAAAATTTATCCAAAAACAAGAAAATGAGGTAGAAATAACATGATAATTAATGACCGTCCTTTGTAGATAAAATCTCTAAAGCTGAGCAAATTAGAGCTCTCCATTATATGATTGCAATGCTTAAGTGATTATGATTTCTTGGGAGATGTAGCAATTCATTTCCAGTGTTTCATTAAAAGAAAATGTGGCTTTGGGAATGAATGTCAGATAAAGAGTTTTGGTACTGCTATGTGCTACAATATTTTACTGATTAAGAAGAAAATAAAAGATCAACACTGATCATGAACATTTTGTAGATATGATTAGAGCTGTTATTTTGCAAAGACAAATGCATTAACTCTTACAATTTCAAAATTGTCTTCTTCTGGGGATGTGGGTTTATAAACAATAAAATTATGTATATTTTGTAAGAAAGCACCCTTTTAGTGAACAATCTTCATAATTGTTACAAATTTAACAATCCGAAACACGCTCCATAAAAAGAAATGGCAAGGTACGTAGCTACCAAGATTTTATATGTTTTCATTCTATTCTTTTGTACAATTGCATAGAACGGTAAAACCTGCCATTGTTAACAAAACAATAACAGACTTAGGAAACTACTGAAATCTACGATATATTACCACTACCTTTCACAAAAAAATAGATGTTTTTTTTAACTTGTAAACCTGTACGGTCCAATCCATTTTTTTTATGAACATATAAAAACCATGCTTGACATCTGAAGCCAATGTTGTGATAAAGCACATCTGGTTACTCTGCTGTCTCGTCATCGGTCATGACCGTCACCAAGGTCTCCATTGCTCGGCCCAGGTCATCCACCATATGGAAGAGACTGCCTACATTGTTACCTGCGGAAAGTAAAGAGACAAAAGTTGGTCCACTTTGAAAAAGCCTTGCAGCAATTAACATCTACTTTACATCCACAGAGTTCAGGGCAGGGGGCTGGAAACTCTTGATGAAGGGGTTATGACTACAGAATGCCATATTAAGCAAGAGAGAAGCAGAATAGGGTACATTCAAAAAGCACTTTAGAAATCATGATGTCTTCTACAAGTAAGTTGAGTTAAAGGGTTTCCAATAAAAATGATTCAATCCAATTTTGGTACTTTCGATGCATATGGACAAGGTAGCACTGACATTCACTCCAACATCTCTGCAATGACTTGACTGGAGATGTTTGGTGAATAATCAAAGTCCCATTGTACTAGTGTAAGGTGGTCTGCAGATGAGAAAGCAAGAGATGACAGCATGATTTTTAATTAATTAGATAATTAGCTAAAAGGCGTTAGATTCAGAACGGGTTAGAGAAATAAAAGACATTGTTTTTGTTTGATGACTGAAAAATGGCTGTGATTCTACCGATCAAAAATCAACACTGATGAAAACTTCATACAGCGTGGAAGTCCTGTGCCTCCAGATCCGTAGCACATCTGTAAGCTTTCTGTCAAAAGGGAGCATCCACTTCCTGGTGTGGAGTGGCAAACCGAGGTCTCAGCTTCAATTCCCTTGTCTCAGTTAACTCATTTCAGCTGAAGTGTAGTTGGAGGTTTAAACTTGACTGTCCCTGAACTAGGAAAAGAAGCATATCCTAGGGGAGTAATTTTAGATGGCTGTCCAGTAATCCTACTGGCATGTACTTGAGGAAGTCCTCCTTATTTTTTGTTGTCTGACAAAACTCAGATCACTGGTTACATTTTCAGTCCACACCCGAGTTGGATTAAAAATGAATATTTTTTAACTGTGATTACTTATCAGCTCAAAAAAGGGAACTGATGCATTTGGCATCCATTTGTACTCTAGTAAAACATGCCAAAATGCTTGGTGGGGTGTCCAAAGCTAAAACAAATTTGAGTTTTGATTGTTGTGAATGTGGCTGATAAAGGTCAATAATAAGAATACTATCTGCTCTCATTCTGCAGAGCTTTACATTCAAGGATTATATTCAAATAAACTGCTCCAGTGATAGTCACAACTGATTTTATTATTACATGATAAGGCCTTGCTGCTAGATGCTGCAAAGATAGTGATTACAGAATGGCATACCATAAAAAAAGTGCTTCTCTTTCTGTTACAAAATGTCAAGATTTTCCCAATTATTGCCTTAGTGAGTTGTCAAAAGACATGTTTGCAGTTTGAACGAAGACTAGCTTCATATTTTGTAAACATGATTCTTGCTACATGTTCCATTTGACTTGCGTTATCTCAAGCAAATTAAACTGAAGTTAAGCACATTACTGGCAGCTCTCTTTAAATATAGAAAGCATATATAGAAAGTCTACCGTTGAAAATTAAGTGGAAATATTTTATATTCATTTCTTTCCAAGTCGTTGAAGGATATTCAATACTTCTTACAACATTTTTATAACTTAATTACCAATTAGATTGGCATGTCTTTCTTTAATGCAAGGAAGATTAAGAAGGATTAAATTTCAAGTTTAAAACAAGACTTAAACATTTGTTAGCCATGTAAACATAGCAAACATAGCAATCATAAAAGGACGATTTTTCTTTTGCTAACATTGAGTACAAGGCAACAAAAAGGAAGTATTAGAATATTCTGGTGCTGAGAATTAATGCTGCTTCACTTGGCAGTTATGGTGAGAAGGAGCTTGTCCACCTCACTGATTTGCATACAGACATACAATATCCCGTTCCCAGGTTACCAGCTTGTTATTAGTGAAGATTTTGCATATGAAATCATTCAAACATTTGATGTTAAATAATGAAACAAAGAAAATTAATCAGTCAAATCATATTTTAAAGATCCGTTTCACGACATGAAGCAGCAGCAATAAGCAAAGTTTTACCATAAGCTATAGATACAAGGAGAATTTCGGCATAAAATGAATCCTGATGCAAATTTGACCTGTCAATTCTACTAAGTATGAATTTTTTTTTAAAAGTATAATTTTTAAATTTGCTTGCATCATTTCTGATACACCTGAATTTGTAACAGATCTTTTCCAGAAAGAAACGTATGGAGAATGGATTTACAGCTCACTGTTTCTTTTTCAACCAGGGGGGCTGTCAATGAAACTGATTTAATAATTAATTAATTCCTGGGGAATCTGTCCCACAGAGATGCCCACAATTCTTTGCTCCCAAACAATGAAACTCATTGTCAATTTTGTACTCTTGAAAATGCAATTCTCTCTTTAAGTTTTCCTGAACAGAAACTTTGTTTACTCCAGTCCAAGTCAAAGAATAGTGGGTGGACCTCCGATGTGAGCTACAAAGTTCTTGTAACTGTTTGTCTTGACATGTAATAAGCTTAAAATCAAAATGGGTTTGTTCAGGCTGTGAGCTGTTTGAAAACTGTTGGTCACAGTTTGCTATTTTTTGATGCTGCCATTTATAGCTCTTCACAATCAGAATTACAAAGGCCAAACTCAAGCTTGTTTTGCACTGCACAATTAAACACATTACTGAAATTAATTTTACTTGTGATTTTTATGGCTATCAAGAGGAATCATCTTGTCAATGGATAACAACCTTTTATTTGTTTCGCATGTCACCTGAGGCAAATCTACAATGTGGTGTGAGAGAGTGATGCGTGAGAGTCAACTCAAACCACCCAATTTTATAGCTTTGGTTTCCTATCATTGCCTGTATACATCTTTCCCAGACATGTCAGTTGGCAGACGTACATATCTCATAAAAAGACTACTTCTGTTCATTGCCAATCTTTTTCCAAATGAATAAAAATAGTGAACAAGCTCCATGTAAACCTGCAATTTAGGTTGTTAAAGATAAAATCTTTATACTATACCACGCAACAAAAAGAAGAAAGCTTGGTCAACTTTTGATTAGTTGCTATTATTTGCAAAGCATTTTTCAAAGCTGAATGCTGCGTTGGTGGGCTAACAGTACAGGCCTGCATCCATTAGTATTGAACACTGATGCCATGCTTGAAATACACATAAATACACATCTACTGCACGCATGCCAGTAACAAATGGAAGTAGCAGGCATGTCTATACAGTTTTGCTCTGCTAGTGAGATCATCTCACCAACCTCTTTCACTTGTTTTCCAGAGACATCCCTCTCTTAAGTGACAGGCAGAAAAGATGAAAAGAAAAAGAACCAACAGTGTAGATGAATGCACTATTCCATATTAACACAGAATTAAACACTTTCATGCAGGCAAGTGAACATCAGAATATTATCAAGAGTTCAACACTGTCGTAGATTAAGTACACCATTACGGAACAGAAATGCATTAATTTAAACTTTCTACAGGCAGTATGGAAAAATCAATAAATATTGAGTGTGATTCAATATCTATCATTCAGCAAACCACACAAATTAACTTTTAACATTTTATTTCAAGGACAGTATTTCCCAATATTTTAGCACCTGCTTGGCACTGAACTAAGATACTAGTGATGGATAAGGTGCAGAATTTGTTCAGTCAGAGTGTAAGGCCTCCAGCTTCTCGCTCGGCTGTCAATTCAACCAATTAAAACTTACAGCAGCATCTGTGATGATAGAATATTTACAGAAACACATCTTTTATTAATACTTCTTTTCTCTCACATGTCTTTCAATCTGACTCTAGATCAACAGGCATAAGCTTTGCAATTGTACAATGAGGGAAAATTGCAAAGGAAATTTACGCCAAACCTAAAGCTTTTCATCGTCCATCAAGAGTAATCATTTCAACGTACCACTTAAAAGTTTTCAAGCATTGGAAACATGACATATTCTATCATTATGAATGACTTTAAACACTAATATTAATTAAGCTAATATTAATAATATAATGTCAGTCCTTAAAATTTTGGATAAAATGCTGCTAATATTTGTACTGTGTGAACTCATTTGTCATATATGATGCACCAATTCATCCAACATCAGATACACTTCGAAAGTAATGTGCTTCTCTTTTGACATACCAATTTTATTGAAGCTGTCCAATCAAAATAGAACCAGCGTTCATTTTTTTGCAGGAATGGACTTGAATTTGCAATTTCTAAATCTCATTGCTGGGTACTCCATGAACTTCACATGTACATAATATTGGTGCTCACTGCAGTTATAATCTCATTATCCAGTTAATAATTAGAAATATCTTTAAAGTAATAATTGGTACAACTAAAGCTGGAATGATGCTTTGGTTCTCAAATGATTTAAGGTCATGATATGACATGTAGATTTTGTGAACTGAAAACTGTAACTTATCAATCATGTAGCTAATATCACAGAATTACATGTCTCAGCAAAAAACATTTCTGTTTATCAGGCTAAATGCCAAAAATGGTTCTGTATATTTGACAAAATGTGCAACTTATCCAATTTTTGCAGTCACGTAATTGTAATATATACCAATAAATGCTTTCATCTATTAAAAAAAAGGTAATTTTGCAGGTCCTCTGACTCAATATGCCTTCAGCTCATAAATCACTAACTGACGATTAGCTTTGCTCTGCATTACTGCTTTTGAACTCAATTGATACTAAAACCTTATCAAAGAATGAATTGCTGTAATTGGAAGAAAAACTACTTTGGACCGAATTCTCTATCTGATACGTTACTAGTGCAATTGATACCTATCAGCAAATTTAAGGAAGTAATCCACTTGTCTATAAGCAACTCCAGTTTCACTTGAAAGCCTGGATTGGATGGGGTATACATTGATTAATGCTGCCACCATTTGTAAGCGTAAAATGGAAGCAAAGGAAAATGATTTCACTATAAGCTAAGATTCCTCCGTATGGGTCCCACATATTCGGTGCCTGAGGTGCTCACCTGAAACAATATCTTCAACACATTAAGTAAAGACTGAAACACCTTATGAAGGCCTCCTTTTCAAAACTAGTTCCTGATGAGTAAATTACACATCAAACTTCATGTGCTTAGAATTCTCATGCAAGCCTTGAGGCTGCTAATGAAAGACATAACAAGTATTGTTTTTCTCCAAATCCCACTTCTATAGAAATAGTAAGAGCAGGAGTGGACCCCAAGTCTACAAACACTGTAGGAATCTCCACACTGTCACTGCAACTTGCTACAAACATCTCCCTTCTACTCAGTTTAGGGCTGTTACAGTGGTACAGGAGGCCTGAAAATGGTTTTCTTTATTTGTTGAATCGTCTGTGTAGATATGACCAATTTGGGCAGCTCACCTGAAATATTCAGCGGAGGCTTTAAGATCACTTCTTGTCACTCCTCAGGCCCTTATTTAGAGCCTGAGCCCGAATATGTACTCAGATTAATTTCTATTCCATTGTTCTGAATTTCCTCCACCAGTAAATATGCTTACTGTATACACAACTACTAGCAATCTCTTCAAATGAACAACAGCAGCAGTCATACTTCCTTAATGACAGTGCTGCCACAACTTAAAGAAAACAATGTTGTTAAGGCTAATGATCAGACACTGATACAAGTGAAAGACATCAGTATCTTTTGGCATTTTTGTGATGAAAAGTTATTTAATTAAGCAAACAAGGACTTGCAGATGGTCTCATTTTCAACGAGTATGTTACTTGTAAAAACAAGTATGCACCAGGAACTGATAACATTTCATGCAGCCACAGTACTCACTGAGCGGTGCACACACACGCAAAAGCTCATTCTCTCAAAGAAGCACAAAGTAATCATCAAGGTCTTGTACAGACACGTGCAAATATACTTGCAACCATTTTTTAAAAACAGGGAATTATCTATAAATGGCAGAGCAATTGTATTAATCCCACATTTAACAATATGACAATTTTAAATCAAATAAAACATATACTAAATGGGCTATTTTAACATAAAGATGTGCGTTTCATGACAGGAACCGAGCAGGCATTTTATGGAAAAAGATCATGTCCCCACATAGCCATAGCATTCACCATTAATCGTTTATCTGGGGGTAACCTACATGGTGGCACTGGCTGCTCAGCATGGATCTAACAGCTGCCTAATTCATTCCACAACACAAGAACCAACATGAAGAACAGCAGAAAATCCCTCTGGGGAAGCAGGGACTGACTTCCTCCAGAAGTGTTATTCATATCTGCTTATTTCAGACAAAACTGTCGTGCCACCACCCACCCTCCCCGTAAAGGAAATTAAAATGACATTGGGAACACCATACAGGCAATTGGATTTTTAAAAAAAGCTATTGTTAACAATGTTATACTTGTAAGAATGACGAATTAATTCTTAAGCACTTGATGGTTTAATTTCATCTGCAAGTGCTCATGGTTAACATTCTCCTGTAAAATTCCTTTTGTGCTATCTTAATGGCTGTTTAATTATATATGTTAATTTTATACAAAAATGTTAACCAGTATGCCAGCAGTGAACATGCAGCTTGCGAGCATTATATTATGTTGCAGGGCTTCAGTTCAACTTCGTGTGTGTGTGTGTGTGTGTGTGTGTGAGTGTGCGCGCACGCGTGTGTGTGTGTGTGTGCGCGCGCGCGCGCAAATGACCACTATAAGGAGCTCTTATAATTGCTGGAAAACGCACAGTTTATAGTGTAGTAACTAGCTATGAGGCTCAGGAGGATTCCAGTTTAATTTGTGTTTGCTGAGTCAGCTGATCTGAGATGGGCATTAGTGGGCAAGTATGTGTTACGATCACTTTGTGTGGACAAGTAGCAGTGAGGCCAAAAAGCCACCAGATCTCATGCTTCAGATTTACTTTCACCTATGTAAACTAGAAAAAGTCTTTGCATTCTTTTTATAAATCTTCATTGTTAACTATCTTCCTGACCATACAAAGGCTGATCATTTGAGCAACTGTTTTAAAGAGCTCTGGAACCTCAACAAGCACCACTATCACGTCAATAATAATTACACTCACATCTTGCTTGTTTTTATAATCTACTATCTGAAATTTGCTGTAAAGTCATTTAACTTTTCATCCTAAAGTCTGCCATTCTTGACACTTTCCTTTTCCTCATAAGTCCCTGGAAAGTATGATTCAGAGAAAAGGGGTCAGTTTCCTCACACAAACTGAAGATTCCCATTTATGTACTGTTAAAAATGTATATCTGACTCCTCCACTGCATCTGTGTAACCAGGACTGCCCATTCAACACTAAGTGTTGAATAAGCATTCACATCCTCCAAGCCAACATTGGGAAGACCAAAACTTTTTTCTTTGAACCTCACCACAAACTCTCAACCCTCAGAAGAAATTCCTCCTTATCTCAGTCTTAAATTGGCACCTCTTTATTCTGAGACTATTCACTCTGGTCCTTGACTCTCCCATCCTGTCAGCATTTACCTTGTCAAGCCCCTTAAGAATCTGAGATATTCCAACGAGGTCACATCTTATTCACCTGAACTCCAATGAGTAAGGTTCCAACTTGTTCAGCCTTTGCACATCACACAATCCCTCCAGACTGGGGATCATCCGACTGAACCTTCTCTGAACTGCCTCCAATGAAATAATACCTTTCCTGTAATAAGGGGACTAAAACTGCTCTCAGTACTCCAGATGTGGTCTCACCAGCTCCTTGTACAGCTACAGTAAGACTTCCTTACTCAGATACTCTAACCCCCTTGAAATATAGGGCCAAAATTCCATCAGTCCCCCTGATTACCTGCTGCACCTGTGTGCTGGGTCTGTGTTTCATGTGCAAGTACCCCCAAGTTCCTTCGAGTTGCAGTTTTTTCTCAATTTAAATAAAGCTCTTTTCTTTTGGTTCCTCCTTATCTTATGACGTAACCTTTTGTAAGTACCTTGTCGAACACCTTCCGGTAGTCCAAATACAACACATCAACTGGTTCCCTTGGACGTACTCTGTTTGAGACTTCCTCGAAAAATCCAATCAATGCCATATGCTCCTTGCTGACTACCAATACCTCCATGTAAATTTCAGCTGAATCAAAATCTTGCTGTCTATATTTTGTCCCATAGGGAACAAAATCTATCATCCTTACCTGATCGGGCCTACATGTGACTCCGGACTCTCAGTACTGTGGCTGACTCTTAACTGCTCTCTGCACATTTACGGATGGGCAAAAAATATCTGGCCAGACCGCAATGCCCACATCATGTGAATGAATATAAAAAAAATTAAGCTGAACCAATCAATACCTTGATCGGTCTTCACGCAAACAACTTCAACACCTTTAATGTGTCCTTCCCATTTGTTTTATTATAATTTTACAGATTTTTAGCTCCATCTGTCTTGAGATGAATCCGAGTGCTTCGCACATTTTCATGACCACATTAACGTGTATCACTATCCCTTATGTCCCATTGTTCCTTCCTTTCATTTGGACCTTATTCGCATGGAGCAGCTGCCCTCCTTTTATATTACATTGTACTTAACTACATTAAAATGCACTCGTCAATTACCAGTGCCCATTCTGCAACTTTATTGACATCTTCTTGTAGTTTGTCAGATTATTTATTCATGATGCCCTCTAATTTAATATGATATGCAAATTTTGAAACTGCACTTCTGATTCCCAAGTCCAATTTTTAAAAATAAGTAATAAATATGAGTTTTCAGTACCAATGTTGTGGAACATCAATTGCCATCCAATGCAAGTCTAAGTAATGACTTTTAAACATAATTTTCTCCTTTATTAGTATTCATGGGATCCACTCTGCAATTTGTCCCCGACAGTGCACACAGGCTTTTTGAAAATCCATACAAATTATCTTTCTGAAGCTGTGATGAAGGTAGCACCTAGTTGTAACAGAGTGCTTTACATATTAAATATCTGGGGATTGCTCGCACCCTTGTCCCAGAACATCCTCCTTGAGGTAGACCACGGCCACGTTTACATTTTTAACCATGAATGCTGTCACTTATCAGGTATTAAAGGGAATATAGTTTTAAATCAAGATTACTTTTATTGGAACGGTTGTTGGAACAATTCCGTGCTTTGCGAAAGAAGTGTCAATGTAGCACGTTCTATGTAGAATGTTTTATTTTTAATTTTAAAAAAATACACGATGGGACCAATAAAAGGGAAAAGAAAAAACAGAAAATACTGGAATTATTCTAAAATAAAAGAGCACTCCAGGAAAGTAATAGAACATGATAGGGACCACTAGAATACAGACTGAGTGTGAATAGCCAGTGGACAGTGGTGCCGAGATGCCAAGAGGATGGAGGCAGACTGAACATTAGCAGAAGAGTAATTAGCAGGCAGTTTGAAGGTAGGGCCTAATTTATCATTTGAACTATTTACTCAAGGATAGCAGAGACTCAGATTAGACAGGCTGCAATTTGTCTGGGGTAGCCAGGAAAAAAACAGCACATTTGGAGTGCTAAGACATAGGGAGGGCACAGACTAGTGTAATAGTGAGGAGAAGGTGGCTGGGGGCAAACAGGTGAGCAGTTGTGGTCCCCTTATCTAAGGAAGGATATGCTGGTGTTGGAGGAGGTCCAGAGGTGGTTTTCAAGAAAGATCCCAGGGATGAAGGGCTTGTCATATGAGGAACAGTTAAGGACTCTGGGTCTGTATTCAGAGGATTTTAACTGTACAACACAGGAACGGGTCCTTTGGTCCACGATGTTGTGATGAATATGACGCCAAATTAAACTAATCAGTTCTGCATGCCCTTGGTCCATATCCCTCCATTCCTTGCATATTCATGTGTTTACCTTAAAGTCCCTTAAATGCCCTGATTGTTTCTGCCTCCACTACCATCCCTGGCCTCCTACCACTCTGTGTAAAAGCTAATCCCTCACATCTCCTTTGAACTTGCCCCCCTCACACCTGAAATGCATGCCCCCTAGTATTAGACATTTCAACTCTAGGAAAAATATTCTGTCAACCCTATCTATGCATCTTGTAATTTTATAGACTTCCGTCAAGTCTACCCTCAGCATCTGCCATTCCAGAGAAAACAACCTGAGTTTTTCTAGCCTCCCTTTACAGCTCATACCATTTAATCCAAGCAGCATTCGGGTAAACCTCATCTGCACCCTCTGGAAAGCCTCCACATCCTTCCAGTAATGTGGCAACTGAGTTCAGAACGATGAGAAGGGATCTCGTTGAAACTGACTGAATACTGAGAGGCCTAGATTGAGTGGATGTGAAGATGATGTTTCCTCTATTAGGAGACACTAGGACCTGAGCACACAGCCTCAGAATGAAGGGACGACCCTTTAGAACTGAGGAGGGATTTCTTCAGCCAGAGGATGGTTAATCTGCGGAATTTATTGCCGCAGAACGCTGGGGAGGTCAAGTCATTAAGTGTATTTAAGACAGAGATAGATAGGTTCTTGATTAGCAAAGGGATCAAAGATTATGGAGAGAAGGCAGGAGAATGGTGTTGAGAAAAATGTCAGCCATGATAAAATAGTGGAAAAGATGTGATGGGCCAAATGGCCTAATTCTGCTCCCGTATGGTCTTAGGGTGAAGCTGGTGCACAGATCTTATTTAAAATTAGTGGGAATGATAAAGACACAAACAAAATTTACTAGGGCTTACTAACAGTAGTTTAAAACAAAAAATGCACACAGAATGCAGAATCAAATTAGTAAAAGGAAATAAGCTTTGTGGACAAATCACCACACTACAAATTACAGTCTCTGCATAGGAATTGTGAACTCCATCTCAAATTTCGTACAATGTAACATAGGGAGGGAGCACATTAAAATGAGGTTTGGTGAGGGTAATTGTGTTGTAATAATTGTAGGTTACAACTGCATGTCACAGTTCTGATGACATTTAATTAGACACAAAGAAGTTGGTACCAATGAAACCAGTTATTTAGTATTGCATTCACATTATAAGCTGAGTGACACCCTGAAATAGTTTTCATTTTGAATAAAGTTTAGACTTGAGACGTCAATCAACTGAGCAAACTCAGACTGACTCCGAAGCAAAACAGACAGACAGTGGGCTCATAAATCTGTGCGTTTGTCAGAGTTCTCCTGCTCTGTGTTGGGCAGGAAAGAAGCAGACAGCCATGAGCATGGCACAGATTCACTTCCAACTAATATCTGAGACCCCGAGCAATTTTCTCTGATAACATTGTGATGTACTGTGGCCCTCAATGGTAGAGGCTATTTAACTTGGTATGGGACCATGACGGTGGCTTTTCTGGACTTTTTGCTTCAGTTACACAAGAAGCTATGTCTAAGGCCAATCCAATTTTTTTGGTACAAACAAAACACAATTAGAGATTCAACGGAATTTAATAAATAGGTCTTGTTCAGAATACTCTGTATCTGAATGATACATTATATTCTATGAGCACATTCACAGATCTTTGTTTGCAGCAATCTGATATTGAGCACAAAAGGTTACAGCAAGAAGAGTCAGGATGTAAGGATCTTCAATAGCTTACTTTTAATTAAAAGAAAAACTATTACTTGCCATAATATCACCTTCATTAGAGCATAAAGAACAAAGTAAAAATTTGGCATTCTGCTATCATCGAACGAGTCTAGCACAAATATTGTCTGGAAATTACTATTTCCACCTGACACTTATTCTTCGATTCTTCATCTAACCTGTAGTGTCAGCACAACTGATAATAAGAAGCTATAGTTAATTTATACCCCACCCTGGTCTCTGGCTTAGTGATTGTCAATTGGTCAGACTAGACTATGCATCTCCTCATAACCACTCTACTTACTGGACTGACACTAATGGCAAAAATGGCATTTTCATAGGAAGTGTGCATTTCCTACAAGCATTCTGGGGGCGCTGACTAATGTGTGTTAAGGTACTAAGTGTTGACGGCATAATGGTGCGGGGGGACTTTCAGTACTATTTTGAAGATAAGAGAGCTGAGTTTACATTAGTGCGAAACAGAAGTAACTGGGTGTTTTCCTGACTTTTATTAGTATTCTACCAACATTCTATGAGCTCAGCCTCACTGAGGAATCTGAAATGTTGTTAGCTTTTGAGGCTCGTCAGTACTGTCTGAATTTGCAATTTACTTACGTCGAGAGCTCGGAAAGGAATTGTTGAGTTGCTCCATCACTTCCTCCAATCCAGTACTTGTACTTTGGGGAGGACTGAGCAATTCATCCTCACCTGAAACAAGAGTCTGACTTTATTATATATACAATAACGTTTGGACCCAGAACCTCAGTACAAATAAATAAAAAACATGCAATATTCTTGACCCAGTCATACAATCTATATTTGACATGAATGCTTGCATTGCATTGCATGAGTTTATAACATGAACAAACATGATTAAATAAGATTCCAAGGCAGCTGTAAATACAGGAAAATCATCAGAAACATATAGCTTCGAGAATAAAATACATAACTGGATACTATAAACGATACTGAATGTAGGAATCATTAAAAAGTAGGCAGGATTAGAAAGTAATAATCTAATCATGGACTTAGTCTCAATGCACATCTCCACAGTTTAAGATGTCAATTAGGCCTTTGGAATGATATTGCTGATTAATGATGTGTTCAAGAAGGTGCATGTCTATGTAACTAGACAATGTTACACGCTCTGTCATGTGCTGTTGAACCTCAGGCCCTAACTTTCATCTGCAACTGGCGTCAGACAACCGCTACATAAAATAGCAAGGTTAATTTTAATGCAAAGTTTCTCAATATATTGGAAGAGATAACAGACAATTGTTAAATTTTAAGACAGTTAGTTCCACATAACTTTAACAAACCTGGAGGATGCAATGTGGGTTAGACTTGTTTTAAAAAAATCTTTCATAGTTTTAAAAAATGTAGCCATGCATTCCTTGAAGCTATTCAGTATTCTTTACGTATTTCTGCTGTAAGCAGCAATTACTCAAGTATAATGTAACAGGCATAATATCTACTGATGGAAGATTGCTTAGGTGGAGCTTTTTGTTCAAATGTAGTATGTATCAAAAAAATACACAGGCAGCAGGTAGAATCCAGAGAAAGAGACGGCACTGCAATTGAATGGTGATGAGAAACTTAAAACCAATGATATTCACTTTGATTTTCTCAATTTTTCTGATCTATTGCTATAACAGTGGCAAAAAATTAGTGGTAGGAACTGTAATAGACCACTGGCCCTTTGAATCTGATCCACCATTCAACAAATTCATGACTGGTCTGGTCTGGTTGTGGTCATGCCTCCACTTTCACGTCTGCACCCGCTAACGCTTGACTGTCTTGTCTCATATACTGTCAAACCTTCAAACAGATTTTTAAAATCTACAGTTCACTTTCTTCTCAAACCTTAATAATTGTCCCTGTTTAGGGTTAAGCCCCTACTTTCAGATTCAATGATGTATTTTTCAAACCTGAAGGACAATTCCATTATATTGTGGCCACTATTGTCTAGACATTCTTTTATGACAAGATTATTCATTAGCTCTTTCGCATTTTAAAGTACCAGATTTAAAAAAAGCCTGGGCCCAAGTTGGTTCCTTAACATAATGCTGCAGTAAACAATCTCAAACACATTCCAGAGATTCCACCTTGACATAACTGGTGCTCATTAGATTCACCCAGTCTATATCTAGATTGAACTCACCCAAGATTACTACTATCCCTTTGTCATGTGCAACTCTAATTTTTTTGATTTATACAATACCCAGGATTACCATTATTCTCTGATATTTGATAAACCATTCCTACTAATGCTTAATACTCGTTTTTTTCTCAGCTTCATCCAAATACATTCAATACCCGTTCTTACGATTGGGATCCTCTCCAATGAAAATACTGACCCCATTCCTTATTTTCAGCATGGACGCACCACCTTTTCCTTGTTGCCTATGCATCCTAAATGCTGAACATTGTTTAATATTCAGTGCCCAGTCCTAGTCACACTGCAGCTCTGTCTCTGTAATGGCAAATTAAACTACACCTTTTTACTTCTTCCAATGCCATCAATTCACCTATCTTTTTGCAAATGCCATGTACGTTTGGATAATGCTTTTAATTCTGTCCTTTTAATTTCATTCTGCAATTTGATCCTTTTTGAGTCTAGGATTTTTTTTCTACTGCTTTCCATTTACATTTGCAGCTTTTCTTCTTTCCATAACCGGCTTTGTTTTTATTCTAACTGAGTTTCCTCAGAGGCTGTCCCTCCCAAACAAACAAGATTAATTCTATCCAACTAGGAAATCTCCCAATGGGGACAGAAATCCCAGCCCTGCTAGCCTGTAATGTGTATTCCTTGCACAGGGCCCATTGTTTGAAGACCTCCCTGCTGCGCCAGTTTTCCAGTTACATTTTCATTCATATTATATTTCTATTTCTAATTCCCACACCGGCTGAGGTTACCGTGAAGGACTTTCCTTCTCAACCTCTCCCCCTGCCTAAGGTGTGGTGATCCTCTGGTTAAACTACCACCAGTTATCTCACTTTAACAAGAGAGCAGCCCTATGGTCCAGCAGCATGATGGTGACTTTACCTTTACTCATTAGTACATGGCACTGGGTGCAATCCTGAGATTAACACCTCATAGGTCCTGCTTTTCAGTCTCTTACCTAGCTCCCAAAAGTCTACTTTCAGGATCTCAACTCCCCTTCTTTCTATGCTGTTGGTGTCAATCTGGACAATGACCTCTGGCTCTTTGCTCTCTCCCACAAGAAAAACAACCACTCCGAAATGTTCTTGGCTTGGACACCAGGAAGGCAACATACCAAAGGGAGGCAGTAGGTTAGAACTTGGACCAAACATAAGTATCAGCAAAGAACGACCAAAGAAATTACTATGAGGGAAAAGTTAGTCCTTTTACATGATTAGTAGTAGATTGGATGTGGGTGAGTTTTGAAAATAATGCTGCCAGATGGCATGTAACACGTATGATGCCTCCGTTTTAAAGGAGGGTGAGAGGGAAGGCAGTGAGGAGCTGGGGATCTGTTGACTGCACTTCACTGCTTGGAAACTTCTTGGGTGTTAGTTGAGATTAGTTATAAGGAGAGATAAAGACTACTCTTACTTCTGTCTGCATTGAGATGAGATGTCAATCAGTTACTTATCAGATAGTAATAATTCTCAGCACAGCCTTGTCCTGACCTACCTTGACAATCCCTTACAGGCGTACGTACCAAACGTGCCACCATGTTGCTCCTCATCTCCTGCTCTTACTTTGGTGGCAACTTTCTCAGCTGCTACACACTCCTTCCTTAGATCTCTTTGTTTTGCTATTCATCTCCTATATTTAAATTCTAACTCAAAATCAAATTTTTTGACCATGCCTTCAACTTTGTACACTCAGCATCAGCGGTATCTCTGTTGGATGCAGTCTCACCAATGTTGGTCCAAGTCCCACTCCAGACACTCAAGCACCAAAATCTAGGCTGATGATCCAAAGCTCTCCTGCACTGCACTGTCATAGAATCAGAGGTGTCATCTTTTGGATGAGATACTGAATAATGGTTTGCATTTGCAGTTGGGGTACAAAAAGTTCCTGGTCCCTGGATTGACGATGAGCGGGCAGTGAGTGCTTGCTACTAGTGAATTGGTTGCTATGTTCCACATGCTACTTCAAAAATAACTATATTGTGCTTTTGGATGTTCTGAGTTGTGAAAGCAACAATATAAACAAAAGGGATAGTAGGAACTGCCAATGCTGCAGTCTGAGATAACAAGGTGTGGAGCTGGAGGAACACAGCAGGCCAGACAGCGTCAGAGGAACAGGAAAGCGGACGTTTCGGGTCTGGTTTTCTGAAGAAGGGCCCAGACCTGAAACGTCAGCTGTCCTGCTCCCCTGATGCTGCATGGCCTGCTGTATTCCTCCAGCTCCAAACCTTGTAATCTTAATATAAACACAATACTGTCTTTTATCCCCTGTTTGTTATTTTTCTGCTTGCAATCTTGAACAAAGTAAAATTCTCTGAAGTGCTCTCCCTTCATGAGCGCTGCAGAAATTAACTGGAAGGTAGGGAGTAGTAGAAGGAATTATTATTGGAACAACCAACAGTACACTCCTTACTGGCAGTCAGGGATTATGAGACCGCTCAGACATGTCTCTGTAAATCATGAGAGATTTGGGAAAGCAGGAATTGTTTTGATTTAAAATCTGCCTTAATTAGTTCTTTTGTATCATTTATGTTCATAAATACCACAAATACCATAAATTATGACTGCTCAACCTTGAATGCTGCAGAAAAAAAATCTTATATATACACTGGGATAGAGCTGAGGGAGCCTTAAACTGGGGATCAAAAATAATAAAGATGCAAGTTTTCGATGCGTGAAACAAACTCCAAATCTACTTAATGCTTGATTTACACTGGAGTTGACCTGAAGTTTTAAGATACAATTATTCCAAGTCTTCAGACTTGAAACAAATTAAAAACTTAAAATTTATCCCCATAAAATTTCTTAAGGTTAAGTAACAGTTTAAGGAAGATAAATCAAAGCACAGAATTCCACTTTGCAAACAATAAACAACTAGATAAAAATTAGTGTACAATTAATTCACTTTATCCTGAGTACCATAGTAATTTATTTGAAGGGGGTTTGCACATGCAGAAACAAATTTTCTTATGAAGGTCAGTGACGCACTTTCAGTTTTGCTTAGTCTGCTATATTCAGACAGTGTTATTAATACAAAAGAAAATGGCAAATTGCCACCACAGAAATAATTAAAAATCTCATTTCTTAAGAGTCAGTAAAAATTAATTTCTTTCGCTCAATGAACTTTAACACAAATTAAATATTAATTTTTTGTGCATTTGAATCTTGCGTCAATGGCAGAAAATGGAAGTTCTGAAGTTAGCTATCATCTCCCCCAAGGCACAGTTTAATTCTTGCGTGGGATTCCAATAACATAATTTTGCATAATCCAGGTTTCAGTTTCAACACTAATAATGTCTACTTCTTTTCTATTAACCAAATTATTCGAGGAAAAATGGATTTGACAGTTTGAAATCTTGTTCGTGTAAGTCTAGGTAGCAATTAATCACAATTAAAGGTATAAGTCTCTTGTTTCTGAACCAAGCTCTGACGTCTGAAGCACAGACCTGAATGAAACTCTTTTCCTAGCTTTCAGTTGTTAGAAACATAAGCAGATATACTGAATATACTATTGCAATGTAGAGTATCATTAATTTTACAAATTCTCCCTGACAGAAGTAGGAATGAGCCAAAATTAATTGCTCATGCCCATTCTTTTACTGCATGCAGTCCTCCATTTCTACGCTAAGCCACACCTGTGAGTCTGTGTCGTTTTTCACCTTCCCTCAAATTTCATACTGATGTTTAACACATTTGTATTCCAGATAAAATTGGAAGCATGCACAAGTCATTGGCATCATGAAGCGGTTTGAAGATTTTGATCAAAGATCCACTTTAGCTTGTTTGGTTGAGGCAACATTTTTCAAGTACTCATCTCATTGCTGAAACTGTAATAATTTTCTGAACGAATTTTCTGTTGTGCAACCTGCACCTACCACTTAGTTCTAGCCAATATAAAACCCCATTAGTAAGTTGACATTTAAAAGCTTTCCAGTCTTATTAACAAACCATTTCTCCCAATCAATTTAACAAGGATAGTAAACATGAGGCTGCAGTGTAAATCCTATGAGGCTCAGTCGACTGAAAGACAATTTAGTGAAGTCTGCTCATAGGTCAGAATGTCCAATCCCCAGTACTCCCAATTTTCCAGTGAATCACCATCCCATTTCTGATCAGCGGTGTATTTCAGTGTCACAGAACACTGGATAATTGGAGCTTTGCTGAAAGTAACAGAAAGGTCGGGCTACAATAAACTCAGTGACAGAAGCACTCCCTAATGAGGTTTCAGGTCACTCAAAGCAGGGAGGTGCAGTCAGCCAACGCTATTGACAATTTTGTAAATAGAGACCAAGCCATTTGTTTACCATGGAAGTTGGTTGTTGAAATAAGGTATTTCAAAGCCATCCTATAAGACAATGGCTATCCTGATTAAATGGTTTCTCGCTGTGTATCGTACAAACTCATGACTAGCCTGAAGTCCATCACTTCCGGTCCTGAAAAGTGCTCAGTCTACTGTATCTGAGGTTACCCTGCAAGTGATTTGAAGGAAGGCTTGCACAACAGTTGAAACCAGCTCTTTTATGTTGTTATTATGCAACAGGATCATGAGTGATGTTACCCACTAACAGGATGCTGCTATCAAGGCAAAAGGATGCTCTGCGTTTCACACAAATGATTAATGTGGTTTATGAATTTCAGTGCTGGGTGTGATGCCAAGAATTTAGGCTGCACATCCCCAAGACGGGCTGATCATATCAAACAGCATATCTCTTCAGCAGTTGACAGCAAACAAGGAGTTGACTGTACACAACTACGCTGCACTTGCAAAACTCACAATACACTGTCCAACACTGGATGGGATTTCACAATTGGGTAACATTATCCTGAGTATTGTTGACAACCAACTTAAGATGGTCACAGTATAGCATACTTGAGAGTACTTGAAGCTACATATATGAATACACAAGGTTCTGAAATTCTTTGTTCTACAGAAAGAACATGCACAGTGCCTGTTTTAATTCAACAAAATTGGTAACATATATTTTCTGATTCATTCAATTCATAGATTCATTTCGAATGTCATGGGGAATCAGAGTCAACCTGCTTGGTTTAAAGTTTGAATAAAACCTGTTGTTAACTGTCAGTCATCATTAACTGGTTATCCATGCCAACATCTCTGCAAATCAAGAGTCCATTTGCCAACCAACCAGCACAATCCCCTCGTACAGATAAACTTTGGTTTCCGGCTCAAAATTGCGTTTCTTAGTAACAGCCGTGATGAATATAAGATGGAAAAGTTTGACAGATGTGTCTTTTTAGCAATACTCAAGGTCTGTACTACCAAACAATTATATCCTCCTTATTTAAAACTTAAATAACTTAAAATAACTTTTAAATAACTTAAATAACTTAAAACTTAAATTAAAATCAATGTCAAGCATAACATAGCATTTGCCCGAATCTTCATGGAAGTAGATTTGTTATAAATATCAAATGTGTTAGTCAAAGTGCAATGTAAGTTACAACATTTTTAAAACAGTACTTTTTGAGAATAAAAATGATTAACAAAGACACTTAAATTTCCTTACAATACTTCACTGTGTACAACCTTAAAGTAGTAAAAAAAAGTGTAATCAGACAGAAGTTGATAGAGGCCATGTAAATGCTACTATGACACTATGACACTAGCCAAAAGTCAGTTCAAGGGGAGGGGTTGAAGGAGTGACTTAAAATGGAGGTAGAAGTGGAAAGAGAAGTTAGGGAGGGAAAGGCCTTCCTGAGCATCCAACAGCGGAGGGCTGAAAACTGCAAATGGCAAGAGGCCAGAATGGAGGCCGGGACAGACCTTTGAGACGTGTAAGGCTGTAGGAAGTCACAGTGATAGGGAAAGGTAAGATGATAAAAGGGACTTCAACTCACAGATGAGAAACATAAATTGGTAATATTGTTTGACAGAGAAGGTCAACAGGAGTGATGTATGAACAGGACCTGTGCAAATTAGAATTTGGGAGGCAGAATACATGAGATATAATGACATAAATCACATTGAACAGATCCTCAAGCACTTGCCTGAAGATGGTTTCTCAGACACAAGATCAGCAAACAGCATGGTTTGGTTTGAGCACTTGCATGCAGAAAATCAGCCCTTTAAAACTATGCCAGATATTTGCTTTATAAGGCAGTGCATGTGATGAATCAGAGATTATAATTCCATTTTTAACCAATAATGTTTTGCTGTAACTATCTTGCAAAAATCAAACTTTATTCTCTTGCCTCAAGATTAGAGAATTTCAGACCTCACAGGAAAAATTTCTTTCAGTTACCTCAACTGGCACTTTAGTGCTGCGTGATGACTGAAACTGCTTGCTTACACTGCCGATCAAGAACCCAAGGTACCAACGAAAGAGCAGAACTCTCTCTCTTACTTCACTAAACTGATTGCCTAACCGTTATCAGTAAGGTGCTATTATGCTACTACCTTAATACTACCCATGAACCATGCATCAGTAATTAAATTTAATTCATAATGGTTTGACTTTTTATATCGTGTCCTTCTCTTATATAAATTATAATCTTATATAAAGATTTGTTTAGCTATTTAATTTTGACAGTGTTGTCAGTACCTCCTATTAAAATCAGTTCACGACGATCATTTAATACCATAAGTAAATAAATAGGGAATGCCTTTGACCTTTCTCTTAGTGAGTACAATGTTCATGTAACTGAAGTCCAGCCTATACAATCAGCAGATTACAGCTAAGAATAACATAGCCATGTCAACAGTAATTTGGTAATTAAAAGCCACATCCCAGAAGTCAATAAGAATAATGAGTGTATGAATAAAGCAGCAATATATAGTGGAAAAGATCATGAAATAAATTTAACAATTTTATACCCATTTTAATCACCTTTTATTCAAATGCTTCTCCTCTCTCAGTCAGAGCCAAATTGTTCATGTTGTTACACCTCATGTGGGGTAACATGCTGGAAAACAAGTCCCTCTTTTTCTGGGGTCATCACAGCAATTAATTTATCAAAGTACACTCGGTCCCCAATTTACTTGTCTGAGAAACTTTGGTTAACAGAAAACCAAGACCAAGTTTTTTACACTTTATAAGCAGTACGATTTATCACAAGTAAGTAGATTTCAACCACACAGTAAACAATTACAAACTGTGAATATATAACTCAACTAGTTAAAAATACAAATGCTTTTCTAAACCAGCTTTCCCACCCAAACTCCCAGCACACACACGCGCACACACATGCGCGCACACACACGCGCGCACACACACGCGCGCACACACACACAAAAACAGAAATACAGGCAGAAAGATGCAGAACAACAAAAATCATTGGTGTTCTGATACAGGGATAAAGGTGGAAACCACAATTCAATAGCGCCAAAAGTTTTGCTCAGGCATCATTTTGCTTCCTAGGACTTTCTGTTTTTCAATGTCTTTCCGCCAGATTCTCTTCACTTCTTCAAAGAAGACACAAGCAATTAGTGCACTAACTGCAAAGTCTCTGAGTTATTGATAAAAGGACACAGCTTACGGCAACTAGTGGGAGAAAATAACTGGGTTTCTTTAGATTCAGGTATTTTACAGGAAGACAACAAGATGCACCACAACTCCTTCCAGGGGACTGAGTGCTTCACACTGTATTGTTCACACTCACAAGCTGTTCACAGGAACTAATCACAGAGTTGTTGTTATGCCAACGACAGTTTGCATCCATGACTGGTTACATGAGCCCAAACCAATCAACTCCTTGTTGCTAGCCAAATCTCACTTTAAATACATTTTCTCTACTGCTTGTAAAGAAGCAGACTAAGCACAACCCACAATGGGTTTCAGCAATTTACTTGTTTAAAGTACAGAAATTTCTTCCTCAGTTCTTTACTGTAAAACAGGCATTTCCCAAGTCAGTTCACAACTAAAAATAAAACTAACATTAAAAGATATAGTCTTTGAAACATCTTCGACTTTATTGTACTCGATGTCTCAATGTTCAGGATTCTGATCATATCCTGTTCTCCCTTTTAATTGGAAAATTCACAGTAAAACTTGCGATTTACACACACTGCTTTGATTCATCTTGTAAGCCCCAAAATGGAGCTGCAGCATGACCAGAATGTTCATTTCAAAGTATGACTGATTTATTATGAGCTTTCTTTCCACCAAGAGTACTCAGCTCAACATAACTGAGAAGTGGGAAAAGTTGGTTGATGAGGGGAAAGTTTTAATGGTAGAAATCAACCTCAAGGCAAAAATGGTGGAATTACAATGGTCCATACATTTTTATTTTTAAAAGTCATTTCTCCTGCTAAACATGATGTTTAGAAAACGTTACATGTCTTCAAAATTATAGCATAGTAAAATATATGCACATTATAAATGAGAATATGTCTTGTGATCACAATGCTGTCTGAGCAATACTTTCTCTTTAAGTCATCGAGGTTGCATGAGTTAATTCTTACCCATAGTTCCTGAAGTCTGACTGCCAACTCCATGAAGTTGCACTGGCTGACTGCTGTCTGATCTTTGTGATGAAGTAGAAGGGGAGGAGACTGAAGTACCATTTACTCTAACCTCTGTCTGTGGCTGCAAACAGTAATGGGGAAGAAGGTTAAGACTTATTGGTCTGCGTTCAGTTCATGGTTTGCAGATAAAGCCATGACGTGAGATGACGTTAGGATTGATCCCTTAACATTCAATGGCAGCCTGAAACCAACTAGTCAAAGCGTCACAGTCTGAGCACACTGAGACAACATTGACATTTCCACTGTAGCAAAGTGAAATCCTGTTGTCTCACCCGAAGGATTTACAAAAACACAGCAAAAAAATACAATGTTACAAAAGCTCTGTAAGCATGGGATTGTAGAATGGTCTTCACGATCTTGGCAATCCACACTGAACCATCAAAAGTTGTTGTAAGTAGAGGTAAAACACTTTTGTCCTTGAGGCTCAGTCTGGCGCTCAAGCTAAGAGTAGCCTTGTTACATCCTTTAGTGTCAGTTCCCTGCTTACCTCATAAGTTACGGCATGTTCTTGAGATAATGCAGATTAGAAGAAAATTAAGAGAGAATAAAGCAGCAATGAGCCCTGGAAAATGAGGTTGGTTATTTTGTTTTGTGACACCAGACAAGTTCTGCAAACACCGGTGTTTCTCTTCTTACCTGCTCCAGCAACTGCCTCAGCCTGTGTAGCTGGGATTCCAACTGCTTGTTGTGATCTTCCAGGATCTGCATCCTGGCCTCAAGGCGACCTTTGTGCTGACGAAGCAGTTTGGCTTCGGCAATGAGTTCGGCATCCCTGGGACTTTGTGGTGAGATGGGCATCATTTCGGGAGGGGATGGCAAGGGGGACAGACCCTTGCGATCATGCTGCTGCTTCAGCCTCTCATACTCAGACTGAAGGTTTCTAAAAACAAAACAGCACAAATTAAAACTCCAGCATTATAGCGTTTGAGGGCGTATTTAAAAAAGCTGCTGTAATGTCTGTCCACATAAAGTCGATACATTAAACCAACAATCTCAGAAATTCTTCATATTTAAAATGACAGGACTGTGAGCTCATGAGGTTTCTTATTGGACTACAGCTGAAGTTAGCTGGATGATAATCTCCTGTGACGACAATAGCATTGCAATGATGATCAGACTAAGGGTTCTGAAATGAAACTTAAAAAACGTATTATAAAAACATGGGCTAACCACTGCACTGGAAGCGGAAGCAGCATCTCCAAAGAGGAAAGAGACTCCAAAACCTGAACAAAATCCATATTTTATGGGTCTCAACAAACACCAATTGGATTGACATTAAGTAGTCTTTTGAAATTACTTATGGGATATTACATATTTAATATTACATAATTATACATTTGACTTCGAAATATATCACCATTCCTTCACTGTCCCTGGCTCAAAATCCTAGAATTCCCTCCGTAAGGGCATTGTGTGCACATGGACTGCAGCGGTTCAAGAAGGCAGCTCATCACCATCTTCTCAAGGCCATCGAGGAATGGGCAATAAATGCTGGCCCAGCAGTGATGCCCACATCCCACATATGAATAAAAAAAAGGGAGTTGGGCCAACCTTGGGGGCAGAAGGTATCCTACTGAAGGATCAAGTACATCAGTGTACATCTGACTTGCTTGGTCGCATTCTTACCTGTTTTCATCTTCTAGGTCAGCTAGAATTCTTTCCAGTTCTCCTCGTTCTTCACTCTCCAATGAGATGAGAATTTGAGCAGGGCTCCGAGGCTGACTCAATGGTGACTCCTGGTTCAGACTCTGGCAGTAGTGCTGGATCAGCAAATGTTCATCATCTCTGCAACACGTTGCAAACAAAATACATCAGTTTGTGTTTGTATAAAACTAAGGCTCAGAAATAAACCCACTCCTTTTTCATATTTTTTTACTTAGATTCCCTACAGTGTGGAAACAGGCCCTTTAGCCCAACAAGTCCACACCGACCCTCAGAGTATCCCACCCAGGCCCATTCCCCTATAACCCACCTAACCTACACATGCCTGAACAATATGGGCAATTTAGCATGGCCAATCCACTTAACCTGCACATCTTTGGACTGTGGGAGGAAACCGGAGCACCTGGAGGAAACCCACGCGGACACGGGGAGAACATGCAAACTCCACACAGATAGTTGCCCAAGGGTGGAACTGAACCTGGGTTCCTGGCACTGTGAAGAAGCAGTGCTAACCACTGAGCCACTGTGCCTCCCTTGACCCATTTGATTCTTATTTGACCCATTCCCATGGAATGCATTCATAAAACAATATGCCCACCAAATTAAAGGTCTACTGTTGTTCCAAGTTTCAGATAAAAAGTAATATGTTCCATGACTGAAACAAGCCAATGGTTATCCAAATTATAATCTTTGATTTTCATTCCTCTATTCTTTTTTCTTCTCATGGATGGTATGCCATTATGTGTTGAAAAAAGTGTGATAAGCCCTAACACTGTATTGTCAGTTTAGTTTCCTTTACGCTTGATACAAATGCACGGCATTAACCACAATTTCCCATTAAGACCTTTTATTTAAGTAAGCACTTACAAAAGTGGAGAATCACACTACATACTCCACGCCTTGCGCGGTAGTCTGCACAGTAACTCCCCCGATCGCATAACACATTCATCTTATATAATGTACTGACAGTTATAGGCTGGCAATCGTGATTGGCTATTAGTACAGTCCATTACAAGCTGCTAGTACAACTAGAATCCATCGTGAAGCTCATTGGCTCTAAAGGACAAGGCAAGTCATTGAGATTGGTCTATTCATCAGATACAGGGTAGTATTAGTAACACGTGATGGCGTCCTTTACTATCACAGTTACAAACTTTGTTGTTGCCATATTAGGCCACCTTTGTGATTCTTTTCATGACTGATGAATGCTCCTTCCCTAATTCTCAAGCGCTGCTCCAGACAGTTCCTTATCTCTTTAGCTTTAGTTCCCCATCCACAGACAACAGAGTATAATTAGATGACCACAAGTTGTCTGCAAGACAAAGTCACCCGTGACACAGCTTAGCACTTAATTTCTTACATGTCAGCAGAACAAATATTCGTCCTTTAACATTTCAGAATGGCAAAATAATGGTTATGCCACTGGACTAGTAATCTACAGGCTTATACTGGTACTCCAGATTGGTGTTGAAATCTCACCATGGGGACAGGAGAATTTAATTCAAGTAATTAAATAAACCTGGAATAAAGAGATAGTGGCAGTGACGGTGATGATCAAACTACTGGTTTGTAGTATAAGAGATAAAAGGTACTGCAGATGCTGGAGAATCCAAGATAACAAGGTGTGGGGCTGGATGAACACAGCAGGTCAAGCAGCATCATAGGAGCAGGAAAGCTTGACGTTTCGGGCCTAGACTCTTCATCAGGGTCCACTTAGCGCACTCATGGCCTTGAGATCTGCTACCTTTATCTAATTTGGCTTAGATTTGACCTGCAGCAATGGGGTTGACTATTAATTGCCCTTGGTTGCCAGGCAAAGCCATTCAGTTGTACCAACCAGCTACAAAAAGACCAGCAAGTATTGAACTGGTTGGAAAACTCAGTTTTAACCAAGGCATCAGAATTAGACACGGTAAAAGGCACACTGGATTCAATGAATCTGCAAGATCCTCCTCATGAACATTTGGGAACTTATAGTGAAACTAGGATACGTCCAAAAGTTGGTCAATGGTTAAAACCCAGAAGTATGACTTTCAACCAAAATTCCTTGATATGTTTTGCCTTACTAGAATGAGAAACCCACCTTAAGTGGTGAGATTCTTGTATAGAGACAAAAGGGTGTGACCGTGAGAATTTTCCACATTGATTCCAAGCCCTACAAACACTTAAAGCGTCAGGTAAAATAGGGACAAGGAAACATCCCACTGATTACCATCCACTATGTTTCCTCTACTAATAAACAAAACAAGTGTAGCTTACAGAAAAGGCACCCAGTGTACAATGGGTGGGGGACTTCTATGTCCATCGATGAGTGTGGCTTGGTAGAATCCCAAGTGCCAGGCAATGCTCAATTTCAAAAAAATAGAAAATCTAATCTCCTCCCCACGACACTGAATGGCAATAACATTATTGAAACTACATCATCAACAGCCACATGGTTACCACTGAACAGAAAAATAACTGGACCAGCCATGTGACTAATGTGGTTGTAACAGCACGTCAGATGCTGGAAATTCTCTTCGTCTGATTCCACCCATCTACAAGGCACAAGTCAGGACTGTGGTGGAATAATCCTCTCTTGCCCAGATGATTGCAACCTCAAGAATACATTGTCTAGGCCAAAGCATTTTGCTTGATGGGAACCCATAAATTACCAGAGACATTGATTTCCTCCACAACTGCATTCAATTATGGTCTCCCTGCTATAGGAAAGATATTGTTTACCTTGAAAGGGTTCAGCAAAGATTTACTAGGATGTTTCTGGAATTGGAGGGTTTGAGCCACAGGGAGAGATTGGATAGGCTGGGGCTTTTTCCCCTGGAGAGACAGAGGTTGAGGGATGACCTTTATAGAGATTTATAAAGTTATGATAAGCCTTATGGAAAGGGCAAATAGCCAAGGTTTTTCCCCCAGGGTAGAGGAGTCCAAAACTAGACGGCATAGGTTTAACGTGAGAGGGAAAAGATTCAAAAGTGACCCACGCAGAAGGTGGTGCTTGTATGGCACAAGCTGCCAGAGGTGGTGGTACATCTACAACATTTGAAAACATCTACAACGGGTTTATGAATCGGAAGGGTTGAGAGGGATATGGGCCAAATGCTGGCAAATGGGACTGGGTCAGATTGAGTTGTCTGGTTGACGCAGATGAGTTGGGCCATCATTTTCTTAAGAGCAATTCGAGTTGAACAATAGTCAGTAAATCTCATTCCATCAATGACAGACAAAAAAAGGTCTCGATCTAATCTATTCTGTTTGAAAGCATTTGAGAACACACCCTGTCAAATTCTACTCCTCCCCACTCATCTTCCCTTTTCACTAGACCTGCTCCAACCTCTTAATTACTACAACTTCACAACGGGATGGCCAATCATTTTATCGGTGGTGGCAGTGGTGGTCAGGGAAGGGGGATAAATTTAACCCTTCTACGCCCCGAATATCTAACAAATAACTCAAAACACAAAGCACATCACTTGGTGAATTTTCACATAGTGCTGGGCCAATAACTAGTTCTGACTGGCTGCCAACGATGGCTGCATACATTCAATTATTTTTGTTTGAGTCTATTTTGGCAAAAAATAAAAATCATTCTGCATCCAGGAAGAATTCTGCGCCACCTTCACTGGCTCTCAATGATTAGCCATTTCATATTCCAATATTATTTGAGCAACCAACAGAAGAAATTGTATTTTTGGCCCCACCTTTCAGTGGAATGGAAGAAGGATCAAAATAAAGCAGCAGCCACACTGGTAATGCATATATGAAAAAAAGGCTATCATAAAACAGTACAGTATCTTCACAATTCAGTGTTCGACCAATTAGAAATGGTCACACAAACCTGGGGAAAAACTATTGTACGCAGTATCAAATTATACTGCAAGTTGTAGCAAAAGGGGCTCAGTGGTTAGCACTGCTACCTGTCAGTGCCAGGGACCCAGGTTTGATCCACCCTTTGCGATTGTTTGTGTGGAGTTTGTACGTTCTTCCCATGTTTGTGTGGATTTCCTTTGGGTGCTCTGGTTTCCTCCCACTGTCTAGAAATGTGCAGGTTAGATGGACGGGTTGTACTAAATTGCCCGTAGTCTCCAGTGATGTACAGGCGAAGTGGATTAGCTGTGGGAAATGCAGGGTTACAAGAAGCGGATGTGGGGTGCATCTGGTAAGGCTGCTCTTCAGAGGATCAGTACGGACTCAATAGGTCAAATGGCCTGCTTCCACTCTGTAGGGATTCTATGATTCTAAACGTCAGCAGAAAAGTGGAACGGTTTCCCTATCAAGTGTTTAACCCACAGCTTAACCACCTTGGCAGCAATCTGGCACAGCGGATCTCTTCCTGCCAATTTTCATCTTATTGATTTCACCCATCTCATATATTTTCCATCTTAATATAAGGTAATTCAATACAGTCAACATCAATTGTGCCACCATTATTAGCAGCATGAGATGATGCATGTTGTCACTGAGTTAAGCTGGCACATCGATTTTATTATGCAACTGATAATCCCCCATTTACGTCAATATACATTTTGCCTGCCACACTGAATTCATCATTGCTCTCACCACCAGTCACTCACAATAAAAAGCCAGAATACTTGCATCAGACGATCCTAATTATGTATATTCTATACATCACACAATGGTGTTTTACAGTGATTTAAAATACAAGGAATGGAAATATTGCATAACTGTTGCTCTGTTATACTGATCTTCTAATCATATCACTGCAAGGACATTAAGCTGAGCCATTGACATTTAAACTAGTTACTAACAAAATGTACTTCTGCTATTACATTGTAAACAATGCATATTTTGACATGAAAATTAGTCTCAAGATAGCACTACAGAGAGGCCCTGTGACCAGCGTTAATTATTCTCAACTCTTCTACTTTATTCATGATGCCTGGTGATTACAGAGATTCTGAGCAAAAAGTAAGACAACATAAACCTTTGAAACCAGCAAGTTAGTCGAGTCTAGATCCAAACAACGCAACACAGTGCCTTCGTCTTCTCTCATGAAATGCCATCGGCGTACAATTTTACAGCACTGTTCGCCTTCCAAGAGCTACCCAAAACAAAGGAAGCCATTGCAGTTAAACGTAAAACTGCTTTCAACCAATATCCACATTGTACTTTGAGGGCCACTGCATTGTTATCATTGATGACCTTGGCTGCTTTATAGCTCAGGGGACTAATGGGGATTCAAGCAAACTTCAACGACTATTATTTACACTTACACAGTGCCTTTAATGTAGTCAAACACCTCATTGCTCTTTAGTACGCTGACTTCTGGTGGATCCCAGATCAGTTAAAGGAAATCAGATAGGAAATTAACAGCTGGGACATAAAGGTACACTTTGAAATGCAAAAAGAACTCTAAATGACCTCAGAGAAAGTAGGAGAGGAGTAGGATAGGAGTGGGATAGTAGCAGAGATAGAGATACTTGACTGACCAACTCCCATCCTAACTCCCCCTCTACACCCACCTTTACTGGCTCCATTCCCACCTCCTTGACCTAACTGTCTCCTCTCCACCTATCTGCTCCTCTGTTTACCTTCCATCCGCCTCCCCCTCTCTCTATTTATTTCAGAATCCCCTTCCCCTCTCCCATTTCTGAAGTAGGGTCCAGACCCGAAACGTCAGCTTTCCTGCTCCTCTGATGCTGCTTGGCCTGCTGTGTTCCTCCAGCTCTACACCTTATTATCTCCAAATGACCTCATCTGCTTCTGAAACCCTCAGCCATGCACTCGTTACCTCTAGACTTCACTTCAACACAATCCTGGCAGGCCCTCCATTTTTGATTCTCTGTAAATGTGAACTCACCTAAATCATTATTGCTTGTGACCTAAGTCACACCAGGCTCTGTTCACCCATCACTCCTGTGCTCAGTGACCTACACTGTCTGTGACTGAAGTGATACCTCAATTCGAAAATTCTCATCCTGCTATTCAAAGGATCATGTTTATTATGAAAGGCACCAGTTGGTGGAGAAATGAGTGTTCATGTGAAGGAGCAGGGTTTGTTAATGTCAGTGCTAATGTCACCAGCCCTGTGTGCGCACGTGGCAACAGCAGTTTTGCCATATGGATGAGGAGGGAGATCATTCCTTCTTTGACAGCTGCAGTAAAAGAAAGCAGCAGTGGGGAGACAGTTTGAGCAGCAGCTCTGACTCCCACCCATGGTGTGCATGCGTATCTGTTTATGTGCGCATCCTCCCAGTAAGGCAGCAGCAACAGGTTGAACACGCTTGGGACGTGGTGGTCGAGTATTCCCGAATTTGTTCGCTCAACCATTGATTCCTTCAATGGCACAGGAGACAAGTTCTGGACTTCCCTCCCGACACATCCTGACCTTCCATTCTCCTTTAAGTGGCTCCCCAAAACTTAACTCATCAATAAAGCCTTTGATCATTGGACCTAACAATTTCTCATGTGGTTTGGAGTGAAATTTTACTTCAAAATGCTCCTGTGAAATGTGTTTCATTATCTTAGAGGTAAGTACAAGGTGTTAGTTTGTTGGCTGTATCATCAGCATGCTTTAATGAAGGGAAACACTAATTAGCAGTCTTCTTGATCATGAACCATCAACAATTAAAGGCTGATCTGAACAGCTTGTGTGCACATTTGTCTTCACTGTGATGGAAGCTCCGATTTTGGATATTGAATCACTCTGGATTTCTTATACACTTTCCAATAACTCGATGGAGTGAAGTATCAGTGAAAAGATGTGGGGCTGGATGAACACAGCAGGCCAAGCAGCATCATAGGAGCAGGAAAACTTGACGTTTCGGGCCTAGACCCTTCATCAGAAATGGGGGAGGGGAAGAGGGTTCTGAAATAAATAGGGAGAGAGGGGGAGGCGGATAGAGGATGGATACAGGAGAGGATAGGTGGAGAGGAGGCAGACAAGTCGAAGAGGCGGGGATGGAGCCAGTAAAGGTGAGTGTAGGAAATGGTTCGCGACTGGGAGGTGCAGTTGTTTGTTGCGAACTGAGCGCAGGTGTTCTGCAAAGCGGTCCCCAAGCCTCCGCTTGGTTTCCCCGATGTAGAGGAAGCCACAACGGGTACAGCGGATGCAGCATACCACGTTGGCAGATGTGCAGGTGAACATCTGCCTGATGTGGAAAGTCTTCTTGGGGCCTGGGATTAGGGTGAGGGAAGGTGTAGCACCTCCTGCGGTTGCAGGGAAAAGTGCCGGGTGTGGTGGGGCTGGAGGGGAGTGTGGAGCGGACAAGGGAGTCGCGGAGAGAGTGGTCCCTCCGGAAGGCAGATAAGGGTGGGGAGGGAAAAATGTCTTTGGTGGTGGGGTCTGATTGCAGATGGCGGAAGTGTCGGAGGATGACGCGTTGGATCCGGAGGTTGATGGGGTGGTACGTGAGGACGAGGGGGATTCTTTTTTGATTATTATTGCGGGGACGGGGCATGAGGGATGTGTTACGGGAAATGCGGGAGACACGGTCGAGGGCGTTCTCGACCACTGTTGGGGGGAAGTTGCGGTCCTTGAAGAGTGAGGACATCTGAGATGTACGGGAGTGGAATAACCACATCGTTCCCCAACCCTGCACCGCCCGCTTCTATCTCCTTCCCAAAATCCACAAACCTGAATGCCCTGGTCGACCCATTGTCTCCGCCTGCTCCTGCCCCTCCGAACTCATCTCCACCTACCTAGACTCCATTTTCACCCCCTTGATCCAGGAACTCCCTACCTACGTCTGTGACACCACCCACGCCCTCCACCTCCTCCAGAACTTCCAATTCCACGGTCCCCAACACCTCATTTTTACTATGGACGTCCAGTCCCTATACACCTGTATTCCCCATGCAGATGGCCTAAAGGCCCTCCGCTTCCTCCTGTCCCGCAGAACTGACCAATCCCCCTCCACCGACACTCTCATCCGCTTAGCCAAACTCGTCCTCACCCTCAACAACTTCTCTTTCAATTCCTCCCACTTCCTACAGACAAAGGGGGTGGCCATCGGTATCCGCATGGGCCCAAGCTGTGCCTGCCTCTTTGTAGGTTACGTGGAACAATCCCTCTTCCGTACCTACACTGGCCCTAAACCCCACCTCTTCCTCCGTTACATTGATGACTGCATCGGCGCCGCCTCGTGCTCCCACGAGGAGCTTGAACAGTTCATCCACTTCACCGACACCTTCCACCCCAACCTGAAGTTCACCTGGACCATCTCCAACACTTCTCTCTCCTTCCTGGACCTCTCTGTCTCCATCTCGGGTAACCACCGAGAAACCGATGTCCATTTCAAGCCCACTGACTCCCACAGCTACCTGGAATACACCTCCTCCCACCCACCTTCCTGCAAAAATGCCATCCCCTATTCCCAATTCCTTCGCCTCCGCCGCATCTGCTCCCAGGATGAGACATTCCACTCCCGCACATCTCAGATGTCCTCATTCTTCAAGGACCGCAACTTCCCCCCAACAGTGGTCGAGAACGCCCTCGACCGTGTCTCCCGCATTTCCCGGAACACATCCCTCATGCCCTGTCCCCGCAATAATAATCAAAAAAAATCCCCCTCGTCCTCACGTACCACCCCACCAACCTCTGGATCCAACGCATCATCCTCCGACACTTCCGCCATTTGCAATCAGACCCCACCACCAAAGACATTTTTCCCTCCCCACCCTTATCTGCCTTCCGGAGGGACCACTCCCTCCGTGACTCCCTTGTCCGCTCCACACTCCCCTCCAGCCCCACCACACCTGGCACTTTTCCCTGCAACCGCAGGACGTGCTACACCTGCCCCCACACCTCCTCCCTCACCCCAATCCCAGGCCCCAAGAAGACTTTCCACATAAGGCAGATGTTCACCTGCACATCTGCCAATGTGGTATACTGCATCCGCTGTACTCGTTGTGGCTTCCTCTACATCGGGGAAACCAAGCGCAGGCTTGGGGACCGCTTTGCAGAACACCTGCGCTCAGTTCGCAACAAACAACTGCACCTCCCAGTCGCGAACCATTTCAACTCCCCCTCCCATTCCTCAGACGACATGTCCATCCTGGGCCTCCTGCAATGCCACAGTGATGCCACCCGAAGGCTGCAGGAACAGCAAATCATATTCAGCCTGGGAACCCTGCAGCCCAATGGTATCAATGTGGACTTCACAAGCTTCAAAATCTCCCCTCCCACTACCGCATCCCAAAACCAGCCCAGCTCATCTCCACCTCCCTAACCTGATTTTCCTCTCACCTATCCTCTTCCTCCCACCTGAAGCCCCACCCCCATCTCCTATCTACTAACATCATCCCGCCCCCTTGACCTGTCCGTCCTCCCTGGACTGACCTATCTCCTCCCTACCCCCCCACTTACACTCACCTTTACTGGCTCCATCCCCGCCTCTTCGACTTGTCTGCCTCCTCTCCACCTATCCTCTCCTCTATCCATCCTCTATCCGCTTCCCCCTCTCTCCCTATTTATTTCAGAACCCTCTTCCCCTCCCCCATTTCTGATGAAGGGTTTAGGCCCGAAACGTCAAGTTTTCCTGCTCCTGTGATGCTGCTTGGCCTGCTGTGTTCATCCAGCTCCACACCTTGTTATCTCGGATTCTCCAGCATCTGCAGTACCTTTTACCTCAGTGAAAAGATGGCTGCCCATCCCTTCAACAGGGGAATGCCACTTGGTGCAGTAACAGCATAACGAAGGGAGGGTGGATAGCAAAAAAAAAAATCAAAACTAGTTGTAAAAATATAAGAACTGTGTGCATCCATCATTTGCACTCAATGTGCTAACCAAATTTAGAATGAAAATATACATACTTTCATATACTGAGAGAAAAACAGCAACCAGCCATTTTACAACAGCACGCCACCAACTTGAAACTGCATGAGAGAAATTAGGCTTCATGCTCTGCATGATTTTCTAATCATTACTTTAAATGGTTAGAGAAACATGCAGAGTTGTGTTGCCAGCATGAAAGCTCCTCACCAGGAGTGTCACAGGGATATTCCCCCTGAAAGCTTATTGTAACCTCATTAGGGAGCTTACAGTAACCTCATTAGAGAGCTTGTAGCCTAGTCTGCCTCATTAACATTCGCTGACTATTTCCTGCTCCCGACTCTTTCTGTTTGAAAAGGTCTGTTCAATTCCAGCGGAATGAATTTGAAGAATTTACTAAATCTGACACATGACATTCTCAAGACGAGGGTCTCGCAGGAGTTTCTTGAACTGACAATGCGACTTCGGTGATTGAACAGTCAGAAGTATACTGGAACTTCTCAACAATGCTGGACTTTGCCTGCAGTGATAGGGGGAAAGGGGAAAGGCTGCATTGGTATTTTCACTGAAAGAAAGTATTCGATCAGAGCACACATCAGGTTGCTGATGCACCACTGCCTCCTTGATGCTCCTGTTAAAGACGAATTCACACCCCAACAATGACTTGAAATCAGTAAAATGACACAGCCAAAATATTTGATGATCTTTGTATTTTTATAAAGAAGTTATATTGAACACGAAAGGTTCACAGAAACAGTCCCCTAATTTCAATTCCGAAGTATGGAAAGAAAATGCATTTAATTTTTCCATTCATTTGACTGGTGAAAGTTCATGGCTGGTGAGCAGTGTGAAGGGTATCAGCTGCTCCAGTATTATCGGAAGGAAAAGCCTAGGGCTTGAAGCTTAAAATAAACTACAAAGTATTTTCTGCAAGGCAAGGCAACAAGCAAGAACCTGTCTAGGACTCACTCAAGTATCCTCGTGGCTCAGTTGGTATCACACTTGCTTCTGAGTTGAAAATTGTGGGCTTGAATTCTATTCTAGAACTTAAACACAGAAACCCAGCCTGACACTCGAAGGCAGTAATGAAAAAATTTCTGAAGAAGGGTCCCGACCCGAAAAGTTAGCTTTCTCCTCTGATGCTGTCTGGTCTGCTGTGTTCCTCCCGCTCCACACTATGTTATCTCTGACTCCAGCATCGGCAGTTCTTACTGTCTCTGAAAGAAAAAATGCTGCACTGTCAGCGGTGGCATCTCTTGGATGAGACACTTTGAATGGGAGACATGCCTTGCACCTTGGCCAATATTTATTCCTTAAACAATGTCACCTTGCTGTTTGTGGGCAATTATTATGTGAAAATTGGCTGCAAATTACTTCGAGGTATCCCGAGATTGTGAAAGACAAGATGTGTGTGTAAATTTTAAAGAACAGAAAAATGTAAACAGTTGCCTGCATCCATGTGGCGCAAGTTTTCAATTTGCAAATATCAAAGGAGATGCATACAAATAGACTTTTCAAGTTCCTCTGCCTAGCTGTCGACTGAGCCCCTCTCTTTCCTACATTTTCTTGTCCTTGCAAAATCTTCTCAAATTGGGGTAGGTGCATTATGTGCTATGTTATGCAAAGTGCCATTATGTGCTAACAAGCTGACATCACATCATCGGGTGAAGTCAAATTAGACCTGTGTAAACACCAGTGCAGCCGAATAATGCTGGTCCCATTGTAGCTGTAGGAGGACTACATTACTGCCCAATATTAACATTGATAGTATGGCAAAGTACAGCCATAGTTCAGTTGATATTGAGATTTTATGCACTGTAATTATAAAATATTGTTTCTGGCATTCTGTTGGCCAACAAAGGGATCTGCTTAACAAACTAATTGAAAATAAATGCATCCTCACATATCTTCCAAGCTAATGGCTCTGGTTCACACTTGATAAACAGACACATAAAGACCGTGACCATTTCTGAAGAAGGATCCAGACCAGAAACGTCAGCCTTCCTGCTCCTCTGATGCTGCTTGGCCTGCTGTGTTCATCCAGCTCTACACCTTGTTATCACATAAAGACCATTACTTTTTCACAAGAATGAAAACAAAACAGATAGAATCCTCCAGAAAAAAGTGAACATGGTATGCTGGAATCTCAAATTCAGTTTGAGGACGAGAGATTAGAGACCCACACTAGCATTCTGGAGTTAACCAAAGAGGAAAGATTTGGCCCTTGTGAGCCAAGCATGACAGGGCAGGAAGACTAGGACAGTCAATGAACAGTGGCAGATGTTTAATCAGAAATGCAATTCCTCTCAAATGAAGCATATTCCAGAAAGGCAGAAAGAGGGGTAAAACCATCCACAGCTAAGCAAGGAAGCTAAAGATAACATAAAAACAAAATGCTGAGGTATAGCACATTGCAAAGGCAAAGGGCAGGCTAGAAGATTAGGAAACTTTTAAAGATCAATGTTTTTCTCCCATAAAGTAATCAAAAGAGCAAAGACAATTTATGGAAGAAACCTAGCGCTAAATCTAAAAACTAATAGCAAAAGCTGAAGTAGCTGAGTAACTGAAGTGACTGTTGGCCATTTGAAGGCCGAGAAGAGGGAGTTAATAGCAGGGAGTGCAGAAATGACGGAATCACTAAATCAATACTTTGCCTCCGTTTTCACAGTGAAGGACACAAGAATCATCCCAATAGAAATAGGCATAGAGGTTATAGAAAGGGGGAAGCTTAAATCAATCATCACATTTAAATCATTCTATAGGAATGGTCAGTTTCACCTACTGAACTATGAAAACCTCACGAACTCCTAATTGTACATGCCTTCACGTTTAGAGCAACAGTGAGCAATTAGCCAAAGTTCACACCATTACCGTGAATTCTATGTAGATGCCATCAGCAAAGACTGAAACAGTGCAGCCTGTAGGTTCTAAATTAATGATTTTCACACTTAATTATTGCATGTTTAAGATCCCAGAATACTTCAGGTTTACCCAATAGTAAAAGCAGGTATGATGTTCATACAGTAAAACCTGGGTTATGACCTCAGCAAAATGAAAACAATTATTAAGAGTTCCAATCCTGCAGCTGTTACACTGATTAGCACATTTGCAACAGTTTATACTGTAAAATAGGAAATCGTGCATCATTAAAACAAAGATTTACCAGGCTACTATTTTGCATTTCAGAGAAATTTCATTAAAATGCTGATTGCTTTGTTGAAACCAACCAACACACAAAAAGACCTACAAATGGCAGAGAGTGATTCCTTAGTTCAGAACTTCCTGAATTGCTGTTCTGACATTTATTACTTGAACCATGGTCTGATCTGATGATGTACCGAGCAAACTACTGGATTGAAAGCAGACAAGTCTCCAGTGTCCTACATCCTCGGGTCTTAAAGAAAGTGGCACTAAAGATAGTCAATCAATTGGTTATTTTCTTCCAAAAGTCCTTGGATGCAGGAAAGGTTCTACTGGGCTGGGAAAAATGCAAATACAACGCCCACATTCAAAAGGGATGGAGTCATAAAGTATGAAACTATAGACCAGTAACGTCAGTCATTGGGAAATTGTTAGAATCCATTGTTAAGGAAATAATAACATTTGGAAAGTCTGCATGTGAGTCAGCATGGTTTTATGAGGGGTAAATCACGTTTGCCTAATTTGCTAGATTTCTTTGAAAATGTAAGTAGCAAAGTGGATAATGGGGATCCTGTAGATGTTGTATGCCTGGATTTCCAGAAGGCGTCTGATAAGCTGCTGCACAAAAAGTTAATATACAAGGTAAGATCACATGGGTTTAAGAGTAATGGATCAACTTAGATAGAGGATTGGCTAAACAACAGAAGCATAGTTGGGATAAATGGGTTCTTTGCTGATTGGCAAGATGGAACTAGAGGGGTACCACAGGTTCGGTCCTTCTGCCCCAACTATTTAGAAACTATATTAATTACTCAGGTGCAGGGATAGAAGATAGTACAACCAAATTCACAGACAACACTAAATAGATGGGAAAGTCAGTTGCAATGAAGAAATAAATTTACAATTGGAGATGGGTATATCAGGTGAATAGCCAAGGTTTGGCAGCTGGAGTTTAACGTTGTTAAGTGAGAGGTTATCCATTTTTGTCAGAATAGGTTGGCAACTTATTATCTAAATGGAGAGAAACTTCACAGAGCATCAGTGAAGACAGATCTGGGTGTCCTCGTGCATGAATTGCAGAAAACCAATATGCCGATACAGCAGGCAATAAAGGAAGGCAAACAAAATTTTGGCATTTGTTGCTAAAGGAATAGGGTATGAAAAGAAAGAAGTATTGCTGCAACTGTACAAGGTATTATTGAAACTGTACCTTGAGTATATAGTGCATTGGAGGCAGTACAGAGGAGGTTAACTTGATTGATTTCAGGTTTTGTCTTACAAAGAGAGATCAACACTTAGGTCTACACTATTATGAGTTTAGAAGAATGAGAGGAGATCTAATTCAGGTATAAAAGATGCTAAAGATGATTTACGAAATAGATGTCCAGAGGATGTTTCCTCTTGTTGCAGCTGTACAAAACTCTGGTGCGGCCGCACTTGGAGTATTGCGTGCAGTTCTGGTCGCCACATTATAGGAAGGATGTGGAAGCATTGGAAAGGGTGCAGAGGAGATTTACCAGGATGTTGCCTGGTATGGAGGGAAGGTCTTAGGAGGAAAGGCTGAGGGCCTTGAGGCTGTTTTCGTTAGAGAGAAGAAGGTTAAGAGGTGACTTAATAGAGACATACAAGATGATCAGAGGATTAAATAGGGTGGACAGTGAGAGCCTTTTTCCTCGGATGGTGACGGCTAGCACGAGGGGACATAGCTTTAAATCGAGGGGTGATAGATATAGGACAGATGTCCTAGGTAGGCTCTTTACTCAGAGAGTAGTAAAGGCGTGGAATGCCCTGCTTGCAACAGTAGTGGACTCGCCAACTTTAAGGGCATTTAAATGGTCGTTGGAAAAACATATGGATGATAAGGGAATAGTGTAGACTAGATGGGCTTCAGGTTGGTTTCACAGGTTGGCGGAACATCGAGGGCCGAAGGGCCTGTACTGCGCTGTAATGTTCTATGTTCTTATGGGGCAATTTAGAATGGGAGGTCATAGTTTTCAGTTAAGGGGTAGCAGATTATAAACGGAGCTGAGGAGGAATTACTTTTCTCAAAGCATTATGATGGATTCCAGGGCACTGAGTGAATTTAAGGTGGAGACAGGCAGATTTTTAATTAGTAACAGGTTAAAGGTTTATGGGGAATGGTCAGGAAAGTGGAGCTGAGGTTGAGATAAGATCAGCCATGATCATATTGAGTGGCAGAGAAGGCTCAAGGGGCTGACCTGCCTACTCATACTCCTAGCTGACAAATAGATTAAATATTGCTGCCTACTGGCATTTAGTAGAAATAATGTTCTTCAGATAATTCTAAGCAATTCAATTAATGTGCATCCAATGTCACATCTATATCCATATGAAATGCTCAGTCAACTTCTCCCTTTGTTTCTTAATTGGAGTGTAATCCATTTCTGGACATTACAGTTAACAACCATTTAAAGGGAATATCTGTCAAGTGTATGCAATAGGACAACTGATTTAGTTTAAGATATTACAGAAAAACAAAAAAAAAAGTGTACAAATATAATCAGATGATGCCAGATCTCAAGTTTATAACAGACCACCCCATATGACGATATAATCTTATTAATCAACAGCGATTAACAACCCTGATAACTTTGAATAAATGCAATTGCTTACGCTTGAGTATTAATAGATGCAACATTTTATACGGTATGACAAATAAAAGTTCCTGAATAAACTTCTACTGCTCACTTACTGGTCTATCAGAAAATTTATCAATTCAACACAATCACTTGACCAGATATGTATATGGGTACTGCAGCTAGTGACAAGAAGCTGACAGAATCTTGATTTAGACTAAAAATGTATTATACGTTGCCTACATACTGTCAAACAAATGAACAGTGTCGACACATCCTCACGAAAAAATGTTCTTCTGTTAAATCTAGCAACCCTTGGTTATCCAGGAACATACATGGTTAGAGAAAGCATAAAAATAAAGCTTATGACAATCTCAAAAAAAGCTGGAAACTTAAGACAGGCACAGAAAAAACCACAGTGGAGTGAAAAAGTAAATTAGAAAACCAAAGAGAGGATGTGAAAAATATTGGCTGGTAAAATTAAGGAAAATACAGAGTGATGTTATCACAGTACAATAGGATCAAAAGAATGACTGAGGAATTGATTAGGCTCATCACAGATGTCCACTTTAAATGTGCATGAGTACAAAAGATGTGAGCAGGGTTCTGAATTAATATTTTGTTTCTGCCTTCACAAGGAAGTGGGATGATGCAGATATTCTAGTTGAAGACGTGGAACTAGAAATATTAAAATTAAGCGTCACGTATGGAGAAATATTGAAGGGACTGGTCTCTGAAGATGGATAAATCACTAGGGCCTGATGAATAGGCTGATAAAGGAAGTCAGGGAGGAAATCTTGGTGCTTAGAGACTCATTTTCCAGATTGAATCCCATTTGCCACTTTTCCACCCACTCAACCAAGCCATTGATATTTTCTTACTTCAACAGCCGTCCTCTTCACTATTAACTATGTGGCCAATTTTTGTCTCATCATTTTCCAGTCCTCACTAGATATTAGAGGATTAAAGGTCTGCAAATCATAGAAAATCAAATCATAGAATCCTTACAGTGTGGAAACAGGCCCTTCAGCCCAACAAGTCTCACAGCATCCCACCCAGACCCATCCCCCTATAACCCACCTAATCAACACATCCCTGAACACCATGGGCAATTTAGCACGGCCAATCCCACTAGCCTGCACATCTTTGGACTGTGGGAGGAAACCCACGCAGACACGGGTAGAATGTGCAAACCTCAAACACTTATTATTCAAAAAGGGCGTTAGTGAGAGGCTCAGTAATTAGAGACTGGTCAGTCTGATCTTGGTGGTGAGCAAATTAGTTGAATCAACATGAAGAGATAGGACTACCTAGACAGAGATGGGCATGTTTTAGAAATTTAGAACAGTACAGCACAGTCCAGGCCCTTCAGCCCTTGAAATTTAATTCAATTTCTTTGAGAAAGGAACAAGGTGAACTGATGAGTCTAGTGCAGTCGATGTGTAGATGGATTTTAGTAAGGCATTAGTCAGGTTTCACAGAGCAGCCTGGTCAGAAAAACTGAAGCCACTGGGTTTTACAGCTATGTAGCAGGAAACAAAGGTTGATGAATGTTGTCGTGAATGGAAAGCTGCTCCCAATGGTATTTCGCAGAGCTCAGTTTTGGATCCCTGGCAGTTTGTGATGTATGTTAATGATTTAGACTTAAATGTGGCAGGTGTGATTGGCAAGTTTGCAGATGACACAAAAATTGGTTACATAGTCGATAGTGAAGAGGATGGCTGTTGATTGTAGGAAAATAGCAATGGGTTGGTTTAGTGGACAGAAAGTGGCAAATGGAATTCAGTCTGGAGCAATGCAAAGTTATGCACTTCAGGAGGGCAAACAAAACATGGGAATGTACAATAAATGGGAGGGGTATAAGCAGCAAGACATCTTTGAGTGCAGGGGCACAGACTCTCAATGCTAAAGAATTAGGAAACTGGTTCCCAAATCCATTTTGGAACGTCTCTATTCGCTTGATCTCTGATTCTGCTACAATTAGAGGAAGGCAGGTAAATTCTGGAACGATACATGCACTCTATAGAGTTTATCTACAAGATGGCAATCCTGATGGTAGTAAATGTGTTGCTCACTGCTCTTATTTTCTCCCCCCAGTTGATATACTACAAAAAATATACCCGCGTTTCACTTCGCAGCACATAGACTCGAGCTGTTTACCAATTTAACTGTTTCAGTTGGGCTGGTACAGTAAATGGATAGGGTGATTTGTGATAACATGCATTAGGTTCTGGGCCATTTATTTTGAGGTTCTTGGCAAGGAAGTGAAACTGAGGTGGTAACTGTGCCTCTACACAATACTTTGATTCTCCAGACAAATATACACCATTATTACATAATGTCAGCAAAACAATCCCAGAATAACAATACCTTAAAGTTCCCAGGAACTTACGTGGTTTAAAGCAATGACTATTTAAACCATAAAGTTAAGCAGCAGGAAGCACCACAATGTCCTCAGAGTAGGGATATGTAAAATCAATGCTCAGGTGAAGGGGGACGGTTGGCTCTCCTCCTTTTAGCTTGTTCTTGATCAATTGCAAGAAATATTTTTGTTTTGTTTTTGGCATGTAGCAATCACACTTCAATTAAATTACGTTAAACAGATCAGAAATGAAACAGCCATTCTCAATGTTTCCCTGAAAGAAAGTGAGTGGAGCTTTATGAACTTGAAAACACAAGAAGAAATAAGAAATGCAGTACCAAACACAAACACAAGTATTAAAATTATTTTTAAAAAGGAAGAGGTGGGGAGAAGGGTACCTAGTGCAACAGGGATAACAAAAGCAAATAAAGTTACAGATATTAGCAGTCTCTTGGATTGTGAGAATGAAAAAGATTTGAATCCAACTGTTTAGCTTCTGCTTACTTCTTTCAGAATGACAAATATTATTGCCCCAAATTGCTTTCATTGGTTGGCTCCTGAGTTTGACAGTCAGAGGGAGAGGAAAGCCATCAGTATCCTTGCTGTTACCATTCTATGCTGCTTTCACCTTTGTTGCTCAAAAGCTGTTGATAACGTATTCCTTTGTGGATTGTGATGTCTATTTCATTGATTCATTCTGAGTTGAATGGTTATAACCAACCTTTCGATGTAAACTTATCATGCATGTGGGAGCAAAAACAAAGGATACAATTCTCTTGATACCTCACTCAGTTCCAGTGTCTCCTGATTAAAATGATAATTCTGATGCAGCTGATATCATATATTCCTGGTTGTTGCACTAGTCAGGTGATCACAGTTGCCATTTTACATCAGTGGCATCCTTTTTAAAACCATTTTCATTCCAAAAAAGTCAGAAGTATTCAGGTGAAATGAAGCAATTTGAATACCAATACACTGGCCCAAAACCGCACCTCTTCCTCCGTTACATTGATGACTGCATCGGCGCCGCCTCGTGCTCCCACGAGGAGCTCGAACAGTTCATCCACTTCACCAACACCTTCCACCCCAACCTGAAGTTCACCTGGACCATCTCCAACACTTCTCTCTCCTTCCTGGACCTCTCTGTCTCCATCTCGGGTAACCACCTAGAAACCGATGTCCATTTCAAGCCCACTGACTCCCACAGCTACCTGGAATACACCTCCTCCCACCCACCTTCCTGCAAAAATGCCATCCCCTGTTCCCAATTCCTTTGCCTCCGCCGCATCTGCTCCCAGGATGAGACATTCCACTCCCGTACATCTCAGGTGTCCTCATTCTTCAAGGACTGCAACTTCCCCCCAACAGTGGTCGAGAACGCCCTCGACCGTGTCTCCCGCATTTCCCGAAAGACATCCCTCACGCCCCGTCCCCGCAATAATAACCAAAAAAGAATCCCCCTCGTCCTCACGTACCACCCCACCAACCTCCGGATCCAACGCATCATCCTCCGACACTTCCGCCATCTGCAATCAGACCCCACCACCAAAGACATTTTTCCCTCCCCACCCTTATCTGCCTTCCAGAGGGACCACTCCCTCCGCGACTCCCTTGTCCGCTCCACACTCCCCTCCAGCCCCACCACACCCGGCACTTTTCCCTGCAACCGCAGGAAGTGCTACACCTGCCCCCACACCTCCTCCCTCACCCCAATCCCAGGCCCCAAGAAGACTTTCCACATCAGGCAGATGTTCACCTGCACATCTGCCAATGTGGTATACTGCATCCGCTGTACCCGTTGTGGCTTCCTCTACATCGGGGAAACCAAGCGGAGGCTTGGGGACCGCTTTGCAGAACACCTGTGCTCAGTTCGCAACAAACAACTGCACCTCCCAGTCGCGAACCATTTCAACTCCCCCTCCCATTCCTCAGACGACATGTCCATCCTGGGCCTCCTGCAATGCCACAGTGATGCCACCCGAAGGCTGCAGGAACAGCAAATCATATTCAGCCTGGGAACCCTGCAGCCCAATGGCATCAATGTGGACTTCACAAGCTTCAAAATCTCCCCTCCCCCAACCGCATCCCAAAACCAGCCCAGCTCATCTCCACCTCCCTAACCTGTTTTTCCTCTCACCTATCCCCTTCTCCCACCTCAAGCCCCACCCCCATCTCCTATCTACTAACATCATCCCGCCCCCTTGACCTGTCCGTCCTCCCTGGACTGACCTATCCCCTCCCTACCCCCCCACCTACACTCACCTTTACTGGCTCCATCCCCACCTCTTCGACTTGTCTGCCTCCCCTCCACCTATCCTCTCCTCTATCCATCCTCTATCCGCCTCCCCTCTCTCCCTATTTATTTCAGAACCCTCTTCCCCTCCCCCATTTCTGATGAAGTGTCTAGGCCCGAAACGTCAAGTTTTCCTGCTACTATGATGCTGCTTGGCCTGCTGTGTTCATCCAGCCCCACGCTTTATTATCTCTTATCTCTGAATACCAATATTCCACTTTCACTACAATTGTAACATTAGCCATGATTTCTTCTGAAGACGACTGTTTGGAAACCATTACTGGCGGCACATGATTGTGAATCATGTGATGCAACACTTCAAGCCCTCGCCTGCCAACATTCATTGTCTGGAAGCTCATGAAGAAAGTCTTCTAATACTTTCCAAATTAAGCAAACAGCCACTGCAGAAACAGACCCCAACAAGGGATCGTACCTTCAGGTAAACAGAATTACAAAACAGTAGGAAATAGTCAAAAACGACGGTATTTCCATGCTCTTCCCAAAAAAGAAGTAGCAGCGGAATTTGTGAAGAGCTTCACAACTAAGCAGTGAGTTGAAGTGATTTGCCTATGCTATAATCCTCATTAATTAATTACAGCGTATTCATGGCTAAAAATAAATGACATTTAACCCCAAATCGCAAAAAATTGTTATTGCTTAAATTTCTGTTGTCAGGAGACTCAATTAGTGAGTTTCAGCAATTGCTTATAATTGATCTTTATGTCAACTCACACCTATTATTTTCAACTTCAGAAATGCAACCTGTAATCTACTCTAATTTAATGCTATATACAGGCTCTCTGTTGTGCATAAAACAATCTTCTTTTTTCTGGGAGGAAGGGAGGCAGATAAAGGCGAGCATTTAAAGTTGCACATCCTCATTTCCAAGTCCTTGTACAATGCAAATGCAAGTATAAAAGAGCCTCTGCCTAATTTGTTTCTTACTTTCTTTCATTTGAATGATGCTAACAAAGCTGTGGTTAATTGCCATCCCACGGTCTTAACAAATGTGGCAGACCTATACATGCAATTCTTGTAATTTTTTTTAACAAAATCAATCATGGGATAAGGGTGTCACCAGCTACGCAAGCATTTATTATTTATCCCTAATTGATCCCAAGTTAAGAGTCAACCACATTGCTATGGGTCTGGAGTCACACACAAAGGCCAGACCAGGTGAGAATGGCAACTTCCTTCCCTAAAGGATATTAGTGAATTTGTTACCAATCTGTTACGAAGCAGAGGTCGACCCCCCTCTAATAACTAAAACCAAAACACCCAGAGAAGCTCGCCTTGCCTCATAATCTGTGAAAGGACGTGTGAAAAGTGGTATAATATGCCTCTCGCCTCCCAATCTGTTATAAATGAGATGAACTCCTGACAGTCACTCTATTATCAACAAGTAACAATTTATCTAACTCTAACAGTGAACAAATTAACAGAACTATTAACAAACCAAAGAATCTAGCACCCACCGCCACCCAACTTGAACTACTTACTATTCCCGAATAAGACAAAATTCTAATGGAATGCTGTTCCAATAGATACAAGCGTCTGTTATATAAACCAAACTAATAAAAGATAAATTAAAACTTAATCTCTCACAATTACAGCTAGGATATATCTTCTGGAATGCTCTGTGCCCCTCCGCTGATCCTCAATCAGGAACACCTTTCTCCAATGAAGTCCTGTGTCAGGAATATTAGCTAAGAGTGCCGCTGTACCATTAGTTTAGATGATTGTTACTGTGAGCTTAGAGAATTCTGTGAGAGCCAGCGATTTTCTCTTTCGAGCTGCTTGTTGTTACCTCTAACAGCAGTTGCTTTCACCCATCTATCAAAGTTGCTGTGTTGAATTCTTTCGAAAACTCTACATAAGGTTGAACTCGTTCTTTCCTGATATTTCTGAACACTTCAGGTATCAATTCACAGGCACTCAATATAACCTGTCTTACTTCTTCATATTCTCTTGACACCTAATCTGACAGTGCTGCAAACTCCTCACTAGCCCTGCCTATCACTATCCGGCCAATTCACCTGCTTCAGCAATTTCTCAAAGGAAATGAAAAAGGCTACCACATCTTTTTCATTACCAAAATTCAATGTTTTGACATGTTTGTATATATCCCTATTAGGTCTTTGGCTACAATGGGTCTGCACATCATCACTCTCCTCCTCACTAAGCCTACCTGCTACCTTCATTTCCGTCCATTAAAGTTAGCTATCCTGCTTAATTTGCAACTTCTGAAGTTCAAGCTCTCTCTCTTTGTCTTTTTGTCTTTCCTCTGCTCATAACATTTCAAACCATTTCAGTTCTCTTTCATCCTCTTCTGCCCTGGATCTTCTTTCCTTTCCTTTATCTTCTAACTCCAATTGTCTAATTTTCAATTTAATTTTTTCTAACTCCACTGCACTTGCCTATTTCTCTGGTATACCTAAATGCTTGACTGACTCCGTTACAATTTCAGCTTTCCTCTTATCCTGAGTGAAACCTAATTCTAGCATGTTTGCTAAGTCTAAAAGTAGATCCTCCCACTGTCTTTCTAAACTTTCTTGACAATTTTGTGAAGCATCTTCAAATCCCTGAATCTATTTATCAATGTTCGGAGCCATTTCCCCCACTTTTGATTTAACCAACCACAAGTAACTGAAATTAAACAGATTTTCCAGTTCTCACCTAAGTTTTATTTTAAAGATCTAGGACCCTAATCCTTGAGACTGTTTAAATCTGCTGGGATCTGTCGTCCCCCAAATCTGTTCAAATCTGTCCAAATCCTGTACATGAACTGGCCAGATCCCAGACTCAAGCTCCCAGTCTGTTACGAGACGGATGTCGATTTTTCCCGACAATGGAATCGTGGAGATCATTGGACTTTCAATTTCAGATTTTTACTGAATTCAAATTCCACCATCTGCCATAGTGGGATTCGAACCAGGGTTCTCAGAACATTACCTGGGTCTCTGGATTAACACTTCAGTGATACCACTATGCCATCGTCTCCCGTTAATGAACCCTGCTCTCATGATGGTGTTAGAGCGAGAATTCCTGAACAGCCCCATTGATAAATATTTACTGATTCCTTAAATGACGCACCATTCTGACTTAATTAAGAAGTTCAACATGGAGCTGACGGTACTCAAATGACTTTGATGCCCTTTCCTTTGAGTGACAAAGGTTATGGAGTTGTGAAGTACAGCACATGCTAACTTTGGGAGTTGATACAATGCATTCTGTCAATACATCACCAGTAATAGATGGAGAGGATGAGATCAGGTACTGAGGTGATGATTAAGAAGATTTCTTTGTCCTTAATACTGCTGAATTCCATCACCATTGTTTTGGTAGATACATCCATCCTGGCGTTTTGGATATTGGAGAGGTTTTGAGGGGTCACTGAGTTAGTCACCCATTACCAGACATCATAACACCCAAGAGAAAGGCAAAGCAGCTGGTCAGTGATCATCTCCATGATGATGATGCTGATGGACCCAATGATGATGGCACAATTTAAAGGCAAGGAGAAACTGTTTCTCTCCCTGTTCAGGATACTCATTGTTTAGCACTTAGGGGCCATGAAAGTTGCCTGTCATACATGTCCACCCATATTGTAGGCCATATGATATATTTTGAATGGAGCTGGGTAAATCTTTTGTCAACCGCCTTAACCTGATTTTATGAAGAGCAAAAGACGTTTAATGAAACAGCTCATTGTTAACTGTATCAAACAGCCATGGCCAGTGACATGCATTCAGTACGACTCTCAAGATTTTGAAGTACTTGCAAGGGCAACTACACAACAGAGTTCAGGTTTCACAAAGTGAGAGGAAAGCTGGAATAGATTAACAACATAATCTGAACTTCAATATTGCCCTGAACAGTTATTAATCTTACATCATTCTTTGTGATGCGCCATGATCTGAAATAATCTTCCTCTTTTAGAGAATATCTACCTCAGGCACACGAGATAACAGCATCTGTGAACTCAATCACAGAATCCACTATACGATTTATACCAAATGTGTAATGTCCTTGTGATTATGTAATATTCCTGGGTTGAGGAACTTTGAGTTTGCAAAATAATAGATCATATCTTACAGACAACCATCCAATACAAAGTGTGCTCTATTATTCGACATACTATTTGAGTTGTAAGACCAAACGTCACTTCAGCGATCCAAAGGATAACAGATCAAGCACATTAGGAGAAGCCTGGGAAAGTAGAGCACTTTTGGAGGAACCAACTTTCACATGAGGCTTTAAAATCAAGCACTTGGCTGGTCTCTCGCATGATCTTGAAAGATCCTGTGGCTCGAAGAAGAGTAGGGCTTTTCTCCTGATGCTGTGGCAAATATTCATTGCTCAAAGATCAGCACTTGCTCTTGTAGGGACATGGCTGGTGACAAACTGATGCTGTATTTTGTCTGAATAATCCACAAATATTTCAGTGGTTCAGAGATTGGTTTCAGGCATCCTGAGATGCAAGCTGGTATTTTTTTCCGCTCATGCCTGAAAAAAAAAATGACGACAGGTTCCATTGGATCCAGCAGAACACATTGTACTCATGTGCAAACTTCCCAATATTCACATGGGAAGTTTACATGTGAGCAGAACAAGGCTGTATTGAGTTTCTACACAGCAGTACCTGGTGGCCCACGAGGGGGCAGATATTTCTGGTTGGAGAACAAGAGAAGTCTGTGGTTCTAAATGCCACGTGTTCTGCTTGTTGAAGTACAATGCCTTTATGGTATTGAACATGAGCTCAGACATTGGTCGGTACAGCAGGCAGATTGATACTGATGGCACATCAGCTGCAGGAATTCATCAGCAATATACATTGGTGTATGGAAGACAGTTTCACACAAGTGTTGCCTCATGGGGCATGGGACAGCTCTAGCAGTATCTGTATTGGAGGGTATTTTGGAAGTTTAAGAGTAGTTTATGCTTTTACTGTGTTGTGAAGTGTCCAATTGTAGGAGGTGCTCCGTTGCTGCTTTGAAAAACTCAGTAATCAGTGACAACCGTGAGTCACTCACTGATCCGAGTACTATGCTGATCTTCTTTCTTGTAGATACGTAAAGCTGATTTGATGCAGTATTAGTATTACGGTCAGATGGACAGCGCCGATTGGGCTCTTATATATTGAGAAAACATCATGTGCCGCCCTCTCCACTACCCCTTAAGGTTTCTGCATGTGTATCAGAAAGGAAGCAGAACCCAGTTGTCCATGCAGCTACACAGTATCAACAATGTGCAGTAGGACTTCAAATCGTGAATGTAGACCGATTTGGCTTTGCAGTAAAAGCAGGCAGTTACGCACACTTAGTCACTATTACGGCTCTCTGAGAGAAGAAGCATATGACTAGTTTTAAGAACATTTTCATCATATACTGACAGTAAAAGAAAAAAAAATTCTATTATAAATATCATTTGGAATTCACTCAGCATTTTATGTGGTTAAACTGTATTAGTGTGCTTGCAGATGCAGATCTGGAAAAGGTGTGGAATTGATTTTATGTGCTGACATAAATGACAGTTTTGTGGATTGCTGCATACAGGAAAAGATGAGAATGAATAATTGAGTGAAAACGTAAGCAGCACTGTTTAGTCAATCAGATAGGCAGCCAAGGGCAGGGACTCCTGTTTGAGAGCAGCATAAAACACCATTTGCAGGTTGGATTGGGCTATCTTCAACAATCTCTTCAAGCAGCTGCTGCTCCATGAGCTGATCACCTCCTTACCCCTTGGATATCTTGCTGCTTTCTGGCCTCTTAAAGGAAGCCTCTGAGCTCTGGTAAAGCTCTGCTGCAAGTAGCATACAAATACAATTTCCAAACTCCAGTGGGACTATACTGCAGTGTATTGAATGCCTTCATCATGTTGGTCCTCAGGACACATCTTAGGAAACCGCACGGATGTGAGCCCTGATTTTTATAACAATCACCTTCAGACATGCCTTTCTGCATTAAGAATTGAACTGTTCAAATTAAAATGAAAGTTGCATGTTATCTTGAAGTGAAAACATCCCAGCGACTACCAGAAAAACAAGCATTGACTTGTTTCACCTGCTGACAAGTTTTATGTTGAGAGAAGAAAATGCTTTCCTGTTGCTATGGGAAGAATATTGAGCAAGGGAGCATGAATGGCCTAGAGAGTGGAATCAATGACTCTGTGGGCTTTGGGAATCTGAGTGCTCTGTCTTACATTGTTTCTCATGACACTATTGATTGCCCATCAGGAAGGTCACTGCATGCCTCAGCGAACAATGTGCTGAAGACTAACTTAAGGTAAATGTGCCTGTGCAGCTATGATTGTCTAACAATGATAGGTATGCAGGTCTTTGTTTGTATATTCTGGCTTGGAGGGATGTGTGCCACTAATGCTAAGTGTCTCTGTGGCTGCCTGACATGAGTGCCATCTCTTTGTAGTTTCACATAATCTTCTGAACAACAAACATACAGAAGAATTCTCAATGTCAGAAATATTTGAGCAGAAGTCAAAGTAAATGGTGATATTTGTTAAAAATAAATTTGGAATTGATACTATAATTGCTATAATCTAAACCATTTGCCTTTGTTTAGCCACATCCTTCAAGTGCCTGTTTTACTCGACAGAGGTAGCACAGCACAAATGAAACAGAAACAACAGAAAATTTACCGTTTGATACATCTTTGCCTCTTTTGAACATGTTTGATCGAACAAAGACAGTGCTGCAAATGTCTGCTAGAAACTGTGGTGAGGAGTTGGCAGAGATCCAGCTTAATGGATCCTTGCCCAATACTGACACTGAATATTATACTCTAGCAACCAATGCACATTGTGGCTTTCTCAATGTACTAACTTCTGTATTAAAACACAATTCCAAAGATTAATAAATAAATCTGGATTTGGAAATCCATAAAGAACCAAACTATATAGTCTGTTTATGTAATTTTTGTACAGTTTCATAAAACATCAACTTTCACATGGTAATCCAATTCCCCCCAACAAAATACATGCCAATACTAAATTTCACTCGGATACATACATGCTTTCATTGGGTGAGATGCTGTCGTTCAAATAAGATCCATTTCTGTTTTCCATCTCTGCTAGCCTGCAAAACAAAAATCAGCAATTACAAAGATGTGATGAATGTAAACAACTGAGTTAAAATAACTTGCCACTTAAAATTTTTGAAACAAAGCCCTCAGAATATAATTATGCCACTGTTCTTAAGCATTGATCTCATTAGGGTTTGCAATTGTCAACAGGAAAAGACAGGCATTAGAACACTACATGTTCATCTTTTGTGTAAGCCTTCTTATTGCAACTGGTAAACCTGGAACCAACCTATCATAATTCGGGGAAGACTGAGGTCTCCACCTAATTCCCTTGGTCACCGTGTAGGAAGGCACAAGAAAGAGCTTTTTGAAAACAACAATACATAATCTTATAGTACCTACAATGGAATGAATCACCCTAAGTAGCTTCACAGTGCAAGATAAAACAAAGGATGTCACTGAACCCCATTGGATAGCATTCGGTCAGATGATCAACAACATGATTAAACAGGTAGTTTTAAGTGTTCTAAGGAGGAAAGTGATGTAGAGAAGCAAGGAGGTGAATGGAGGGCATTCAGAGTTTTGCCAACTGAAGGCACAATCACCAATGGTGGACCTCTTAAATTTGGGAATACAAAAGAATTAAAGGGTGACAGACATCTCAAAGGATAGGAGTTGGAATAGATTTCAGAGTTTTGTTCTTATTTTAGGGGTGTGGCACTGTTTGTAGAAATGCGGCTATATTCATTGTAGTGGCTGGCTCCCATATTTAGGTGACATCCACTTTGGGGGAAGTGATTTTGCAGGCATTAAATACACATTGTTTGATAGCTGGTGTCAGCAGCAGAGCAGCTGAAAATGTGTGGAATTTCAGAGCTGTGACAGAGCCAGTTACTGAAAGAAACAGCAAGCAAGTGAAAAAAGAATAGCAGTGTGCAGCTCATAATTGATGGGCATGTCAAATAGATGTACATTTTCCACTCACTGCTGCTTTGGAAATGAAACAGAATTGGAATGCTTCCATTCTCTGTGACAAGACTATGAAACAGCTACAGAATTAGTTGAAAAATGTGAACAAATAAGACTAGCAATGCTGCTATCAGTACTGTGGAAAGAATGCCACCATCTGTACTATAGCCTAGATCTCACTGAGGAGCAAAAAGGTCGGGCAGCAGAGATTATGTATGCTTTGAACTTGAACTTTAAACCTTATATTGACATTACTTATGAATGCATTCAACATCAAAATTCATGAGAGATGGAGATGATTGATTAGTATGTGACCACATTGATATATCTAGCTGAATCTTGAGAATGACGACAACTCAAAGATAATCTCAGAGATAGAACTATCTTAGGCATAAGAAATGTGAGAAAGGAGAAAAGCACTCTCTTGACACGCGCAAAACTTCTGAATTGTCAACCATCAGCTAGAATATATTAATGGGAGAACAGATAAGGCTTTATATTATGCTGAGAGACATTCAATGAAAACAATGGGTAGGATGAAATTATTGCACAGGATGGTGCACAAAAGAGAGGAAAACATGTCTAGCATGGGGAAAACAATACTCTAACTGTAAGAAGCTGAGAAACTGAGAAGCAAAGCTAGCATATAAAGATGACTGCTGCAGAGACATCAGTCTGTAATTGGGATGAATCAGCTTACACCGTACAACAGGTTGGCATCATCAAGGGTGATATAACTATTTTGTGACTGTTAGAACATTGATGTCAGAAGGACAGCATCAAGTGAATATGAAGTATCAAATAAACTGTGGTGCTTTGCGCAATATCATGAGTTTTGCAGAACTAGCAAAATCACTCAAGTTTGTGAACCAAAATTGAAGCCCTCAAAGATAAGTTCAAGGATATTTGATAGAACAATACTCACCCCAAGAACAAACAAAGCTGAAGGACCACGAGAAGAATGAAGATCTGGAGTTCCAAACAGCAGACGTTAAGCAAAACCCACTTATCTCAGCTGAAGGGGAGGCGATGGCACTAGACTGTTAATCCAGAGATCCAGGTAATGTTCTGGGGACCTGGGTTTGAATCTCGCCATGGCAGATGATGGAATTTGAACTCAATTTTAAAAAAGTCTGGAATTAAGAGTCTGATGATGACCATGAAGCCATTGTCAATTGTTGGAAAAAACCATCTGGTTCACCAATGTCCTTTAGGGAAGGAAACTACCATCCTTACCTGGTCTGGCCTACATGTGACTCCAGACCCACAGCAATGTAGTTGCCTCTTAAGTGCCCTCTGGGCAATTACGGATGGTCTAGCCAGTGCCACCCACATTCCATGAATTAATTTAAAAAAGTCTGAAGCTTGGGCTAGTCATTGTACATATGCCAGAAGAAATCTGCAGCATTTTGCAGGCCACTATATCACTGACTGCTGAAGATCCAGTTCTGAAAAAGGGTCACTGGACTTGATATGTTAATTCTGCTTTCTCTCCACAGATGCTGCCACACCTGATAAATTCTTCCATCAACTTGGTTTTTGTTTCAAATTTCCAGCATCCACGGTTCTCAATTTTGTTTTAGATCCTAAAAGGTTACGATGATGATGCATTTACAAGTCTTTCTGTCTTCCTGATTCATGTAACCTGAAAATAAATGAGATTGAGAGAAAAACTCAGTATCTCCTAAGGGGAGTTCCAGCTGCCCTCATAGCCAGCCTGAAAGGAGGTAGAAATTGCTGGAAAACAAGGAAATAATCAAGAAAGTGAAAATGCCCACTGCTTGGATTAGCAGCAGTGATAACACCTTGAACACAGAGTATGTATAGGTCCAAAGGTTTTCAATAAAGCTTTGAGAGATCGCATTACCCATGCCTGCAATGAAGAAAATCTTGCCACAATTTGCCAAGGTTAAAAGGTCTTTACTACGCTTGGAGGATGGTTACCAGCCAATGAAGCTGAATGAAGATAACGGCTTTCTAACAACATTCTTAGCACCATTTGGGACATACAGATGGTCACACATGCTATTTGACATTTCTACTCCTCTGGAAGGTTATGACTGCAGGAAGGGCAAGACAGTCAGTGATCTTCTTGAAGTGAAAGCTATTGCGGATGATCTGCTAATCCGCTGTGGAAGCAGAAGCCCTCGTAGACCACGATCAGACTGCCAGAGAGCTCACTAGACAAACGTGAAGCTAAAAAAGAAAAACACGAATTGAATGGGCCAAAGGTCAAGCGCATAGATCGTGATGGAAAGATAACAATCTTTCCCTAAATGTCAGCAAAACTGAAGAGCTGATCATTGACTTCAGGAAGAAGGGAAGAGGACACGCCCCTATCGACAGCAATGATGCTGAGCTGGAGAGGGTCGAGGGCATCAAATTTCTAGGAGTGACGATAGTCAACAATCTGGCCTAGTCTTCCCACAGAGATGCGATGGTCAAGAAGACACAACAATGTCCTTTCTTTCTCAGGAGGCAATTTGGCATGTCCCTACGGACCCTCACCAACTTTATCAGATGCACCACAGAAAGCATTCTATCTGTGCGTAACATGGTTTGGTTTGGCAACTGGTCTGCCCAGGACTGTAAGAAAATACAGAAAGTTGTGAACATAGACCAGACCATCACACAAGGCAACCTCCCTTCCATTGACTCCATCTACCTTTCTCATTGCGGCAGAAAGGCAGCCAACAAAGGCCCTTCCCACCCTAATTATCACCTCCAAACTCTTCTGTCAGGCAGAAGATACAAATCACATGTACCAACAGGTTCTTCCCCACTGTTATTAGACTGCTTAATTGAATTCTCAAATTTCAAATCTAATGTCGATCTTGCTTTTGTATACCTCATGTGCAGCCATAACTGTGTGCCTCACTCTGTCTAAACACCCCATGATCTGTATGCCCTTGTATGTTATGATCTGCCTGCATTGCTCACAAAACAAAACTTTTCGCTGGACTTAGGTACACGTGACAACAATAAATCAAATCAAACTGTTTCTACCTGCTTCAAGTGTCTGCAAACCATGGTATTTTGCTTGCATTTATATCATTTCCAGGTGAAATAAAATCAGAGGAACACATGTATACCCCTGACATGCTGTTGAGAGCAGCAGTCCCATTGAAGAAAGCAGAGGATGCGAAGACAGAGTGTGAAATATTCCAGATTCAATGAGAATCTGAAAGACAAGTGTCTTGCTGAGTTCAAGTAATACAGGTAAGAAGATGCATTTTGCCAAGCGGTGCAGGAACTAGTTAGGAAAGGATGGTCTGAAATCATCAAGGACACTCCTATTGCTACAAGAGTACATTGGGCAGACAGAAATGAAATCATAGGCCAAAATGGTTTCATGTACAAAGGAAACAGATATTTTCGAAATTGAAATGTTCAGAGATGTTATTACACACCTCTGGAGCAGGGAGTTACTGAAAGTTATTATTGCTAAGGAGATGTGAGCCTTTGAGGAACTGAGTCTCTTCAGAGAAAGACCAAGAGAAGTACTCCACTGGCCTAACGTAAAATTCAGGACCACATCAGACAGTACAGTGCTTACAATCAATACAAAGCTAAACAAGCTAGAGAGCTGTTTTTAAAACATAACATCCCAAACAGACCATGGAGGAAGGTTGGAGTAAACCTCTTCGTGTTCATATAAACTGACAACAGGGAGTCAGACCCACTGATGAAAGTGACTACCAGTGAGATTGTAAAATGCTTCAAAGCACACTTTAGTTGGTATGGCATCACAGACATTGTAATGAGCTGGCATACGGGCTGAAGAATTCAGCTGCTTCATAAAGGACAGAGAAAGTCAGTCAACGCCATACATAATCTCCACAGTATCCTGAGTCAAATGTAAAGTCTGAGAGGACTGTAAAAATTGGCAAAGGGCTCATAAAGAAATTGAGCAAATCCAGCATAGACTTGTACAAGGCAATCCTTGAGTGGAGAAGTGCACTTACTGAAGTCATGGAAAGTCGTTCAGTTCAAAGGCTGATGTCACATCTCATACACAATGCTCTTTGAATAGCAGAAAAAAAAAGACTGAAGTCATCTGTTTTCCTCTCACAGATGCTGCCAGATGTGCTGAGTTTTGCCAGCAATTTCTGGTTTTGATAAAGGGACAACATTGAGTTATGGGTTTGGAAATAGATTGTTTTACTGATGGCATGTGTAGGAGCTCGAAAGTTCATCTGAGGAGCAAATGAAACATCAAGGCAGAAAAAAAGAGCAACAGTCAGTAACAGGCATTGAGTGTCAAATCAAGGTGTTTTGGCAGAAAGTTAAATTACACCTCAATGGAAGTGCCGAGTCATTCCCAAAGGTGAGCATTGAAAAACCAAATATTCAACAATCTTGACTAGAGGTGGCCATTTAGGACCTGCTTTGAACAATGGTCACCTGAATCATATGCAATGAATATGATCATTGCAACCGCACATATCTACATGCAACCAGAGAAGCTGTGCCTTCGATGCAGGCCACTGTTTAGGAATCTATGATTCCAGGTGTGTAGGAAGTACAGAACTCCCAGAGGCTCTCTGTTCCTCAGGAACGGAATTGGATCAGAAACAGTTAATACAGTTAAGAAACTGCAGCTGTCAAAGGAACAACATTCCCTACAGAAGGAACACCATCCTAGGAATGAGCATACATCGTACGAACAACGAATGACAATATACACATGTTACTTGAAGAGACCTGTGTGTAATATACATGCAGAGGCTCATGGAAACGTAAGTGACTCAGGTTAATACACTGTTTTATTAATGAAGGACTGTTCTATTTTATGATCTCACATACTGGGTAACTTGCAAAACTTGTTACTGCAAATAAGTAGTGCGCATTTTTTCCATTGGGGATGTTTGAAGAAATGCAATTAATTGTACATAGCTTACTGGCTGCTTTGCTGTAGTCATGTGAACTCTACCTTGCTGTACATGGTTTTGTGTACAGTTTATGGCAACAATGAATCACACATCACTTGTCTGGGCTAGTTGCTTAAAAATAATTGGGTCTGGCTCCACTAGTGCAATTTGCCAGCATATGGCACCTAACGTTACAATAAAAAGGTGTGTGAAGTGCTGAGGTGCTAAGTTCAAGTTGCACCGAGCACAGCTTGAGGAGTGATAAGAACCAATTAGATGCTCTTGTGGTAGTGTCTCCACCTCTGGGCCAGAAGGTCCAGTTTCAGTTCACTTGCCTCAGAGATGTGTCATGACCTGTTGGAATATGTCAACAAAAAAGCAAAAGATAAATCTGTGGCTGGGAAAAGTAGTCTGTGTTAATGCTGTATATGGTTTTGTGAATAACAAACCAGCTCCTGCTCCTTCTTTTGTCAGGTTAATGTTTACCACTTGAACAAGCACAGGAAAAAAGGTGAACAACGTGGGCAGCGAAGCTGCAATAACTTCAAGTTTACTGAGGGTAGAATGTGAAAGACCAGTCAGCAGTTGGAGTAATCAAGTCTATAAGTAACAAAGGTCTGGTTAAGGGTTTCATCACATGAACTGATGAAGCGACAATGAAATGGACTGTTCTAATGAACAGTCATTAGACTCAAAATGTTAACTCTGCTTTCCTCTCACAGATGCTGCCAGATGTACTGAGATTTGCCAGCAATTTCTGGTTTTGATAAACGGAAAATGTTGAGTTATGGATCTGGAAATAGATTGTTCTACTGATGGCATGAATAGGAGCTCAGAAGTTCATCTCAGGATCAAATGAAACATCAAGGCTATGGATAAACTGGTTTCATCTCACTTTGCCAGTGAGACTGAGGGAGTCAGCAGCTAGGCGACATAGTTTGGAATGGGTTCTAAAGCAATGGCTTTACACTTAACGTACTTAACTGCGAAAATTTATGCTCATCCAGCACAGATTAAATTTTTTTGGGCTCCTGGCCAAAACTCCCTGACCAATTCCACCAAACTCTTTTCATCGTGGTCTAATTTCTGCCATATGGAGGTCAGCCTATCCAATCTCATTTCATGGACTGAATCTCAGTTCTTTGCTGTGAAGCTTGTTGGCTAAGAAAGTCCCGCATCTCACTCCGCCATTCCAAATATGTGCATTTTCTAAGACCATGACAGGCTAAGGCTCCACTTTATATGAGGGGTACATCAATTCCCTGAGAAAATCCAGCCACGAAGCACCACTTACATTTCCAATGGCTTCCACCAGTGCATTCCAGTGAAATTACAACGGAACAGCAACACAAGTCGAGCAGATTTTTCAACCATTGATAACTTCAAAAACAGTTTCATATGTATTTGAAAAGGAAACATTCAGACAGCTATGGGGTAAGAATGGCCCACATTGGGGCAATCGGCAGAATGGTCTTCTGTCCTGTACAACTGTTTGACTTCTTTCTTCACAGTTAGTGGGTCATTCTTGTTTTTCAACTGACCCAAACGTGTACTTCTGAAGGTAGGAGCCAGGTAGATGTTTAATCTCCAATATTATCAATACTGTCTAACCTATCAACCAGGAGGCAGAGGTAATGTGCTTTGCATGACTCAACCAAGCTTGCAAGGAGATGCTGAGCATGCATTTCTTTGTCTCTCTGCAAACAGCAGCTCAGATTAAGAATTGGTGTCTACTTTCATTCATTTAAACAGTGAAACCCAGAACCAATAATTACTCTCATGCATAATTATTGGTTAACTTTATTCCCAATAGGTACTGTTTGTATTGGACCTTTTCTTGACAATACACAATCCAGTAAGAGGTAGCTAAACCCGTGAAACATTTTATACATCTCACTTTTTCCTTCTCTTCTACCATCTGACTAATGAGTACAATATCCTAATGTTGTGACAAGATTGCTTGAAGATGAAAAGGAATCAGGCGATGCATGACAGTGCATGTTTCTATTCAAGTCCTGTTCATAGTGGTATATGTTCAAAGTAATAACAGTAGCTTCTGACAAGTTCCATCATGACAGGGTGAATAACAAGACTCTAAATGTTACCATTCACCACAGACAATTTTCGTAACGAGCTACTTACACTTAAACCTATGATTGCAATTCTAGTTTACATTAACTTGCATATGTTAACATAATGCTTACGAACCAACGTTTTAGATAAATTCTTTACATGGCTTGGGAAAGCTTCTAAAAGTCCTTGAATGTTAGTTTCTTTGGGACATATTTTAGGATAGCTCTGCTTTCTTTTCAAGTTTGTGTTGGTCATTTTTTTAAGCCTCTTTGGTTAATCTGATACAGTTCAGGCCACAAGACAGAGCAGTTAAGGACAGCAGAGATAAAAGGTACTGCAGATGCTGGAGAATCTGAGATAACAAGCATGGGGCTGGATGAACACAGCAGGTCAAGCAGCATCACAGGAGCAGGAGAACTTGACGTTTCGGGCCTAAACCCTTCATCAGAAATGGGGGAGGGGAAGAGGGTTCTGAAATAAATAGGGAGAGAGGGGGAGGCAGATAGAGGAGAGGATAGGTGGAGAGGAGGCAGACAAGTCGAAGAGGTGGGGATGGAGCCAGTAAAGGTGAGTGTAGGTAGGGGGGTAGGGAGGAGATAGGTCAGTCCAGGGAGGACGGACAGGTCAAGGGGGCGGGATGATGTTAGTAGCTCGGCGATGGGGGTGTGGCTTGAGGTGAGAGGAAAAACAGGTTCGGGAGGTGGAGATGAGCTGGGCTGGTTTTGGGATACGGTTGGGGGAGGGGAGATTTTGAAGCTTGTGAAATCCACATTGATGCCATTGGGCTGCAGGGTTCCCAGGCTGAATATGATTTGCTGTTCCTGCAGCCTTCGGGTGGCATCACTGTGGCATTGCAGGAGGCCAAGGATGGACATGTCACCTGAGGAATGGGAGGGGGAGTTGAAATGGTTCGCGACTGGGAGGTGCAGTTGTTTGTTGCGAACTGAGCGCAGGTGTTCTGCAAAGCGGTCCCCAAGCCTCCGCTTGGTTTCCCCGATGTAGAGGAAGCCACAACGGGTACAGCGGATGCAGTATACCACACTGGCAGATGTGCAGTTGAACCTCTGCCTGATGTGGAAAGTCTTCTTGGGGCCTGGGATTGGGGTGAGGGCGGAGGTGTGGGGGCAGGTGTAGCACTTCCTGCGGTTACAAAGAAAAGTGCCGGGTGTGGTGCGCTGGAGGGGAGAGTGGAGCGGACAAGGGAGTCGAGGAGGGAGTGGTCCCTCCGGAAGGCAGATAAGGGTGGGGAGGGAAAAATGTCTTTGGTGGTGGGGTCTGATTGCAGATGGCGGAAGTGTCGGAGGATGATGCGTTGGATTCGGAGGTTGGTGGGGTGGTACGTGAGGACGAGGGGGATTCTTTTTTGGTTATTGTTGCGGGGACGGGGCGTGAGGGATGTGTTCCGGGAAATGCGGGAGACACGGTCGAGGGTGTTCTCGACCACTGTGGGG